>JAXCHB010000163.1:0-600000 GCA_036926305.1 Uropetala carovei | reverse complement strand
TGCGAGGAACAACTCTTCTCGCTTTTCTCTCCGTGCCTCCTCTCTCTCTCTTACTCTCGCTCACCGCGGCGACCCTCGGCTCTCGGTATGTCTCGGTGCTTCTGCCTACGTTCTCTCAACGGCCGCTCTCGTCTCATGTCGCCGCTCGAGGGTACGGCGGGTAGCTTAAATGGGCGACTCCTCGACTTCGTATTGGTTAATTTCCTGATTATGTGATATAAATATGCGAAAAGGAGGGAATGGGAAATAGGGGTAATATTCGCCCTATATAAAGCACGTTGGTGTGGGAGCAGCCATTCGGCGGGCCATTCGGTGAGGCCATCCGTGTTCTCTTCACCGATTACGAAAGACACTGATAATGAAAGGCGATTCGGCGATTTTCTGCATTTTCGTCGCGTTTATTCGACAAGTGCTTCGTTAAGTGCGTAGCACTAGAGAAAATCGCTGCATCCTCCCTCAGAAAATGAAAAAAAATAAAGTTTTGAAGGGTGGGGGGAGATTCCCTGGACCATCTCTTCCCCCAATTGTCCCCACCCTTTCTCTGTAGCACTTCCTTAATCGCTCTTTATATTAGATCACACACACGAATTCTCTTTAGTATTGTTAATATAATTTATTTAATGTCATTGGAATAATTCAAACATATTGGGAATAATTCACTGGAAATGTTATTTTGTTCTGAAAATCCGAGTCTGCGCCCCTGTTCCAGTGGAAGTTCTTAGGGGAAACGGAAAAACATTCACCACTGATTAACACTGTTCGGGTTTAGTACACTCCTTGAAGGCAGGTTTGGAAAGTGTTCACTAAGCACTGCAGTGAGATGTCTTCTTGGATGGAAATTCAATCGCCCCACTTATGTCTTTACCATAACAGATATTAATTATCATGAAGGGTTCTGGTGTGTGGTTTCAGAATAGCACCAGTGAATTGAGATACAAAAACTTATTGCCCACTCCTTGCCTTAGGCTTACAATAAGGGCACATTAAAAGACAATGGATATTATAAGAAAAAAAGGAGTTCATGGTAGTTCCAAGTGTGAAGTACCGAAATTTAACAAAAGATTATTTTGAATTTAAAGTATTAAGTAAAGTAAACAGTATTTTATGCTGGGCACTTACCAGCAGTTATTTTCTAAGACAAGGGCTCAAGTCAGTATGACATTAACCATTTTGAGCTTAGTAAGTGGTACAGATAATTGTTATAACATTAATTAATTTTCACAGTGATACAGATAATTATTATAACATTGGTTAATATTTAGAATAGTCCAGATAATTATGATTAGTCAAACAATTTTAAATTAGTATATTTTCCCTGTTTGAGATGCACAGCTGTTTTGACAATAACATACAGTGTAATAAACATTTTAAGGTACACTATCCCAATTGGGGAGAGTGCACAAAAACTATTGTGGTAATAGTGGCAGTATTACCAGTAAACATAAGAAACGCATGGCTAGGTTACTTTAAATAATAAAAATTTAGAGCCATGGAGACAAACATAAAGGTCTAATCATCCTTTATGCTGCCTCGAACATCATCTTTGTATTCACAAAGGCATAGCTTAAGCTGAAAATTGATATGTTTTTCCAGATTCTCATCTGGGGGCTGATTGCAATGATGCAGTATCATTGGGCGATGGGGTCGCTAATTCCCTACGCCGGCACATACAAGTTATAATAACAGAATTATTTATGATATAATTTTAAATGCGATATATTGGCAATTCTCTCCTTAGTGGGTGACAGTTCCAGAACAGCTGTCACAGGAGATAAAAAATTTTTAATCGAAAATGGACCGACCCATTGTGGTGTGAGTTTGGCGGTTTGGTGGAGCGCCTTTGAACTAGTAGGAAACCTTTTGTACAAGACCATATCACCAGTTTTAAAGGGATTCCCTGAATGACTTCTATTAAATGCCACTGCTTGTCTAAGTCTTGTCCTTTTTAAATTTCTTAACACATCTTGCCATAGGGACTGCCTTTCAGATTGTGTTAATGTCTCCGACAGAGCTTGTGGAGGAATTCTCCAGAAATTTGTTAGAGGGTGAGGAAGTTCTCTTCCCATAAACACCCTCGCAGGAGTATATCCTGTACTGCTGTGCTTGGCAGAATTGAAGGCAAAGGTTAGGCTGGGCACATACTCATCCCACTTCCTATGGTCATGTTGGGATAAGATGGTTAAGGCATATTTCAGGTTGCGGTGGACTCTTTCAGCTTGGTTAGGTTGTGGATAATAAGGGGCTGTGAAAATCTGTTTTATACCATATTTAAAACACATATCTGCCAGAAGTGCAGATCTGAATTGGGTTCCATTATCAGAAACCAAGAATTTAGGATAGCCAAATTTAGGAAAGATTTTCTGGAATAACGTGGAAACAACTTGGGAGGCTAACTGAGAGCGTAACGGTTCAATGAAGGTAAATTTGGTGAAACCGTCAATGACTGTGAGTGCACAGGTATTTCCATTCCGACTTCTGGGTAATGGACCAACAAAGTCTATATAAACTCTTTCCCAGGGGTAATTAGGAGTAGTAGAACTCATTTTTCCAGGGGGAAGGGTGTTCCTAGGTTTACATGTTTGGCAGTCATGACAGGTTTTAACCATCTGGGCTATTTCTGACCATGTTACTCCACCAAAACTCCCTACAGATTCGCTCAGAAGTCTTACTAACGCCCATATGTCCAGCAGTTGGTAAGGAATGGAAATAGGAAAATAGCATGGCCTTGAGGGCATCTGGAACGACCACTCTACCCCTTTTAAGTCTGCTTGTTCCATGATATAATAACCCATTCTTAATGAAATAATTGTGGGATGGGCTTCCCTGTCTGATTTGCTCGATCAGCTGTTTTAGGTGCGGATCTGAATTCTGGTGATCCCTAATGTTTGTGAAGGACAGAGGTATTTGATGTAACAGCATAGAACAATGAGTTGGATCCTCAATTGGTTGGTCAACCGCTCTAGATAGACAGTCTGCTACCCTATTTTTAGAAGATGGCACATGATGGATTACAAAGCGAAAGGATGACAATTTTAACACCATTCGTCCAATTTTTCCTAGTTGCTTGGGATGTTTAAACAACCAGGTTATCGCCCCATTGTCTGTGTATAAATGGAATAGTTTTGGCTGTAGATAAGTCCTGAATTTTTCGACCACCCAACAACAAGCAAGACACTCCAATTCATAAGATGGCTGCTTTTGTTCAAAATTATTCAAGGTTCTACTCGCATAAGCTATAGGCTTTAGCTTCCCATCGAACGTTTGGTGAAGAACCCCCCCAAGTGCCACCTGACTGGCATCCACGAACAAATGGAATTCTTCCTCAAAGTTAGGAAGTTGAAGTACAGGGGGAGAAGACAGACATTGTTTCAATGTGACAAAGGAATCTTGCTGCAAATTGGTCCATTTGAAAATGACATCTTTCTTGTGGAGTGCATTCAGAGGGGATGCTATCTCCGCATAATTTGGAATAAAAACCGCACATACCGAGAAAGCGTGAGACCTCTTTAACTGATTTAGGAACAGGGAATGCCGAAAGGGTTTGTGTTCTCTCTGGGTCAGTGGTAAGTTCGCCATGGGAGATTCGATGTCCAAGGAAGGTAATGGATTCGTGGGCCAATTTCATCTTCTCTGGATGGACCGTGAGACCAGCTGCCCTTAGCTTCTCCAATACCAGTTTGACATGACGAAGATGTTCTTGCAGGCTCTTGGAATAAATGCATAAATCATCAATATATGGATACACACAAGAATATTTTAAATCACCTAGCACCTTGTCAATCAACCTTGAAAAGACCTGAGGAGATGTGGTTAAACCAAATGGAAGACGATTATATTGATACAGCCCAAACGGTGTGACGAAGGCGGTGTACTCCTTTGAAGGCGGTGTCAAATGAATTTGATGGAAGGCAGAATTTAAATCAAGAATGGTGAAATATTTGGCCGAGCCCAAATATTGTAGGGCGTGTTCTATCGAAGGCGTAGGAAAATTATCGGCCTTGACCTGCTTATTGAGTTTACGATAGTCGACCACTAGTCTTTCGGAGCCATCTCTCTTGGGGATGAGAAAGGCAGGTGAACTCCAGTTCGATAACGAAGGCTGGATAATACCGTCGGCGAGTAACTTATCGACATGAGCCCTCATCATGGCCAATTTTGGCGGCGAGCATTGATATGGAGGGGATCTGACCGGAGTTGAATCGAGCAATTCAATCTCATAGCACATCAGGTTGGTTTGGCCTAATTGTGAAGAGATTACGTCGGAATAGCCATCGACGAGACATTTTATTTCCTTTGTTGGACGACTAAGGTTATCTTCGCCGCCGAAGGAAACCTTTTCCCTGTTGGAATGGGTTTTGCTTGCAAGTGGGGCATTTTGGCATTGCATATGAACAATTGATGACGGGGGCGAATCGGACGACGCTAACGAAGTGTCGGAATTGAAGTGGAAAGGGAATTTCTTATCTGGACAGTTTTCAAAGGAAAACGCGTCGTGGTAAAGTACGATTCGCGTCCTTTTGATGAAATCCTGACCCAATATCATTGGGACAGGCAAATCGGACAAATAGAATGTATGTCGCCACGATAAGTTTTGAATGCGGACCCTCAATGTAACATATCGTGTCAAGATAATCCGAGCTGCAATGATATTCCGACACGTAAGGTTACACTGTTGGGTTCGTCCCGTGCGGGGAATTTTACGCCAAGTATTAATGTCAAGCATCGATAAGGAGGAGCCGGTATCTAGTAAAGCTGGCACAGTTACATTACAAAGTAGTACCAGATAAAACAAACAGTTGCCAAATCTCAATTCAAACATTAGCAATTCAACAGAGATCACACATGGAAAAGTACAAAATATGTGGAAATGTATCCTCAACTGGTATTACACAAACAGAAAAAAGTGAGACTAAGTATAAGAAAATCTTAACATACACGAAGTAGTATAGACAATACTGTAAACCATGAAAATATGCAATTGAACATAGACAAAAAATGTAATATGAACATAATGAACAATGAATTAACAAAAAAGATGTATGCAGGTACATACGAAATAATAAAAGGTTGCAAATTATCTGCATTGTGCTAGTTCATGCCACAAAATGCATATAAAATCATACTTTCTCTCAAAGCTAATGAGAGCATTGATATTAGATAATTTGAAATCACAGGAAGGTAAAAGTATGTACATACTGCAACATCTCAAATGTGTTAATTCATGCAAGCATATAAACAGTGACACCCTTCACATGACATATATACAAGTTCATAATATCATATCAAGGTAACCAAATAAACAGTATAAAAATGAACATATATACACTAAGCAGTGCATACAACACACAGAAACCATCCAAATATGTACTCTAACATTAAGAGGCATGATGTAATACCTGTTCCCAAACCTAATGAGGGCAATGATATTAGGCAGATAATTTTAAATCATAAGAAGTGAAAATGTGTACATACTGCAACATAAAAGGTCGCACAATATCTGAATTATGTTAATTTCCCCAACAAAAAGCATATAGAAATTAAAAGATTGAATAACGAATATGTACATATATACATATTTACAAAATTTAAAGCCTATACCCTACAATAACATATATTAACAAAGAAATGTAAAACCTATACCTATAAGTTAGTTATTCTTAACATAATTGCAAAGGTGCACTCGGTTTTATATAAAAGGTAATCACGAACATTTTATTAATTTCTTTATAAAAGGTCAAGGAATAATAATACAAAAATATTTCACACTGGAAATTATAAATGCAAATTAATCACATTACGACAATTAGCAGGAATAAATGCATTTTAGGAATTGCTGTCATATTTGGAGTTAAATTAATGCTTTGAAACATACCACATTTGTTTGTACATGAAATTTTCAGTTTCCTTTTATCTCATATAAGAATGTTGCAAATGTCAATATACACATTACCTGCCGTTTGTATTCTATCATATGCTGTAAAAGTTTCTATTAAATTAAAGATAGTTTCTCACAGTTTGAGAGGTTAATAGTAAGTGCAAAAAGACTAGAAGAATCGACATAGTTTTTTAAAAACAAATACGGAAAGAATGATTTAATTCCTACGTCCTAAAGAGTATGTAAGTTATGATTTTTGGTCGCCACATAAATGGAGGCCCCGGGGAGATGTATTCTGTAAATCTAACTATAAGGTTGCTATATGTTCGGTTTATTTTGGATCAACAATTTGTGGGATAGTTCTAGTTTGTTTAAAAGTATTTCTGGTTTTTCGTGGTATAGTTCTCCTGGTATTTGATTGTATTGTGAATCATTCCGCTTTGTCATCTCATTAATTCCATCTCCTTTCGAGATTGCCGTTCGGTTAATATCCTGTTATTTCGTATTAAATATGTCTAAAGAACGCGGTAAAAGGGGCGTTGGATTGCTTCCTGAACCTGCAGAAGAGACCCAGTCGAACGGGGGTGAAATGAAGCCTCATTTCGCGGATTGTGTAAAAGTCGCTAATCAGCTGTTGCTTGAAATTTCCCCTTTCCATGAACCCACGTCGGAGAATTGGTTTAAATTCATATCAGCGGTATACGATGTCTTGTCTTTGTCTTTGATCCCAGAACATTATCTGTTTACTCTGTTGCTGTCTAAACTTCCGGCTAATTGTCGCCAATTCTGGCTCGCGGTCGTTAACCAGAGACTTCCATGGGATAATATAATAACTAAAGTATGGGATACTTTTGTCTCAAAAAGGGAATACGAACGACTTCTAACAACCAAAGTCAAACGATTTCAGATGCCGCACGAGTCCCCTCGCGACTTTTATTATTCCGTTCAAGTTGCCGCGAAAGCACTCGGAAAAACGTATTCTGATGAAGAATTTATAGAATTGGTATTGGAAGGGCTCAATCCTATGTCGCAGTCCACGTTGACCTTCGCTACCCGCCCCCAGACGCTTGTTCAGCTGGAGGGTTTGGTGAGTCATGCAGCTAAGGGGCTAATGAATCGCCTCGAATATTATTATTATTAGTGTAAAATTCATAATGGAGAGGAGCTTACCTTTATGAAATATACGATATTATTACAATAATAAAATTTTATAAATTTCTATAAATTGATGCAAAGGATGATCCGTATATACTTATGCGACAGGCATTAGCTGTAATAATGGGAGATACAAATGGAGAAAGACGGACGGACAATTGTAAAATTAGATAAAGGATTTGCTGGAAATTGACGCACGAATGTTTTTTTTGAAAATATATTACGTGAGTTTTTGGATTTCAAATAGGAAATGAGGTGGAAGGTTACCGTGAAGAAGGACTCACCCTAGTTTTTTATGGTTCTTAAGTGCATTATTATTTAGTATTTAGTATTCACTTACTAAATAGAGTATCTTAGTTAGGACAATTACAAGTGTATTTTTCTACCTGTTCCGGACATCTGTGTTTGTAAATCAGTAGGTTCCTACGGTAGGTACCTACATTTCAAATTTATACGAATATATTATCGGTATCAATTGAATATACCACAGGTTTCCAAAGTACATGGATAAGATAAAAACCTGAAAGTATTTTCCGGAGTATAATTGCTATTCTTATAATTACACTCGTGAATAGTTTTTAATAACTAATAATTGTTTCCGCATAATTTGTAAATGTCGCAGAAACTACCCATGTAATTGTTTATGAAGACATGTCCTACAGAAAAATAAATGTTACCAAAAAACGCAATCGTATTTGGACCAAAAATTCGTTATTACTTAATTAATTACATTGTCGGTTTTTAAGCAATGTGAAAATATATTTTAATGCCTTATTTTTACCCCTCTCCATGACGAATCCAAATTTAGGTTTGCAAAGCAAAAGTTTAATGCCAATAAATTTGATTTACTGCAAGTAATTTATAACATTTAAGCAAATTTTATCGATCCTATAATAAGTTATAATTGTGTTCCTACTAAAATGTGAAATTAAGATATAAAAAGGAATTGCTTATTTTTTGTGGTTTTTTTGTCGAAATTGTAAATATCCTGCTTTATTAGACGAAATGTTGGTTAGCCTGCGCGCCTGCGCGTTACTTCTTGTTGTTTCATAGAAATCTTAAAATGGCTGACGAGATTATCTGTTATGTGCGTAATACCGTTCGAAATTTATTTTATGTTTCCATCAGACCTTTTTAGAAGGAAAAAACTAGACCTTTTTATTGTATTCGAAATTTAATGTTGATAGTTATGATCGTGATATAAGTTTGGCCTTGTGTTCTTCGAAAACTGGTCCACGTGATAATCATTTTCACAGCAGTGTTTTAATACTTTTGGTTATTTTATTTTATTTATTTTAGAAGGAAAAAACTAGACCTTGTTATTGTATTCGAAATTTAATGTTGATAGTTTTGATCGTGACAAAAGTTTGGCCGTTTATTCTTCGAAAACAGTGGTCCATGTGACGCATTTTGACAGCAGTTTTTAAATATGTACTTTTAGTTTGATTTGTGTACGTTTTAAGACACTTTAAGTGAAGTGAAGTTTTATCTAAAGTTTTTTATAGTTTCAATGTGTGTAATCTTCACATTGCTTACTGGACATTAGTTAACGTCTCTTAATAGTACTATTTCTTATTTTGTAAATCAATGATATGTGAATTTGTATATGTAATTATTCAGTATGCCCTGTTTTGCCACTTAATTGTAATTTATGGTGATGTTTTGATGTATTATTGTTTTTCTTTAGTCCACTCGTGCTGTTATATTGTTTTACTTTGTATTTTATTTTGTGATTGAGTTTGTCTTATTTATTTGCCATGTAACTATGATCTTCTGGAAAATAAATGTACTGTTATTATTGTGTGATCCAGCTGTCCTGGTCAATCTCCTCGAGGATTTATATCTTCAAAGGTAAGGAAATCTTAAATAACTTCTCTATTCATCTTTGATTTATAGTTGAAATATCTTTACCGTATATATATGTATATAGTAAATGTTATATTTATCATATTTATGTATAATGGAGTAATTATTCTTATAAATTAGTCCTTATGTATAACATTTTGTTACCGCATAACATGTTTAATGAGTGATTTTATCGTTGTAAAGTATCATTTTCTGTGAAGAGTTGGTAAGTTTTTTGCAAGGACGGATTTGTTTATGGGCAAATATAGCCAAGATATGGCGTTACATTCTTAACGTAGGATTAATTAAGGGTTTGTTATCAATATATATTGTGTTTTTAACGTAAAAATTATAGTTTACCTCATAAAATGAGAATCTGTTTTTTTAAAAACGTATGAATAATACATTTTTAGCCAGTTTCCATTACTTTATAAACTTCAAATCAAAAGTTATTGTTAAGGTTTTGTAGAATTTTTATCCTTTGGGTGCGAGATTTCTGAGTTGCTTCTGTCGTTGTTTCAGATGCGTGCCTCCGAAGAATGAAGTCTGAAAACGCAGCCAGCATTGTACGTCTTCCTCAGGCCAGCTCTGCTTTGCGATATCAAGAAAGAAGATGGGTGAGTGTGATTGATTTTGCATTTCAAATTAGAACTAATGAGCTTCCCGCTTTAAATATATATATTTCATGTCCTGGCATGTGCAGAAACTACATTAGTCTTACGTATTTTTACACGGGTATTTTCTCTCTACGGCAGTTTTAATATATCTGGAAGCTGCGGAAGTGCTCTTCTCGTACCAGCATCTGTTATGCTTTTCTCGGTTATTAAAAAACAAAGGTCTACGATTTTGACATTCTTTATCCATTTTTCCTAAATGTGAATCATCTCGTCGAGTAGCTAATCCGTTTCCTATTGCTGAGTTTAAATGTGTCGTTTCTTCGCCTTCCGCCGTTGGCTGCATCGATTCTGTTTTGGCTTCTTCTTATATTACTCCCTTCTTCAGTTTGTTCATTTCTTCTTTGTTACCTGATTTCGGTTATGGTCTCTCTCGCTGTTTGCCTTTGCTCATCTGTCAGTATTGATCTTCTCACTCTTTCTCTTCTATGTCGTTCTTCTTTATCTTCTTCTGTCTCTATAATATTTATTTATTTATTCATTTAGTCACAAGGTGGCTGGATCTGCCAGGTGGCGACAAGTAACATAAAATGACGCAATGAAGTACATTTGAATCAGATTGACATTAAAATTTTCAAAAGAATCAATTTAGATTCACGTCATTGGTACATAAGTAAAAATTACAGTTTCAAAGACCTCGTTATATTCTTCTTTCTTCCATTTGATGAATTAATGGGCTATTATTGCCTTAAACTTTAATTAAAAGTTATATTTGTAGTAATTAAAATGCTGATAGTAACAACAACCTGGGAAATTGCAATTGATATTGCTTTACCGTCAGAGGTAATAATGAGTAAAAGCGTTGTTATGTAAACTAAACAAACAAAATTATAAGTTCTATTTGATGAATTAATGGAGTACTAGCTGTACCCGCACAGTGTTTTCACTGTTTTTTCAATTAATTTATAAAAAATTAAGAATTGTGTAGAATAAGTTGGTCTCAATATTTCACATATAACTCAATAATTCGTATTTAACTCTGATAATGCATTTCCCCAGTATAGGTAAGGTTAGCGGGTACAAATCTCGCTGAGGGCGAGGCTGTGTGTGCATATTGACAATTAATTGTGCAAAGTCAGTAAGAAATCTGTATTTTAAAAGTCAAATTAGAGAGGAAATTAATGCTACACGGTAATTGATTGCAAACTTTTATGTTTTTAATTTTCTTTGTTTCTTTTAATTGAAGTATATGTCCTTTTTTTCATATATCAATCAACGCAACCGTTTATTTAGATTAACAAAGAAGAGAAGATAAGTTTCGGCGAGTTCTAGGTTATCAATCTAAAACAAATGTTTTCATGCTGCTCCTGAATAAACGTAGCCCGTCGCCTAACATTCTTTGTCATTTAGATTATCTACGAAGGTGACATAACCATATAACTTATAATTTGTTAAAAAATAATGTACGTCCTTATTCTCCTCTAATTTTAAATTTATGCATGAGACAATTTGCCTTAATAAGCATTATAGATGTTTAATAGTTTTACTTACTGAAAAAGTAAGATTCCAGCATTCGAATGATTTAAAATAAGATCATTTGCTTTGATTAAATTGTTATTAACTGGATAATTATCCGTAAATATTTTTGTTGCTATCTATAAAGTTTGACATTGCTACAGCATTAATTTCGATGCTTAAATTAAAGCGTGAAGCGAATAATGCTATTCTTTCACTTATTTGAAGGTTTAATTGGCACTAATTGAATCGGAGGCAATGCCAGGAATCTTCCTCTCTCTGTCACAGTGCAATCTGGCATCGGAACTTTTTAATTTTTTTGTACCATTTGGCGACAAATGAGGGTTGATCGAAACAACGATTATCAATGGTGACGGTTATAGAGGTCCAACTGTATTTCAAATGTTTATATAAACTCAGATCGCGCTTGCAATTGGGAGCTTTTAGAATAACAAAAGATTGTTTCATTTTTAACTCTTTTTAAGTACTAAGTTAAGATTCCATCAGAAGCACCTGTTGGCATAGGTTTGTAAAAGTTTGAAAGGATTGAAAATATACGTTGGATTTGTTATAACTATTTTAATTTATATTATTCCAGAGCTTGCGATTATATACTTGATACGTTTTCGTGTATGGTATATTGCAAAACGTGGTATTGTACACAGTCCGACATCGCATTCTTTACATACATACAGTGAAGCCTCGATATATTGGACTAAAAGGAGGGGAAGGCCTGTCTGTTATATCCGAAACATCCGAAGGAAACGTATGTGTTGCCTTAAATTGTTAAAGTGCACATGTTATGAAGGACAGTGTTTTACTCCGCTATATATTCATACAATTGGTTGGAGCGCATGAAGTAATAGCACAGAGTTTTCTAATTAATTTAGGAAAATAGGAATCGTATTAATTTTTATATTTTACTAGTAAAAGGTGCTTGCAGTGTGCTAGCAGGAGCATATTGTTATAAGAACATAATTAAGAATGAAATAAATTATAGCGACCGTAAGAAAAATTGATTTTCCCTTGCGTTCTTATTTGAAAGGAATTATTCTTAGGAATGGAACTTGGGATACTTTTTCGAGATTTTAGATTTTTCCGGACCCTGGTGGAAATGGGGCAGAAAGTAACAATGAATACAAAGAATGTTTTAAGACAAACAAACCCCACGAGTAACGCAAGTCAGTCAATTTCAACCAGTCACAATGATCAAACGCAGGAACAATTAATTTTTGTGGATTTGCTGCACCAATAAATTATACATTGTATCTACCATATATACTCGTGTATAACGCGCTGTTTGAAGACCACATTTTCAGGTCATAATGTAGGGGTGCGGCTTATACGCAGGTAACACTTCTCTGCACTTAAAATAGGAACCTACCTCGCACCAGATTCACGCTTTTTGGGTTAATTAATGAGAAAAGCACAATAATTATTGATACTCCAGGTTATACATACATAATTATATGTATAGAACACCTAATTACTTCTATACATTTATAATCCCATCCTCTCCAATTATTCCGCTTTTCACTAGCTCATCAGCTGATTGCTGTAATTTTTGCAAAATCACAAGATAAGTCTTCCTGCAAAACACATATCAAAAACAAAAAAAACATAGAATAAGCAAATTGAAATAATTTTATTTAGTTAATGATTCTAGTATGTACGATTGACAATGTAAGTAATTTAAAACCCATAGAATCTCGTGTGTGAACTTAATCCTACCTGTCGCGTTTCCTGTTTCCAGATTTGTTTGTTAAATTTTTATGTTGTTCCTTCTCTTAAACAGTTTTAGAATGAGATAGGAAAGAGAGAACCAACGTCCACTTTAAATCAAAACTATTTTATAGATCCCTTTTTGTCTGATGTAAAAGCATTGGCAACAGTGGCGCTGCGGTTTTCTACACGGCATCACTTTGCCCAACTTACTGTATGAAGTTGCTCCCATCTCAACTCAGTCGCTTTAATTATTGACGATGTCTCTCTTAGACATAATATGGAGCTTATTGAACGTAATACACTTATGGACAAGTCCAAACGTTTTAATATTTACATACCTCCCAAAAATGAAGGATGTTTGTCATACACGTGGTATAAGAAAAAGTCGGGATTTTTTGGAATAAAGTACGAGTGCGCATTATACACGGCAGTTATACACTGGGACGCATCATACACGAGTATATACAGTAATTATATACATTATAATATGTATATATATCCATATATTGCGACGTATAAGTCGACCTTGAATTTTCAACTTGAAAATACTAGATTAAGTATATGTTCGCAGTATAAGTCGACCCCCTTTGTTTCACTTAAAAATACTTCTCATGAAATCATCGCCAGGCAAAATCAAGGTCCTGTACGATCCAAGTTTTAACAAGATACAGAAATAAACATAGTAATAAAAAAATATATGAATATAGTTTTGAGTCCGTGCTATTCTTCTTGAGCCTTCCATTTGACAGGTGTTTTCATTTCAACCAATAAGAAACTGCTATTCTCAGAGAGCTTGACCAACTAAATAATGGTTCCTGTGATTTGATTGATGTCGGCTGTTAATGATGCTATCAAATTTAACTGCACCTAGTTATCGCAATCAATATCTACGGTGGTGGAATTCAATATAATATCACGTTGGCAGGCATAAGGATGGTTTTGATGATTACATTATTCCCCTTTTCAAAAAAGGAAATGTTTTTTTCGCATATTTTTTGATTATTTTTTTGTCTTTTTTCACGTACTTTTTTGTACTTGATTTATTTGCATATTCCACATATAATCATAACTTGCAATTAGTATGGTTAATTCCTATCGAAGTGTACCTCTTCTATCTCACTTACTTCTACAGCATTACAATACTTTGGATGATACATTTAAAAAAACAAGGTAATTGTCCATAATAAACATTTCATAAATGTCATATTAAGGAATTGATATTTTAATAAACAATCAAGTAATGATTTGTAACATTCTAAGTTGTATTATTTATTTATAATTATAATGTTATAATTACATGTGGAAAGTGCAAATAAATCAAGTACGTATGTGAAAAAGACAAAAAAAATGATCAAAAAATTGCGAAAAAAAAAACAAAAATGTAATGAAGACATAATAATAATACAATTTTACTAGTTAAAATATATATACAGACCATTTCTGAAAAAAAATGCTGGCTGCTGGGATCGAACCCCAGCCCATCCGACTACTAGACATTCATTCTACCAATTAAGCTATTGCTGCTTCTGTTTTGTAACCGTAAGGTTAATGATATATGTTGCATCCATGCTTACACCTGAATTTAAATTGTTAATATCTTTTAAACAAGGGCCCATTGGCAAAAACGCAGAGAGATATAGGTGATGTTTTAGTTCTAGTTTCACCTCCTAAAAGGGTTTTACGAATTTCAATATTAATGTTATGGCCTCCCCTTGTTAGTAAATATCGATGTTATTTATCTGTAATTTAAAGTTTACAATTTTGTATTCATCGTATAAGTCGACTTTAAGTTTTAGGAAAATTTTTTAAGCTTCAAAGGTCGACTTATATGCCGTGATATACGTTAGTTATAATGTTGCGATGTATTCATTAGGCCTTCCAAATAACGCACATGTGATAGGTCCGCATGAGACACAATGTATTAGTGGCGTCATTTAACTGTTTTGCATCGCCGGACATTCTGTCCGTTACATCCTAAGTACGTTCCATCAAGGTCCAGTATGCAGAGGTTTCAATGTACTGTGGATTTCTTCCTTTTCATTGGCTTCGTGGTACTTTTGTTTCAGATGGTACACTTCCTCGTGGCTAATCTCATCACAATTTACCGAAAGAAGTGAATAATATCAGTCAGTCTCTCTTTTACAGTAAGCACCGCCTCGAAATATTCCAATTCATTTGCATCGGAATCAAAACGTTATCAGTTTTGTCTTTTCATTGGGAATCAGTGGGCTAATGAAGTTTATTCTAATGTGTACTTGAAGTTGTTTTATTTATTTAACTAGTTTTGAATTTTTACTTTGCAAAAGCCATAAATAATGACTTGAAAGGCTTACAGAATGCAAGCACCTTCTATTTGTATATCGAACAAATAAGTAACATATCATTCTTGTCATTAAAGAAAATTTTTAATAATGTATGTGTATCTGTAAATGTAATTACATGCAAGGTTATTTGTCAGGTGCGTTTTGCTTCCAGCATAAGTGCCTATTAGTATTAGTCTCCATCTGGTCTGTCCGCATGTTCGTTATCTGCTTCTACCAAGCAGATTTTCATGAAATTTGATATTAAGGACTTACAGTCAAAGATAATAAGAAAATCACATAAATGAGTCACGTAAGCCAATCAGGGGTACCACTTTACTGGTGATAAAATATGAACTTTCCCTCATATCTCGTAAAGTATCGGTCATATGAAAATATTTATCAAGTAAAACTTGTAGAACTAGTAAAGTAGGGTATTTCTTTTCCTTTACATTTTCATCGTAGGAGTCGCCGTTTCCGAGAAAATCGAACAAGAGTCTTAATTTGAGTTGAACTTTGAAATTTTCTAGCATGGTTACTTCTTCATTGTTGCTAACGTAAACAATCTCACGGAAATATGTTTAATTTCCTTACATATGCATTTAATATTTTTAAATGGGAAGAAAATGGATTATTTATGACGAAGAAAAGAATTTATAATACTATTTCCCTTCCAAACACGTAAATAATTTCTTTCAAATACTCCAGTGCACAAAATGCACCCATTTGTGTTACGGTGTACACTTTCCTAACTTGTTTATATCTTAAAATCTCATTATAAATATTAGTGTTATTTTAAACTCTTGTACTAATTTTTAAACGAAGTAATCAACTGATATTTTAGAATTATACAGTTTGCATAAGCACAACATTAAATTACCATAACTTTAATGTATGTTAGCAACAAATTGTTGACAACATATTTGTAGTGAATCTGAGATAAATACAGAGTTCATAAAATTATTTCTAACGAAGAATGTAAATTAAACTACAAAATATCCTTTTAAGATTTAGTCACATTAAACGTTTATTAGGAAAATTACACTGTAATCGTTTTTGTGCATCAAATCTTGGAGTAATTATTGGAATTTATTTTACAATGCAACACAGACGTCTTTATATAGTTCTCTGGTGAATAAATTAAATTAAAATGGTATTGCAAAGTTCTTTGCTTATAAATAACTAGCAAATTTACCCAGCGTTGCTCAGGTTATGTTTTAAATCATCGTGACTTCAAATTATGGCAATAATTATGAACAAAAAATTATATCTATGCTTGAATTAAGTTTTATTTGGGAAATTTTTTCATATTTTAATTGATATAAATGAAAGTGTTGGAAAATATTTCGAGTATTCGTAATTAAAATTGGCAATCAATGCAGTCGATTCATTTTGTGAGGTGACGCTTTTTGCCAGGTGGAGTTCGTTCTCTAAGCTTCCGGTAGAGAACGTGCATGTAGAGTACAGGTAGTTCCGCCCAATGTAGCAATTGAAAATTACTAGAAGTTACCTTACGCCTCAGTGATCGGAGGTAATATGTAGAGTGGAGGGGAACGAATTCCATTAGAATAGAGGGGCATTGAAGGTGAGCGCGCTTCCTAGAAGGGAAATCCCCGTGCACGCAGAGTAGAGAGGTGACTTCTTAAGTCAGTTACCATACGGTAGCTTTGCTTTACGCATGGACAGTTATATGCGGGATGTTCAAGAGTTCAAAATAAACATTCTTTAAAAATTCAGATAATACCAGGTTCCTAGAAAGGAGCGTCTGTCTCACACAACATATAGGGTTTCCCAGAAAGTAATGCACCACATGTTTTGAAATTACGCATATTTAACGAATATGTGACAGATTTTGACTTTTATCGCTAAGTTTCCTGGACAACGAATGTCATTTTTGAGGCTCGAGATTCATATTATTGCCTCGCGAGAGATAAGGGGGGGAACAGCAGAGGGAGGGAGGGGGATAAGGCATTGTCAAGTGCAATTTGTAACGTTTTAACAAAAGTATTGTCCACTTATTGTAACAAAGTATTATTCACTTGACATAAATTTATTTTAACAAAACTCTTTGCTTAGAGAATCATTCTAAGAGTCGGAGCATTGAATTTCTGTGTGATTTTAATTCTCTTTTCTACTGTTTTTGTTTTTCGTTGCATTAATTCTTTTTGTTTGTTCATCTGTTGTTTGTCGTTTTGTATTAACCAAACCACATCCAACACAGTGTAATGTGAGCAAATAAAGTAAGTGGTAAATGTTTTCACTTGTATAAATTGTGTAGTATCGAAAGTAAGATTGCATAACCCGGCCGCTGAATGGGTTTGTTGTCTAAGTAGGCTGTTATGAAGGTTAACATACGTAATAGTGTCTCATTGCACCGTCAAATGTCATGGATGTCTGCGTTGACCAGCATCATAGCTAATCCTTATATACAATAAACTTTGAAGCTTCTTTGTTTTTTATAAAAAATTCCGACATTTCAAATTTAAAATGCAGGCATCTCTAGTGGAATTATAAAATGTTATATTCTCCTATATTATTGTTATTATAGCACTGACTATAATTAACCAATTGACCAAACCTTTTATACATTCATCAAGTTAAGATGTTAATAATAATTGTACCAAATTTTAGTTATTCATGTCTTATAGTTTATGGCATGCATAATGAGACATGCAAACAAACTTTTGCAAATATATATAGATTGTGGGAAGCTCATTCAATTCTATTTGGTATAATAATTATAGGATATTTATTTTGTTTCTCAATTTTGTAGTTATTGTTTTGATTCTCAGGTTGGTCTCTATGTAAATATTAACGTTGTCTCTTGTTGGATGAGTTATATTTTAGATTACTTAACAATTTCATGGCTGTTTAAAATATCTTCATTAAATTATCGTAACGATAATTTTGGTAAACTCCATATGAGATTTTGACTTAATCTAACACAAGCGTTACTGAAAAGGAATTCTTTAAATTTATTAACATAAATAACTCAATTGTATACAAATATTTAATGAAATACTTTAGTTTTTCGTGCACTCAATACTTTCATAAATTACAATTGAAAATTCTTCAAATATAAGTCTTTAAATAAATATTTTGTAACGATAATGTATTGCTACTTACATTTTGCACATTTATAATGTTAAAAAATATAATTATTGATAAATTTTTAATGATTTGATTTGCTGATTTTTCTTTTAAATTTGACAAATTGGCCATGAAAGTGTTAAGCTATTGATAAGGAGCAATGTGATTTGTTAACGATAGTGAGTTGAGTCACGCAATGCAATTACTACTTAAATTTTATGTAAATTAACCTCAGATCATTTAATTTTATGCATTTACTGTACATTACCTGGAAATATAAGACAAACTTTGAGAATATGCTATATTTATTCATAAATAGTGTTTGCTTTGATTAAATGTTATATTTTGCATAATAGCTTTGAATCTGAACTTTAAATGAGCAAATATGTTTTTGATGTTGTAAATATAAACTTACCTCCATTAATGTTATATTTTTAAATCCAAGCAAGATAATTCTTAAAGACAAAATGTATTTAGTTCAATCTTTGTTGCTATAAAAATTAAATTATCAGAAGTAAATGTTTAGTCTTTGAGTTTCTATTATGCAATTAACGTTTTTAAAAAACAGTCAAGCGTCTAATTGTGGTACATGGTGTAATTTCAATGCATTTTAAGCAAATTAATTTGGCAAATATAAAGAGGTTTAATTTTATAAACATTTGAAATAGGTATGCCATAAAATTTTAACTGCATTTTTTGGAGTTTATTTCTGACTTGGAATGGTTTATAAAAATGTTATTCTGATATTTAAGTAATTCCAATTAAGCATTGCTTTGCGAGATTCATTATTTTTTCGTCATTTATGCAAACATTTGGAATCAGTTGCGTGTATTCAATTTTGACCAATAAGAGACATTGTTAATTGTAATTAAGGTCATTGATAATGTGATATGTTTAAGTGTTTCCAGAACAAGCACTTGGAAAAATCGCTTGCCTCTGATAAAAATAGCTGCGACTGGGCTGTGAGAAAATTAATACATGCATTTCGACTTCAGAGCAGTTGTTGTCAGTGGCATTTCGCCACTGATGACGGCTGTTCTGTAGTCTAAATGCTTGTATTAATTTTTCCACAGCTCAGTCGCAGTTATTTTTATCTGAGGCAAGTAATTTCTTCAAGTGCTTGTTCAATAATTTAATTCAGCTGTAAAATGTGTTTGATGGTTTATTTTTTCATGTGATATATGTAGTTATGTCAACTGTTGAATAACAGTTGAAAATATTGTGTTATATGTAATTTGTCAGTTGTTCAATAGTTGAAATGTAGATAAATTGTCATAATGTTGAATAATTTGTTCAATAATCAGCAAAATTTGGCTGAATTTGTGGTCAAAAATGTCATTTTTAGGCTAAAAGTGTGCTAATTCTAGCAAAAATATACCTAAAAAAACCCCTTAAGTCCAACGATACCTAAAAGAGGCTCCGAGAAAAAGAAATTATTTCTATCTAAAAGGAGTCAACAGGTTTTGATCATAATAAAATGTCTTTATTGCAATGAAAATAATGTACAATGTATACATACAAGTTCAATAAAAATTTTACAATCTGAAATAATACATTTTCTCTACTTATTTTATCATGCACTTCAAAATGAAAACCTGGACTGAAAAGAAAACTGACTCTAGACAAAAGAAATGTTTGTTTACATTTTGGACAAGTCCTAATTTCAGAAATCTTTAAAGTCTTGGAGTTAAAAATTATTCCGTCCAAATTGTAAACACATTAATTTTTTTAACTTGTTTACAATTTGGACTTAGAATAATTTTTAACTCTTCGACTTAAAAGCTTTCTGAAATTAGGACAAAAAAATTAATTTGTTTACATTTTGGACAGAATAATTTCTGACTCTGACTTTAAAAAATTTCTGGACTTAAAATGCTCTGAATATTAGCACAAATCAAAATTGCCATTTAAAAATTTTCATGAAGTGCAGAAAAAAATTTACAATTTAGCAAACACTACAATAAAAGTTGGACATTTTTACAAAGCACTTTGGCAAGGATAATATCATTTTAACAATTTCTATTGGTGACAAAGAGGAAAAATAGCACAGCAGCTTAGAAAAAAATATGAGACAAAATATATATATATATATACCCAAAAATGCTAATTCTGGTTTGTTCAGATTTTAAAAAATGGCAGTAATTATACAGAATGAAAAAGCAATAGCTTATATACATTTAGACTTAAAAGAATTTACGATTTTTCTGAATAATATAAATAACACAACCATTTGGAAACCTATTTACAAGTAAATAATGTCTAGCAAATTGGATATTGATGGAATTATTAAAAGAACTTTAGTATACAGACTTGGAATTCTTTTTTCTGGATATTGACTTTAATTAAGAATAAAAAAACCTTCACAATTTTTCTTAATTAAGAAATGTAACTCTCCACAAAGTTAAATCTTTTTCTAAATATTGCCTAGAATTAAGAACAATTAAATTACCATTTCCAATGAATGGCTTAATAATTGGAGATTATAAATTTTTCACAATGAAAATATTTTCCCTTACAAAGGCATTCAGTCGGATTTTCAATCAAAACTCTCAAAACTAACCGAAATTTCATTTACATTTTAAACTCTTTATCTGATTTTGATAACTTGAATAATGAATAGAATTTGTATTGCCTCAGAAATTTTTCTGCCTCGAATAAACCACAAAAAACCCAAAGAATATTTTCTGAATTAATTCAAGCATATTGTACATTTATCTCCAAATTTCTTTAAATTATTAAATTAAATCTGGAATTATTTAACCACGCCAAACACTCTTGGTAAAATTTTATATGTAGAACACAAAACATCCTGATCCAAATAATCTTTTTTAAGGGCTGCTCCTATTTTAAGATTAAATTTAATTAATTACTTTCCAACATCCAATTTGCTGAACGATATTCACCATAGAAATGCATGACAAGTCTGCAAACATGAGCTAATACAGTGCTGCCTCAGAAGTCAATATGAAACCTTCGCATTTAATAAGTTTTCTAAGGTTTTTAAATATCTTCTGTAATTCATAAATAAATATTTACAATATTAGATTCTTATTAACAGAAGTGGAATTTGATGAAAAGTTAAAATTTATAGAAGTACGCTAATAAACTTTACAAACAAAATGGAATATGCCTTATAAAATCAAATTAGAGAAAGTTTTTAGAGTCGAAACTGAAAACCAACACCTTATATTCTCATAAATTTATAATCAATATTAAATGCATTTTATAAAAGTTGAGTTATCACAAAGCTTTTCAAGTTCAAAGAGAAAATTAATGCCTTATATTCTCAGAAATAAAATATTCTTACAGAAGGTACCAGTTAAAACTTTCTTTTTCAGAGGTAGCGCTATATTTTTTATTTATTTACTTTAAGTGTAAATTGATTTTAAAATATTTTAAAGAGAAATTGAATTCTTGGGGTATCTTATAATCCGATCGTAAATTTTGGCTTATTCTGAATTACGGGAAAAAAACAGCTCCTAAAAATTGGAATTCTTATTGTATCATATTTATTTCAATTGGCTGAGCAGAAATCTATAATAATGCCAAATTTGAAGCATTTAGCCCATCTAAAAGTGCCTTATAATTTACAATCTCTTCTCCTAAATCTTCCGTAATATGCAGCCATATTATTATACAAGATATTTATCGCCTGATATATTGAACAAACCAGAATATAGCAACATATAGGTATAAAAACCTTCTCTCATCCCATGTGTGTAGCCTCCAGCACATAATCCGCTTTACTCTCGCACCCAGATGCATCAGTTCTTGTTTCAGCAAAGTAATACTCTTCGATTCATGGTTCCTTGATGCCTCACACCATCGCATTTTCACTCAGCATCAACTGTGAATGCCTAAAATAAAGAAGAAAAATGGTTGTGGTGAATTCAATTAAGAAATATAAACTAAAAAATCTAAATATTAAAGATTAATTTTCCCAAACAACACGAAAGAGCGCATCTCATTTACCAAGGTCTATTTAGAATCTTAAAATTTTAAATTCCTGACGAGTTTATTCAAATTATTATGTGAAAGATTTATTTGGCAATTAGTTTTAAAATTTTAACCTTCCATATGGTGTCGCTTAGCGTGTCGGCTTCCCGTTACAAAGTTCCTGGGTTCGATATCCACGAATGGAGGTTTTTCACAAAAAATTAATTAATTAATAACAAAAACTATCATCGGTGCCTGGCAGTAGGCAGCAGTACTGTCAGTTTGGTATCGAGCTAAAAACAAATTATGTTGGCTGGGTTTATATCCAATAGAGCTGTAGGAGTGATCGGGACGATTTGAATGGCTACAGTACTGCGATCTGCGATGTGGAAAGCAACAGGGAAACTGCCACATTACAATTCCTTAGTAACGATTATATGGTTGGACAAAACGAGTTCTTTCGAGGTAAAATAATCCCCCAATAGGATCTCCGGGCAGGGACTGCCTTGAGGAAAGCATGTGTCGAAGATAACTTATGCATAGGTACTTGGAATGTAAAAACCATGAGGATGGCAGAAAAGATAAAGGACCTGAAAGAAGAAATGAAAAGAAATAGGATTGACATCATAGGGCTGAGCGAAGCTAGATGGGAAGGAGAAGGACAGTTCGACTCGGAAGAATACATTAGGGAACTATACAACAAGCAGGCAGGATCGGCACAAATGGAACTGGAAGAAGAGAATTGCATTGAAGAAGATTGGGACTAAGTATTATGAAAAGCGAAGCATAAAAGGCAATACTGGAATTAAAGAAAGGCAGCGATGGAATACCGGCAGAGGTACTTAAAAGTCATGGGATTGGAAGGACAAAGTGATTACGAAACTAATTAACAAGATTTACAACTCGGGAGAGAGGCCTCAGGATTTCCTAGATGTAACAATGATCCCTCTAAAGAAGAAGCCAACGGCAATGCAGTCTAAGGACTACAGAACGATATCCCTACTGTCACACACTTTGAAGATCACCATGAGTATTCTTAATAAAAGACTAGAGAAAAAGGCCGAAGAAATGCTAGGGGAAGATCAATTCCGCTTCAGAATAGGACGAGGAACCAGAGATGCTATCGGTGTAGTGAGAATCATATCAGAAAGGGCAACAGAGTACAGCCAAGATTGCTCCTATGTTTCGTCGACTGGCAGAAGGCCTTCGATAGAGTAAACTGGGTACTGCTGATGAGGATATTAAAGGATATAGGTGTACACTGGAAAGACAGGAGACTGATCAGGAATCTATATGTGAATCAAGTTGTAAAGAAAACTGCAGAAAATAGGAGTATATGGAGAACCAAGTTTAACCATGAATAATCATGAACCTGTCTACGGACAGACTACCTATGATGATGATGGCCTCAACTGATAAACCAAATAAAGAATTGATTTTTTTAATAGAAAATAAAGCGTAAATTATCAGGGGAAATAAAGCAATCGCGTTATATAACAATTGAAAGTTAAAAGGAACCGAATCAAATATTTATAATTCAAACAAACTCTTTATAAGTTTAATAATAAATTGCATGGCAAAGTAAATATACTCAATAGCCAATTACGAGATATCAATGTTAATAATAATAATAATTTATTTAACACAAAGTTTCCTCCAATTACATGTGTTGTAATATATTTTTAACAAGCACAAACGACCATGCCCTCGGCATTGGGAGCTAGACACACTAACCACTCCTCTATTTTTCACAACGAAAATATTTTCCTTTACATATAGGCATTCAGTCGGATCTTCATTCAAAACTCTCAAAACTAACCGAAATTTCATTTACATTTTAAACTCTTTATCTGATTTTGATAACTTGAATAATGAATAGAATTTGTATTGCCTCAGAAATTTTTCTGCCTCGAATAAACCACAAAAAACCCAAAGAATATTTTCTGAATTAATTCAAGCATATTGTACATTTATCTCCAAATTTCTTTAAATTATTAAATTAAATCTGGAATTATTTAACCACGCCAAACACTAAAATAAAAGTTGGACATTTTTACAAAGCACTTTGGCAAGGATAATATCATTTTAAAAATGTCTATTGGTGACAAAGAGGAAAAATAGCACAGCAGCTTAGAAAAAAATATGAGACAAAATATATATATATATATATACCCAAAAATGCTAATTCTGGTTTGTTCAGATTTTAAAAAATGGCAGTAATTATACAGAATGAAAAAGCAATAGCTTATATACATTTAGACTTAAAAGAATTTACGATTTTTCTGAATAATATAAATAACACAACCATTTGGAAACCTATTTACAAGTAAATAATGTCTAGCAAATTGGATATTGATGGAATTATTAAAAGAACTTTAGTATACAGACTTGGAATTCTTTTTTCTGGATATTGACTTTAATTAAGAATAAAAAAACCTTCACAATTTTTCTTAATTAAGAAATGTAACTCTCCACAAAGTTAAATCTTTTTCTAAATATTGCCTAGAATTAAGAACAATTAAATTACCATTTCCAATGAATGGCTTAATAATTGGAGATTATAAATTTTTCACAATGAAAATATTTTCCCTTACAAAGGCATTCAGTCGGATTTTCAATCAAAACTCTCAAAACTAACCGAAATTTCATTTACATTTTAAACTCTTTATCTGATTTTGATAACTTGAATAATGAATAGAATTTGTATTGCCTCAGAAATTTTTCTGCCTCGAATAAACCACAAAAAACCCAAAGAATATTTTCTGAATTAATTCAAGCATATTGTACATTTATCTCCAAATTTCTTTAAATTATTAAATTAAATCTGGAATTATTTAACCACGCCAAACACTCTTGGTAAAATTTTATATGTAGAACACAAAACATCCTGATCCAAATAATCTTTTTTAAGGGCTGCTCCTATTTTAAGATTAAATTTAATTAATTACTTTCCAACATCCAATTTGCTGAACGATATTCACCATAGAAATGCATGACAAGTCTGCAAACATGAGCTAATACAGTGCTGTTTCAGAAGTCAACACAAAAACTTGGCATTTAATAAGTTTTCAAGTTCAAACAGAAAATTGATGCCTTATATTCTCAGAAATAAAATATTCGAACGGACAATACCAGACAAAACATTCTTTTTCAGGGGTGGCGATATATTTTTAATTTATTTACTTTACGTGTAAATTGATTAATAAATATTTTTAAAAGAAATCAAATTGTTTGTGTGTAGTTTAATCCGACCATAAATTTCGGCTTATTCTGAATGATAGGAGAAAAACAGCTCCTAAAAATTGGAATTCTTATTGTATTGTATTCATTTCAATTGGTTGTGAGCAGAAATCTATAATAATGCCAAATTTGAAGTCTCTAGCTCATCAAAAAGTTCCTTATAATTTAATCTCTCCTCCTAAATCCTCCGTAAGATGCAGCTATATATTATACAAGATATTTATCGCCTGATATACTGAACAAACAAGAATATAACAACATATAGGTATAAAAACTCTCATACCGTATGCATAGCCTCCAGCTCAGATTCCTCTTTACTCTTGCACTCAGATGAATCAATTCTCGTTTCAGCAAAGCAGTACTCTTCGATTCATGGTTCCTCTACAGCTCAGCATCAACTGCTACTACCTACAATGAAGAGGAAAAAATGGTTGTGGTGAACTCAATAAAGAAATATAATCTAAAATTATAAATATAAAAGATTAATTTGCTTAAACAATATGAAAGAGAACATCTTATTGATCGAGCCCTATTTTAGAATTGTAAAATTTTAAATTCTTTAAGAGTTTATTCATATTATTATGCGAAGATTTATTTGACAATTAGTTTTTAAATTTTAACCTTCCATATTGCCTCAACTAATAAACCAAGTAAACGATTTTTTATAGAAAATGAAGCGTATGCTGCAGAAACATGGACACTAAGGAAAAATGATATTAAATACTTGGAAAGCTTCGAAATGTGAACATGGAGAAGAATGCTGACGATAAAAATGGACAGATAGGGTAGAAAATGAGGAAGTACTACTAAGAATATGAGAGAAGCGAACGATTATACAGAATATCAAAAAAGGATTGGGCATTACCTGAGGAAAGAGTGCATGATTAAAGAAGTGCTAGAAGGAAAACTGGATGGAAAAAGAGAAAGAGGTAAGAAAAGGTTTCAGCTAGTAGACGACTTGAAAGAGAAAGAGACCTATCAAGTCATGAAGAAAACTGCAGAAAATAAGAGTATATGGAGAACCAAGTTTAACCATAAATAATCACGGACCTGTCTATGGACAGACTACCTATGATGATGATGATTGTTGACTAATCAACCAAATAAAGAATTGTTTTATAGAAAATAAAGCGTAAATTATCAGAGGAAATAAAGCAATCGCATTAGATAAGAATTGAAATTAAAAATTGTACCGTCATTTGCCGGTGCAATAAAAGTATTTTATTTATAATTCGAACCTTAAACTCTTTTAAGGTTTAACAATAGATTGCATGGCAAAGTAAATATACTCAATAGTCAATGAAGGGATATCAACGTTCTATTTGTTAACTCAATCTTAAGTTGATATTTTAGAAGGCACCTCCTGCTGACCACCAAGTTATTAAAATTTTTTTAATATTTTTAGATGAGATGGCATTTTAATAGATTATAGTCTTCCTGTGACAAATAAACATCGTTAACTACAGATAAGTATTAAATATTATCTGTTAATAATTTCAAGTGTATGAGAAAAATTTCCGAAACAACGATAGAAATTTCACTACCTGTCCTATGCGATAAAAAACCAACCTTTACCTTGTAACTTGACGCTTACACAACCACTCGACAAGTTAAAAACCATATTCATGTCTAAACTTGACTCAGTCCACCCAAAATACACGTGGTTAAAACTTTCAACAAGGAAAAATAATTGCATTGATCCTATATAAAGCTTTCCCCTAATTAATGCAAAGATTATGCCGCCATTAACTTAAAGTGAAGAGATCAACCACTTCGTTTAATTAAGAAATAATTTCAAAAAATCTGTGAACTACGGATCGGAAGAAATAATGACCTTGAGACAAAATTGTACGGCAATATTAATGCGGTAATGCTAACCCGCTGAAGCATGCCGTTGGCGGCAATTAAATTATATTTTCGCTTATTTCTAACTAAAGAATTCAAACCCGACAATGGATCACAGTAACACGAGGTCGATGTAAAACTCTTGGCAAGCATGGTACTACTAATACAAGGTAGGTCGTTCCGGTGGACGAAAACGAGCTGTTCTGCGCATGACGTCACGTGGATTGCAAGGAGATGATCGTCTGCTCTTGGCTGGAGACTATTGCGTGTATGTTGCTATTGCTGTACGTGGCAGGAGTTTTACCAAAAATTATACTTTACTTTAACATTAATAAACCCAAAAATTAATCGACACATCTCTGTGTTAATTGTTTTAAATATAGGACATTTTTATTACCGTAAGCATTGAAAAATACCTCGGAAGTGTATAGGTAACTAAGTTTTCCTTTACTTTTCATCTTATATGTTCGAAGACGTGTAATTATTTAATCCTCAACTAACCGACATTCGCAAAACGTTTTGTATGGAAAATATTGCTTCAAGGTGTGTGTTTATGGAATGTATTACCCTTATTTAGTTAAAAATAGTGTGCATTCTGTGAATGGATTGTGTAGCTACGTAAACTTAAGTAAACATTGTGGTTGTGTACATGAGTGATGGTAATAAAGTAACTATAGGAGTTATTTTTTCGAAATGCTCAATTACGAGAAATAACTACATTTTGGACGTGGTACTAATTTATTTAATTTATTCATCAATAATGAGGTACACATTACAGATGCCAAGTAATAAATATAAAAAAGAGAAAATATAAAAATCCCAAATGAATAATTATAAAAATAATGCAACAAAGGAATCAAAACATAGTACAAAATATTAAGATAAACAAACTAAAAAGCAATACTAGCCACATCCAGTTCGTAAAACTCATTTACAGTGTAAAACGCTTTTGCAGCTAACCAAGAATACAACAATTTTTAAACCTTAAAAGGGAGACAGTTTTTGCTTTTGGGGACAATGCATTATATAACCGTATACCAGCATTATTATAAGCTAACAAGTTTAATTTTAATCTACAAAATTTCAGGTCAATAGTATCTTTATTTCTTGTATTGTGGGAATGGATATCCGATCTAACTTCATATTTGTTCAAATTTTCTTTTGCATAAATGAGGATTTTGTAAATATATAAACTATAGATTGTCAATATTCCAAAATGAATAAACAAAGGTTTACATGATTCTATATACCAAATACCAACAGTAGATCTTACAGCTTTCTTTTGTAGAATAAACAAGTGCTTTACATCGGAGGAATGACCCCAAAGCTCAATGCCATAAAGTAAGTGGCAATGAAATAGTGCATAATACATAGTCATTAAATAACATTTAGGAATAATCTTAAACAACTTTCTTAACATGAAAAGTGACTTAGATAACTTCTTGGAAATATACACAATATGCTGATTTCATGTTAACTTATTATCTATATGAATACCTAATAAATTAACTGATTCATTATCGGAAAATTTACGACTCAAGCTACACATTAAGCTTTGAGTTTTGTTAGTGTTTAAAGATAATCCATTGGCACTAAACCAATTTTGCACCTGAGAAAGATTATACATAAAGTTTGGTTTTACTAATATTTTATAGCAAGTGCAGACTCTGTTACATAAAACACCACAGAAAACAAGACATTCCTATTACATGCATTTTATCCATCTGTTGTGACAAAATATGTTCCCAATAGTCAAATCAGGAAATGCAACTTGTATAAATACTGTTTTCATAGCAAGTTAAGCCATCATCATAAAATCTGTTAAATTTCCAGGAAATCGTTACAATAAACTGATTATTTTATAGCAAGTGGAGACACTGTGACATAAAACACCACTGAAAACAAGGTATACATATAACAAGGAATTTCTTTCAAACTCTTTTTACAAAAAAATCCACACCAAACTAGATATAGCTATAATAGTTGAACTAATTAATTTTCCAATACCTCTAAGCTGTTATCTTTTTTAATTTATTTTTCAACTGCCTACCATTAACTGGATCTTTCAAGTGGCAATTTAACATTTTTATTCTAATGTAAGTCCTTGTCCTTACAAACAAGGATATTACATCTTTTGGCCATTTTGAGTCAATATTTGTTGTAATTGCTTCAGTTAATTTGGAGAATATAAATTTTTCTTTGGATATGTATTCCCCATGAAAATTTTTAAATTCCCTGTTGGCATATCTGATAACTTCCAGAAAATCATCTGAGGGATGCATTAGGCCACCTTTCGAGAGGTGCATTATCCAGTTCTCTCTTGAAGGTTCTAATGTGGATGTAGTGTTGCCCAACCAAGGATATTTTGCTCTATATCTGAAAGCAACATAACCTGCTATATATATTAGTCCATCATCCTCCAAGCTATCATTTCCTTGGTCATATGAAACACGTTGTAATTCCTGCTCCTCTGCATCACTCTCAAATTGAACATTTTGCAATTCCTGTTCTTCTGTGTCACTCTCTTGATGTAGGGGATTGGATGGAAAAAGGTCTTTCAAGACATCGACCGTGATGCATAGTTCTTTTTCCAGCTCAGTGATTCTTGTACATTCCTTATCAAATTGAATCAGGCATTCCTCCTTTGAATTATCAACTGTATTGCAATTCACAGTAAAAATGGATTCTGAGTGTTTACCCATTATAAATGCCCTGATTCTCTGCTTCCAATCTATGCAGTTAGGGTGGTCATTGGTATGCCCTATCCCTCTCATGTAGGAAAAGAAGCATTCGAGGACATCCTGGTTTAACTTAGTTGTCAAAAGAAACTTCTCCCCATGATGTTCCCTGATGTAACTGTATAACCCTTTCAAGGACTTTATGGAAACAATTATTCCTCTTTGAAAAGGCTGCAAGCTTTTAAATCTGACCACTCGCAAACCCTCAACCAAATTCAGCACATCATCAAGAATCTTATTTTGGGACTCTAAATTTGTCCCATAAGCATGGCGGGGACCTTGCTTATCATGGAGCACAGATGAGTTAAAGACATCAAAGAAATTGTTCATGAGTTTAATAACCCTGGCTGTGTCTTCAATGTCTTCTAGAATCTTCCCTTTTTCATGGCAATATTCTAGAGCTTTTGCGACAGTGTTTGACAACAACTGTGTAGCAAGTTTAACTTTTTGTCTCCTGAAGAGAGTCGGATTTAGATGCTCTTGGGTTATTTTAGGAATAATGTTCAATTCATCTTTCAAAGAGAAAAGCTTTTCTAAAATATATACAGAAATTTTGTTGCCATTGGATAACACAAAACCTTGGTCCACCAAGTGGTTTCTAAACAACTTCATAACATGAGGCACATCAGCAAAAACAAAGACATCTCTTGAGTTATCGCATGGATTTTTGAAGGAAGTACATTCAATGCTGATACCAAGCTCATTCCAAAGGGTTCTGTTTGTAGGGCCCATGTCACTAACTTGAGCAACTACTTTATAACCATTTTCCTCCAATGCAGTTATAATTTCTAATAAAAGCCTCTTTGTCATCACCTGGTCAAATCCATAAAAAACTGGTTGTTTCCATTTACCAAACAAACTACGGGCCATGACAGTCTGCACTTGGTCACTGGGACCAAGAATTTGTTCTAACTTCCTATCCATGCACAATTCATTCTTTACCTTCATTTCATCAAAAGAAATGACAGTCAATCTTTCAAGGTCTGAGAGGTGTTCACTCCTAATTTTCATTATTGATAAGACATTCTTCTGTATACCAGGGCTGAAATCATACTTACCAACCCAAGACTTAAGTGTAGTAGGACTAGGCAAAGGAAATTTTAGCTGATTTCTTAAATATCTATAGGCCCTGGCACTGACATACCGCAGGGAAATGGCTGTTTCTGACCAAACAATTCTTTTTCCTGGGTTTAAAATACACTTAACTTGACCTGGAGAAAACAGCTGCAACAATACGTCTTCAACATATTTGCTTGTATTTTCTTTTATGTTTCTACCCTGTTCTTCTAATCTTAGATGCAATAGCACATTCTCATCCTCAAGCTCTTTTACTTTAACTTTTAAGCTTTCATTTTCTGCCTCCAACTTTTTCATTTTCGTATGTAAATTTTCTGGCTCTACGTTTGCATGTTCTACCATTGCAGATACTTCACACCTGGAAATTATCAAAATATATAAGAAAAATGAAGATGTATGAGAGCTCATTCAATACTATTAGCCATTTTATGATATAAATATTAGTTCTTAACTACTAATTTTGTTTTATTTAGTTGATAGACTTCAAGGAAGAATGACATGTTTCACAAACACATTTGATATTGAAGTTTTGATGTAATTTTAATAGGGATTTGCTCAAGAATACTAGTGCATGTAACCATGTCAGGATTTATAAAAATATATTAATTAATATTAACAACATTATTTAAACTATACGTAATGAACGCTATGAGTAGTATGACTACTTACGAATTCGATGATTCTTGTACTGCATTATCCTCTAATAATTGATGCACGAGCTTCCTCTGGCCTCTATTAGAGATCCTCTCTCTTCTTCTCTTTGAAACTTCAGTTTCCACCATGCACACCGGTAAATTAAGTCGGGGTACCGCTTCCGGTTTAAGCTTTCTACAGCGTTTGGGGGAATAGCCGAGTAATTGCTGTTGCAGGCTTTTCTCAAATGCATTTTGTTCAAAATGCACCGAGCAAATGCGAGCTGCAATAATTTGCGACGATATATGATTATAAAGTCTGGCCTTAATACATCCATTACCAACACTTACTTTAAAAATTACACACAAAATTACGAGGAAATTATTTCTAATAATAGTAGTTATCTGAAATTAATAGAAAAAATATATTTTTACCTGTATTAACGTTAAAGAAGTCACTTCTTCGGCATGCTCGTATCCATAGAGTTGAATTGCAGGATCAGAAGGAAATCTAAAAAATTTCACCTTCCCCTTGCTGTTTCTGTAGCAGTTATTGCAACCAAATACTACACAATGTGACATCCTGGTAGACGATGGCAAAGTCCGCTGGATAAAACTTTATTAGCACTTAAACACTGTCCTACCAAAACAAAGCGTCGAACACGGTCTGCTTTATTGAGATAGGTGGCGCTATGTAGATCGGTGAATTCTGTAATCCAAGTGACGTCACGCTCGAACGAGGAAGACGTAGAAACATGCGGAACGACCTACCTTGTTTAGTAGTACCATGGATATAACATTGAAAGGATATATTGACGAGCCTTCGGCTCGCTTTGTTGTAATGGGTAGTCGTCTCCAGGCGCTGCCGCGCCTTTCGCCTCGCCCGGAACCATAGAAACCCTCCACGTTGTCTGGAGATTGGGTTTGTAAATGTCGAGACCGGCCAATCAGTTTCATGTCCAGTGATTGGGTTTGTAAATGTTGAGAATGTTGTCGTTAGAATGATATGTCTCGTATTTGTACTTACATTGCAATTAATAATAAATAAGTTTCAAAAAAGTTTATTTTTAAGGTATTCCCGTTAACAGGAAAGTACCGCATTAAAATATAACGATAATTTTATTTCCTATCATATATCACTTTCGCCAAATCCAGCTTCATTTCTTGTGTAATTATGCCTATGAAATGTTTACATTTATGTCTTGTAAGCAAGAAACCCGTGCAAAAGTTGAACACTGACTCCGGTAAATGTACACCAGATACGTGAGCTTATTTACGTTAATAAACATATAATGTAAAATATGATTTTACTTACAAAAAATGTAAGATTCCAGTATTCAATAGACGAAAGAAGGTTCAATTACTTTCATTAATAAACGCTTCCTGAATAATAATCAGTATCTATTTACGTTCCTATCCATGAACAAACACACGCTTCAAAATACATTCTAGACTAGCAGAATTTCCCGTTGAATTTCAATGGATTTAGTGAAGCTACTACAGCAGAACATACAAACTCTTTAAAATATACAGTAGATACTTTTTAACTTGCAATTAGCTTTTCTTAACAATTAATCATATTTGCTCGTAACAATCCGTTTCCGAACGTATTACATTCAAATATAACGATAATTTTATTTCCTACCATATCACTTTCGCCAAATCCAGCTTCATTTCTTGTGTAATTATGCCTCGCTGAAATATTTACTTTTATGTCTTGTAAGCAAGAAACAGTTGTCCATGATTGAACACTGACTCCGGTAAATGTACACCAGATACGTGAACCTAATTACATTAATAAACATTATAATGTAGAATATAATGATTTTACTTACAAAAAATGTAAGATTCCATATCCAATAGACGAAAGAAGGGTCAATTACTTTCATCAATAAACACTTCCTGAATAATAATCAGTATCTATTTACGTTGCTATCCATAAACATCGATCGTTTCGTTGCTTAAACAAAAGTGCGAAGCGAATAACGCTAAACTTTCATCTATATAATTGAATCGGAGGTATATAACAATGCAACGCCCGGGAGGGATACGAAAAATCTGCAAAATTTCAAAACAAATAGCGTATTTCTGAAAACTTCGGCCGTGTAACATGTAAACTTCGCAGGAATAAGATAGTATAGAGTTTTATTCGTCGAATAAAGCAAAAACGAAAAAAATCGCTTCATATTGAGGACAGCTGTGGTTTTATCGAAGTTTCGTCAAAAATTAAGAGCATTCGGTATTGTTTTTCCATATGTCAATTTCATGTAATTGAATGTTTTTTTAATAAATCTCGTGTTTTAAAATCACTATTGTGTTGTTCTTTCTGTTACCTTACCTCTGCCAGCGAGTAGTAACATACAATGAAATAAATGGAATATAAATAAATGAGACCAGGGCTGCAAGCGGGATAACGGTACTACTGCCATCTAGCGGTTCCTGGGTATCACAATTTGGCTTGAGTAGTGCGTAGCGCTACCTACAAATTGGTTACAGAACTCGATCGGCATAGCTTTTTGCAGTGAAGAGGACGTTCAAAATATCGCAACATCGATGTTTGGCCGATACATCGGTTGAAAAACATCGAGTTTTTGTGCAACACTAGTTTGTACTCTTCATTCGATAGTGTGATTTACTTGGCTTCGGCGTGAATTAGATCTATAGAATTTAGAAGCACGATTTTATCATTTATAATAGTGTATTTTTACAGTTGTCAATTTGCTTGAAATAAGTTCATTATCTCGCAATTTGTGTTGGTTCTACTTCTGATATCGACGTTCACATGGAGGAAGAAGAGGAAACTGTGAAAGATATTTCGTTAAAGACGTGGCATGTTATGGAGAATAACCTCAAAAAGGTGAACCGTGAAAGATTTAACAAAATAATAATGAGCTTTTTGTTTTACTGAAAAATTTTCGCTCTTATATAGGAGGGTTACCGAGAAGGAGTTGCTGCAGGGAAAGAGTTTATGTTTCAGTCAAGTTTTGATTCCGGATATTGTGAGGGGTTTCAAATTGGTTACGCACAGGGCATTTTGAAAGGGCTTTTGAGGTATTATATTTTATACTGAATGTTATTTTTTATAAACAGTAGTGACAATTACTGTACTTTTCAGCATTCTGGATGAAGAAAAACGAAATGAAAGCATGTCTGAAGTAGAAAAAGACTTATCTACAACTTTATGTATGCTTTGCGAAGAGGATATTCGCCTAAAATGGGAGAAAAACGGCAAAGAGTTCATCCAAATCTTGAAAGAAAAAAACGAAACTTCCATAAGTTCATTAAAAAATAAATACTCTGAAGTTTTCAGGACATTAGGCATTAACTCTCAAGTAATCTGTTGTATTAAATAAAAAACTTTTTAAATTTTAATTTCACACTTTAATACATGGCAAGGGCCTGCAAATGGTTGTGAAGTTGTAATCGAATTTATTTCAGTTCGTGTTAATAGCAATCAAAATTATGCACCACCTAAAATAAAAATTAGTTCTGCCTAAAACTCCTAGGCACTTATAAGTACAGTCCCTCTGGTGTTCCTTCTTTCTTTCTGTATAAAACACTTTCTTTAGACTTGCGAAAATCTTCATTGGTCACCTTCATTCTTCTTTCACGAAGTGCCATCAAACCAGCTTCAGTGCAAATTGCCTGTAACGACAAAAGAGCCAATATCTGCAGAACTAAAAACTTACAAATGGTTGGCAAAACTTTATATTCAAAATAGCCACACAGGATATAAGAAACTATGTTTTGTAAACATTAAACTGCACTGCAAAAAAACTTTTATTTCAAGAATTTTATAAGTTCTTAAGTAAAACAAAATAAAAGTATGCCTTATTGTTTGCAGGGGTTATGGTCCTGGAGAAGCCCGTAAACGATAAGTGATTAAATGAAAAAATGTGTTTTAATTTGCAGAAATGTAACCGCGTGAGTTTTTTTACTACAATGATGACTGTCAATGAGGTAAGATCAATGAGTCAAAAACAAAGGTGGCTGTGTTTGATAGAATGAATGAATAAAATGACTGTAGGTTGCGCATAAATGGTAAAGTTGTTGAAGTTACAGAGAGAATGGATCTGAAGATCAATGTGTTAAAAACAAAGGTTGTTGTGTTTGATAGAATGAATGAATTGAATGACTCTAGGCTGCACATAAATGGTGAAGTTGTTGAACAGGTGGATGAGTTTGTGTACTTGGGAAGAATGTTTTCTAAGAATGGAAGAATAGATGGAGAGATAGAAAGGCGTGTGAATGCGGGTAGAAAAGTGGTGGGTAGCATGTGGTCAGTACTAAATCGTGAAGAAGTGTCTAAGGAAGCAAAAATGGCTGTTTATAGAAGTGTGGTTGTACCCACCTTGTTGTATGGTAGCAAAACGTGGGTGTGTCAGGAGAAACACATGAGTAAGGTGAATGCAGTTGGAATGGGTTATATGAGGAGCATGTGTGGGAAAACAGAGTCAGGAATACTTGGGTGATGAATGAATGTGGAATGAAAGAAACTTTAAGAGGTCAGTATGAAAGGGGTGTGCTGCGATGGTTTGGGCATGTGGAGAGAATGGATGAGAACCGGGTGACTAAATTGATATATGATGGTATAGTATGCGGATCAAAAGGGAGAGGAAAACCAAGAAAAAGCTGGCTGGATGTGGTGGAGGAGACTCTCAAGGAAAGAGAGATCAAATGATGCATGGATGTGTTCGAAGAGAAAGAAGTATGTAAGGATAGAAAGGTGTGGAGAAATATTCTGAATGGTAGAGGCATTTAGCTTGCTTACCCCGTAAGGGACCAGCGTGATTGGTATGTATGTATTGACGCCTGTAAGACAATGAAGCAGGCAAAGTTCAATATGAAAAAGTATGCCTGCAATCAAATAATGGGTTTATATTTTGTCACAAGTATTAGCCACAAATAAAGCTTTCAGGCCAGAGGCATTACGAGAAATACCTTTCATATTTATTATAAATGTATCAAAATCTTTGGGTAAGACAGTAGTATTGAGGAAGTGTGTTGTTTGCTAAAAGAGGGGAATAAGAAAACACTATAACTTTAAGAATGCAAAATTAAATTTAAGCACAAAATATATTCACAATCGAAGGCTAACCAAATTAGATGTATTAGGGGGCAAGCCCTCCGCTTGCTGGTGCTTGCCAACCCCCCCCCCCCCCTCCGCTCGCTGTTTCTTCGTTGGCTTGTGGATTTAGATTAGCTTATCGGGAATATGCTTTGAATATGAGTTTAATGAATATATTTTATAAAGAATGTGTTTGGTTTTTAATAACAAATTAAGAAAATTAGTTGAATAACTCGATAAAAAAATAAACTTAGAAGGCTGAAATTCCCAGAGATTAAAAATGGCTAAGGTATAATGCGTTAAAGAGAGAGAGAGAGACAACCAGAAATAGGATTTTAGTAATATACAAAAAAATACAAATAAGATGAATACATACTGCGTTCGATTTATTTGCATTAAATTCATATCTTCGGTCGTTTCGAGCAAGTTTTAATCTTATTTGCGACATTTAAGCCTTTAAGTGCATATGCACGGAAATTACCGGGGACAACAATAGATCTTATTACTGAAATGTTAAAAAATTTACCAAAACTCAAGTATAAATTCAAAATACTATGAGCGAATTCAGATGAGATTGAGTATTTGATGGTAAGAATAATAATCCTCATTCATTGCATGTTTTAGCGCAAATTTCGCATCGATAACTTAATTTTAAGATATTTTAAAGAGTAAAAGAATGAAAGCCTTCAAACCAAAAAGGTGATTTTTACGTGTTATCTTATGGGAAACGACATTCATCCTCTGGAGTCAAACCCGTGACCTTTTTCGAAATTTTTTAGTCATAACGTAAAGATTCATTAACACTGAAATCCTGAGAAATTTCAGGCTTCTAAGTTTATTTCTAATCGAGTTATTCACAAAATTAGAGCGTTACGCATCATGGTGACCATAACAATTGCACGTATAATATAGAGAGATTTGTATGTATGACAGCATATATTATATTTTCAAATTCCGCCAATTGGATAACGTGGGTGAGGGACCTTCTCGAATATTTATCTCATAAACTATAAGTCATAATTATATGACTCTAGAGGACTTTTTTGTTGCAAATGTTTTACTCTATTCAACTAAATTTATTAATCGCTACCTTACAGATCATATACGAGCAAGGGAGAGTAAAATATGGATTTCTCATTTTTGGGTTGACGGAAATCACGTTTGTCGACTGTGGCACCACAAATGGCAACGGCTACATACCGAACTACGTCCTACTATCAAACCTTAAAAGTGATTCCGACTCTTGAAGAATTTATGTGAATGTTTGGAGACGAAGAAAAGACCGTACAATTTTCAATTGACAGTAAAATCATTTAATCAAACCATTGGGTTGGTGTTTCATTTTTACTCTATACACTTCATAAAAGTTGTTTAAATTAAAAAAGTTGTTTTTATATATACTTGTTTTAATAAAAAATTCATGAGGAATGCCTTCAACATTTTTTATTTTCTTCTGTAACAAAAAAGGATTTTACTTCTGAATCATAGTTTTGAAAATGAATCAGTTGGGTTTAAAAGAAATAAAGCAGCAATGATAAAAAGGGAAACAATAGGATTTTAAGTGGAAAACCAAGAATCATAAGCCAACCACAGGGGTACCAATATTGTAAATTATATTTGAAATATAGTGTATCAACCACTTGAAATTCATTTATCTAATTAATGGCAAAGCATTGGAAGCTAATTCCAGAAATCTATCAGAAAAGCTCAGCCAAATTCCAGCCATCGAGTGTAGCCTCCACTCTTTAAGGTGAGCCGCTGCAGTTTTTGCCAGTAATTAAGGTATAAGATATTAGATTTTCCCTTAGATGTTATGAACTTTCATCATTCATATTTTATGAACTGATAGGTGGCCAGGGCAACATCCTAATGTGCGTTGCTTAACTGTACTGTTCAACTCGGACCAAGGTCATGCACAATTCCTTAAGTTAGTGCTAATTAAAAAACTGCAAACCTTAATATCAGCACCAGAGAGGTCGTCTTTCGACATGATTAATTCTTGTAGATTGACATCCCCAGCCAAAGTCATGCGGGACGTGTGAATGTTGAAGATTCTTCTTTTAGTCTTTTCATCTGGGAGCGGGAATTCTATCTTCCGATCAATTCGACCAGGACGAATTAAAGCAGGGTCTAAAGTTTCGATACGGTTCGTAGCCATGACAACCTACAAGATTTAAGTATTAGCTTTAGAGAAAGAATATGAAACTAACAAAAGTAAGAATATAACATTAAAGTTAAAAAATAAAAACCTTCACATCTCCTCGAGAATCAAACCCATCGAGTTGATTGAGTAGTTCAAGCATGGTCCTCTGTATCTCACGTTCACCACCTGAATTTGAGTCGTATCGCTTTGTACCAACTGCATCAATTTCATCAATAAAAACGATTGATGGAGCATGTTCCTCAGCCACTCTGAACAATTCTCTCACTAGTTTTGGCCCATCACCCTGAAAATAATCCATTTATTATTACATCATTTGGTAAACTATACCAGTTCCTTTAATTCCTCAGAAGAATATGAATCAAGTAATCGTATAAATTTTTAAGTTTACATCAATGTTACTTTCACTTCTCACAGAAAGGAAAAAGTACAGTAGGTCCTCGACTTACGAACTTCCAACTTATGGACACCTGTACTTACGAAGCTCAATAGAGTATTAATATTTTAATAAATCGGCCATACAAGCTCCAAATCACACATACAAATCAGTCTTTTCTCTCGGGAATTACTTGCAAAGGCGGAGCGCGGTGTCAACACTCCGTGGAATTTTGTTCGACAGAGTAATCTGTTACACTCTTTAAGTTCTAAGTTACAGGCATCCCTCCCTCAGTTCTCTTAATTGCTTTCTGGAAAACAGAGCACTAACTGAAGCCGCACTGAGGGAATTTTTTCCATAAGGATCAATAGTAATAGGTTTAATTCATGACTCGGTGTTGAATATTGTCTTCAATAAAGAGCATAAGTAGCTGTTCCATCTCAACCATAATCGAAGGCTTAGCTCTATTCAATTTTGCAGCGTTCAATGGAGTTGCTATCTTTTTACACCCTTTAATTTTCAGTTTATTTTCCAAAATCATTCTTGATATCGATCCCGCTAAGCCCAAGTCTTTGCAACCTTAAACTTGCCATTCTCCAGCTTTAATTCGTCTTATCGCATCAAGTTTCACTGAATGAGAAACTTTTTCTTTTCAGAAGCATCCTTAGCACATGTATTTTCATGCTTTTGACTCATTACGGATAATATGATGGGTCAAAAAACACAGAAAATAATTCCGCTGATGCATTTAGCTTGCAACTTAGACCACAGGAGACAGAAAACTAAACGAGTGTGAAGGGCAATTACGTTGTTTCTTGCAGGAAATTTTTTTTCTCACTTCTTACTGAAATGTAGCCAGCCTCCCTACTCAAAAAGCTGTGCATTTCAGCATTGCCACCCAATGGGCTTACGTGCGTGTCTATATAATACATTCTTCAAAGTCAACTCACCTTACAATGACCCTAAACAAAAATCACTTTCGTGCAAGCTAAAATGCACATGGACATCTCTGCCAGAGGAGTTGTAGCTAACTAAAATAGTTAAAAGTACTACAAGTAGTGTACATGTTAGGCTCAATCATCAATTTTGCACAATGAATGCAACAAATGACCAGAACACGTTTTGGACACAGCAGATTATCTAGAAAACGAAATATCGGGTTGTGGGTTTTTTAAGAGAAATTGGTTTGTGGCTCTATGAAAAGTCCAAAACGCGTTCTGGCAGTCTGAAATTGCCAAATAGCAATCTGAGGTAAGGGTGGCTTCCATCAACTTCGGTTTAGTTTAACTGTCGCTTAAATTGATTGTCGTTGTTTCTTTTTCACCTTGTACTCAAATGGAATGCCACTGTAAATTATTTAATGTTTTAACTATCTGAAGTTATGAAAATTCAGGCAAACAAAGATAAAACCGCTTTATTAAAAAAAGGAAGAAATACAAAAATACGTGTGTTCCTAAAAACAAATAAAACCAAAATAACTTTATTTATTTTTGCAAGCACTGTTGTTGTGACATTTGTTGTTACAAGTTACTTCTTTGATGTGGCAGATGGACATTTTATCAATGCAATAGCGCTTGCAATGGCAATGTACCAAGTCCTGATTTGATCCCCTATTTTCACAACATCGAATCTATTCAAACGTTGATATTGCATTGACAACAGTGAATTTTTATTTTTTCATAACTCTCGCTCTTCTTTAACTTCACTCATCGCTTGATCATAACCATCTTTAGTGAAAAAATTACTACGATCATTACTTTTCGCAACCAAATCGTTTAGCTTTTCTCCAAAAAGTAACTTTAAATTTTCACTAGAGCTCATTTTTATGCGCGTGACTTCAAGCATAGCCATGTACATACAAACTGGGTGTTGCCACTGTGAATTCCCAAGGACCCAAGAGAAGTTCAGACTTCCATATTTCAGTCTTTGGCTGTTTTAAAACGTCCAGTATGCGTTCTGGCAATTTTCATATTGACAGAATGCGTTCTGGATGTTTAAAAATAATTTTCTTTTTGCCAAAATGCGTTCTGAAATTATTAAAACACCCACAAATCGAAATTCTTTTTTTATTTCCTGTTCTGGCATTTCTAAGATGTCCAGAAAGCGATGTGGTCGTTTCAAAAGACCCATGACCCGATATTTCGGTTTCTAGATAATCTGCTGTGTCCAAACACGTTCTGTTTTGCTAATAGCGCAAAATCAGTGACTGAGCCTAACATATATAAGAAAGAAAACAAATTAAGGGTACATGCCGCAGTAACATCTGATAAGTAAGACCTAATGTCATCGACATCCCATTTTTTCAGATAAGCTGCAATCGAAATACGAGGGTGAGTCAAAAAGTATCCGCAATGTATTTATTTAAATTCATAAATCAACAATACGGAATTCACAAGTGCATCATTTTTCAACATAGTCACCCTTCTTTTCAACATACTTGGTTCAGCGTTGCACAAGGTTTTGTATGCCTTTAGAAAAAAACGTTTTCGGCTTAGTGGCAAACCAACTATGCACCGCCTCCTTCAGCTCATTGTCGTTGGCAAAATGATGACCTCTTAAAGCAACTTTGAGGAGTCCAAACAGATGGTAGTCTGACGTGGCAAGGTCAGGGCTGTTTGGTGGATGTTCTACGACCTCAAAGCATAGCTGCTGGAGTGTTCCAACTTTGTGGACAGCATTATGGGGACAGACATTGTTATGCAACAACACAACACGTTGGGGCAGTTTTCCTCGACATTTACTCCAAATTGCTGGTTTCAGCTAATCATGCAGCATCTCACTGTAGCGTACACTGTTTATCATCATACCTCTTTCCTAGTAATGTTTAACCCTAGAGCAGGCGCGTGGCGTCTGACAGACGCCAGACTCTGAACTTTTTGTATACATGCGAATGCATATGCCGTATAGACTTGCCTTCCTCCCTATCTTCCTACTGATTCAAGATCTCTCAGTCGGTAGAGTAATCACATCGCTAGTACCACGTTGTTCGCCGTGAAAGCCATTTGTTGGAGTTGAAGTTCTCACCGGCGTCTCTCAGACGCCGCGCGCCTGATAACGTTACTAATAAGTGACACCAGTTTTTTGTTATTTTTTACTTTTATTGCACTAAATGATCATTAATATTTTATCTAGAGTAGGAAAATGTGTTTGTGAATTTATTAAATTTCAAAAAAAGCATTAATCTTAATTTGTTATCAGATATGGCAGACGAGAGTTATATCGTTATAATCGTTACCCTGAATCGGCAATGACGTGGAATAATTACTTATAGTAGGTTTAAAATTGTGTTTACATAGTTTTTCTCCTATTTAGGTACAAGGCGCAATATTCCGTCATAAAATTGTTGCGATAAACAGCTAAAGTGATATAAACTGATTATTTTACAGTAGGTACATTATAATATTTCTTTATTTTGTATAAAATTGATTAGTAAATACATGGCAACAAATCCTTCTGTTTAAAATTTATAATATGTTTTGTGTTTATTAATGAGCATATATGTTGTTAAATGAAAAGAAAAACAAACGACAATTTTTCGTGTTTTTTTAAATAAAGCTTTTTGTTAAGGTAACTTATTGTATATACTCATTTGTCATTTTGTACTATTCCCATGAACATTTTCAGCTGCACAAATGAAATTGTGGATCATTGAAACGTTAAAAATAGCCATTTTTGTTAATAAATGTAGTGGCGTCTGTCAGACGCCACGCGACCGCTTGTGTATGATTCCGGAGCGCGCCTGCTCCAGGGTTAAAGATTGGTCCTTGTTCATCTCAGAAAAGTGTGAACATCACTTTTCCTGCTGTCAGCTGAGATTTGAACTTCTTTCTGACAGGGGACTTCATACTCCGGTGTTTGTTCTCTGGCTCATAGTGGTGGACCCATGTTTCGTCACCAGTGAGAATGCGATTCGGGAAGGCATCACCATCTTCTTGATACCGGTACAAAAGTCAGTTACAAATGTTCAAACAGATACGACTATGCTGTTCAGTGAGTTGTTTAGAAACCCATCTTGCACAAAATTTATGGAAAAGAAGTCTGTGGCGTGGTGACTAATCTGCAGGTGGTTTGCCACTTCATCGATACTTACCTTTCTGTTGGCAATAATCAGTGCGCGGACTTCTTCAATGTTGTCATCAGTCGTCGATGTGAACGAGCGCTCTGATCGTTGTTCGCCTGTGACACTTGCTCGGCCATTTTTGAACATGTCTATCCACTCGTACACGCTTCGCTGTGGAAAAGCGCTGCTGCCATACTTCGCTGATAGTCTTCGATGAATTTCTGCACCTATTACACCTTCATCCCACAAAAATCGAATGACTGCATGCTACTCTTCTTTGTTGCATGTGATAAGTGGAGCGGCCATGATGACACTGCTATTGTTGAAAGTCAACTGCATGGCCAAGGTCAAATATGCCACTACAACAACAGAGAGGCTTCGTGCTTAATACTGCACACGCATTCAGCAGTGGCACCAATCTCAACAAAAAAATATGAGAACTTTGCGGATACTTATTGACTCACCCTCATAACATCCAAAAACTATAAGAGAGACAACATTTTTTGCAAATTGGTTTAACAATATTTTATTTAATTGTAATTTATCTATGAGTGCTAATTAAACATACTATATGTAGAATAAGTTTGTATAACCAAAAAAATGTAGCAATTGAACAACAAAAAGAGCACTATAGCGAAACTGCACTATGTGAAGCACACTATAACGAGGGATGCCTGTACTTGCTCGTTTGATGATCGGGAGGCTAATGAAAAACAATTAAATTTAAAATAGCATCAGTATATATAAATTCCCAAGTGTCTGTCTGTCTGTCATGGTACTTTTGGACATTTCATGATGAAATTAAGAGCTGAAACTTTCAAAACCGTTAAACCCCAATGAGGTGGTGCCTAGAAAAATCAAACCCCTGAAAAAGTCCTGGGTTCGACTCCAAAAGACGATTATATGTCCTCATAAGTTTACACGGGATTTTCAATTTTTCAGAGTGCAAGATTTCTTTCCTTCATTCATCAAAATATGTAAATATGGACCGATTTTCTTCATTTTTGCTTCACTCAATGGACAAAACTGTCAACTATCATATTCTTGCAATGTTTACATGTTAAATAATTGAAGCTTTCAGAAATACGCAATTGTTTTTGAAATTTTGCTGATATTCCGTACTCTTTCCTGGCGTTGCCAAGGCGATCATCATTGTTGCCTCCGATTCAATTAGTGTCAATTAAATCTTCAAATAGGTGAAAGAATAACGTTATTCACTCTGCTATTTTCTTTAAGTATCGAAATTTTTGCTGTAGCAACATCAAACTTTATACATAGCAATGTTAATATTTATGGATAATAATTCAGATAACTGGCATATAGAAAGCGTTTCTAACAATTTAATCAAAGCAGTTGAATCTTCCTTTCATCGTTTGAATGCTGGAATCTTAACTTTTTGTAAGTAGAATAATTATATTATACATCTATAACACTTATTAACTCAAATAGGCTCACTCATAAATTTAAAATTAGATGAGAATAGGGACACATTACATGGTTATCTTCTCTTCATTGATAATCTAAATAAACGGTTGCATTGATTGTTATATAAAAAAATCGGTACAACATACATTGTACAAACTTTCTCATATACTAATGCGTCGTTTAGTTATCTTTAGAACATGAAAATCGTATGGGTCTGTTTTTAGAAAATCCAATTTTTGTTAAAGTTGTCCAAGAATAAACTAGCCTTATATTCATTCATTGAGAAAAATGAAATACGTAGTATTATTGTAGATGTATACTCAAGTAACTGTGTGAAATTTGATCAAAATAGTTAGAGCCGTTATTGAGAAAATCGAATTGTGTTAAAAATGCGTAGAATAAACTACTCTTAATTATTGAGCAATGTCAGCTATTTCTACATATACTCTGATCAGTATGATAAAATGCCTAAGTATGAGATTTCATTCATTTTTGCTCTACCGTTTAGGCTCCAGAGCCAGTAACAGACAGACGGCATTGCAAAAACCACTTTTTCAGATTCAGCGACACCTAAAACGTATATTTCCGTAAAAATCTCGAGGTCGAATTTTTTCACGATAACAATACTTTCTCGATACTTCGTATGAAAAAGTAAAAAGAAAGGATATATACTACAATATATAGAACCAAAGAAAATTAAAAACAAAATTTTGCGGTCAATTACTGATTAGCATTAATTTCCTCTCTAATATGACTTTTAAAATGCATATTTCTGACTGACTTCACATAATAAATTGTCAATACGCACATACAGCGATGTCCTCGGCGAGATTCGAACCCGCGAACCTTACACTGAGGGCCAAATACATTACAATCTTATATTACCGGAGAAATGCATTATTAGAGTTAAATGTGAATTATTGAGATCAACTTATTTCACACACTTCTTCATTTTTTATAAATTAATTGAAAAAAAAAACGCACAAACATTGCGCGGTTACAGCTAGTTTTTTACTTTCTCGTACGAAGTATCGAGAAAGTATTGCTATCGCGAAAAAATTCGACTTCGAGATTTTTACGGAAATATACGTTTTAGGTGTCGCTGAATCCAAAAAAGTGGTTTTTGCAATGCCGTCTGATTATCTACCTTACGAACCAAAGTGGTCGTCCCTCTTAGTCATTACTTGGGAAACATATCACTTGTTTTGTGTTTGCACTGCTTATACTCAACATCCACACACTAATCTGCAGTGTCTGAAAATGATCCAAGAATAAGCACTTACATATAAAATAATTGAAAAGTATATATCTTCAACAGCTGCAACAAGTCTATGAAAAACCAGGTGCACATTTTAGCTACAATGCAGCCCCCTTCATTGGCAATTCACCAAAAGCGCATTCTTTTTCTAAATTAGCATCTGGGTTTTCATAACACACTTGTGACCATTGGAGATACCTGAGATTAAGTACTTTTTTCAATTTTTTTACACTTAAGTTCTTCTTCTTAACTGATTTTCAGCCATAAGATGAGATCGACAGTTTTCTAATGGACTCACTTATTGTTAGAAAATATTATTTTTCTTCAGTTATGAACAAGGCTGGTACAAGTGAAATAGGTAAACAGAAATGTTTGTTTAGTGATTCTGGAAGTTGTATTACTTCAAAACTATGAAATATTTCATACAAAAGGGTAAAAATAAAGCAGTTATAAGAATGGAGAAAAAGTGCAAATATGAAAGCAAAAATTTTTAACAACTACCAAAGTTGACTGTTCATTAATAATTTTGAAGTATTTACACTAATATTTGCAGAAAGAATGTATCAAGGAAACTCACGTGCAAAAAGTATTCAATATCAGATGATCTGAAGGCCTCCTTGTATGAGCTTCTTACACTACAAGTTTTGTTCTTTAAAAATCCCAGAAAATAAACACAATACAAACCAAAACTTATACGAGGGTCGTACCAAAAGTACTGAGGATGTTTACTTTATGAACAGAGGTAAATGCAAGAAAAAGGCAATAAGTGCCTCAGATCTTTGTCACTTTCTCAAAATCGTCAGAATGATCCATGCATCTCTGCCAACACTGCATTAGCTCCAGCATACCACTTTGCCAGAAACCCGTCCCAGCACTTAGCAGCCAGCTATGTACAGCCATTTTGACCGCCTCCTCATTTTTGTAATGAGGGCCTCATATATGGTTTTTCAACAGCCCAAACAGGTTGTCCCACTTAAATTGCTTAAAAATTCAAGGATGCCACTTCACCCCTGCATGCTTAGGAAAACTGCTTTAGAAGGGATATTTATTCTCTACTAAGCAGGTACAAGATGTTGGAAAATACGCTTGAGTAAATGTCAGTCTGACATTGTCAGAAGCACCGTTTTCCAAAATGAATTCCTGTTGCTCAATAGCTTTCCTATAATCTTTCATACATTAATGAAAATCTGTATTTTTTTGCCATATATCAGTGCTCGGTGAGCCCCCCATATAAGGTGGCCCTGCATGCAATGCACACTGATAGTTACACCATTGGATACCATAGCAATTAAATTAGGACCAGAGAGAGAGAGAGAGAGAGAGAGAGAGAGTCAGAAAAAGGGATCAACAATTGTTATTTCAAATTAATTTTTGCTTACAGTTGCTTCGACATCTATTTCTGAATTAATTTCACACTATGAAATAAGACACCTACCAAATACTTTTGGATTAATTCTGAGCCAACCACACGCAGGAATGTTGCAGATGTTTGATTTGCTACTGCTTTGGCCAGGAGAGTTTTCCCTGTTCCAGGAGGGCCATAAAGAATGACACCCTTTGGAGGTTTGATACCCATTTCCTCATAATATTCTGGGTGAGTCAAAGGCAATTCCACCGATTCTTTTATCTCTTGAATTTGGGTGTCAAGACCTAACACCAAAAACAAAACAATATTATAAACTGTGAGAAAATATCTGAAAATATAAGAGCTGGAATAAAAAAATATTACAGAAAATTGCAAAAGTCAATCACCAAAGCAAATTACTATTTATGTATCATTTCTTTTTTATATTGTCGAAATAAAAAAGACTTACTTGGTAATTCCACAAAAAATTCTTTTTTATAGTTCCATAACCAACGATCAGTTGTTAAAATTCAAATCTAGCTATCCTTAGCATTGTATGGCTGCAGAAATTTTCTATATTATTAAATGAAAACTTGGTTCGCAAAAACTGGGGATTTGTAGTAAATTGCTTCAAAATGAGAAGTTCAGATAAATAATTAGGTTGGACAGAAAAGAGTTGCGTATTTGAAAATATGTTGGTAATTGTTTTTCAAATCTAAACAGAATGCTTTTTTATAAAAAAGGAATGACGGAGTTGCCTGAAAGATGGCAAAAGAATACTGATCAAAACTATATTTTTAAGTAAAACTTTTACTATTAAAAATAATAAACTTTTTTATTTAAAATAAAAAATGCAACTTATTTCCATCCAACCGAATAGCAACTGATTGTCTTATTAGCTACACAAATAAGAAGATATATTCAAATAAAATGTTATTTACTCAGACTTCACTCTTTTGCTAGATGCTAAGGGTAGGATATCCTCTTTTGCTAGTTGCTAAGGTAAGCTCACTCTTTTGCTAGCTGCCAATGCTACATATGATTTTAAACTCCAACTCTTACTTGTGTACAATTTGGAAAACTCGAGGTATCTTGAGGGTTGTTCAAAGGATTCCTTTCAGTTAATTAGAAGTCTAATCATAACTCCTGAATAATTGAGCTCATTATTGAGGGCTGATTTAAACATTTTTCACCAGCTGTCAAGGATTATTGCTATAATATTAATCTTACATCCTAAGAATTACTAATACTGACGACGATGCCCACTTCACCTTGATGACTTATACACAGACATCAGGTAGTCCAACTGCTATCTGATGCATCTTCATTGCTGCAGCCTATGGAACATTGGTGACTTCTGGAACTATAGGATCAATCAGATTTAAATGGGGCATTTAGAAAATTTTGTTCTGGCTTTGTTTCCAACTTCCATGGCTGCACCAAGACTGTTACAAGTTGCTGAAAATGTTGTGGCAGTGGGCCAATAAGTCAGCTTAGAGGAGACACACTAGGATAGATCAGTTCTGAGAAATTATCCAATGATGACCGCCTCCAATAGGAACATCAAAAAAAAAGTTTATGATGAACATTAAGCCTTGTACACATATGCGCATTTCCCTGCAACAGAACAACTAACCAAGCAAAGTAGCGCAACATTTTAGCGAACACGAACATGCAACATTTCCGCGCAACAAACTGTCAATCCATGCGTAGTCGGTATTTCATTGAACCATCAAAGGATGTTGCAACCTGTCTGGACGGGTGTGCAACATTTAAGCGAGCGTAGACATGTTTACACTCAGTTATCATCATCTTACCACCACGGAAGACACATCGTTGTTGCCTGTGTATATCGTTCAGTTGTAGTGTGTTTTATTAAAATGGAGTGACCCAATGAAATAGTGTTGAAATTTATTGAAATCTATAGGAGCAAAGAGGTTCTTTGGGTTGCAAAAAACAAGAATCATTTTAATAAATTAATTAAGAATGACACTTTGGGAGAGGTCGCAACTGAAGTCGACTTCTCAGCTGATGAATGTCGGAAAAAGATGACAAGCTTGTCATCATCATTCCATCAGGAAAGAGCAAAAATTTGTAAAGCCGTGGAACATGAAAAGGTATGTATTTTTAGAAACAGATACATAAGTTATTTATTAAACGAAACCAATTTTCCTTCTTTTCTTCTTGGAAGCGTATTTATATAAGCTGCAGCAGCTACTTGAAGAGAAGTCATGTCTACTCGGAAACCGAATGGATACTGGCGGAAAAGAGGCGAACGACGATCTGCAACGCCGTACCGAGCGTCCTCTTGTTGCAAGGTTTGGTTCACTGCTCGGTTCACTGTTCTTTTGCAGGGAAATGCGTATATGTGTACAAAGCTTTAAGTGGAATCTGACTTTCCGTCGTAATGTCTTGACAACCAAATGTTTAGCAATTGCCATTGCCCTGTTTGATGAGAATTATCCAAATCTTGAGTGCAGTGTTTCAGTAAATTGAGGGATATTCAACATGTAGAGTTGATATAGGAAATTTACAAGGAGACGAATAAAGCACTTATTCAAACATTCTTGAAATTCTTCTTCAGGATAGCTTAATCTTTATTGTCCATATGTATGCTTAAAATGCCAAAAATTCCTATGGTGGGTATTTAAATCCGTATGATAAAACCCCTGACAAAAGTCCATCCAACACTGCAGCATAGTTAACACCTATGATAGCAGTCCATCTAAGATGCCACTTTTTATCTTGCTATGTTTTTATAAGTCCTTCATTCCTTCAGTAATGTTTGAAACTTTCAGCGACTTTATAAATACTAATTGGAATGATCTGATTTGTTGTGTCTTAAATGTTACATTTACATAAATATTTGAGTACATTTTTACACAATTTTCATAAAATTTGTTCTATGCCTGTTGAATCAGGACCGTAAGCCTAATTTATAACATTCTTTCTATGAAAAATATGCTTTAGCTTATTATGCTACTTTCTGGAGTCAATTACTTCATACATTCAAGGTATACCCATACTGGAACATTTAAAAACAACATTCTGTATACTTATCAATGCAAATCAAAGGGCACTTTGCTAGTTGAAGAAAATCAGACACCAGAATTCTTCAACAATTCTAGTGATAGGGTTTATATTTTTATAAATGTAATAAATGGATTACTTTTCATATGTAAGTTATAATTTTAAGAGGTCTGATAAGTAAACTATGCAATATTATTACAACAGTGTGTGTAAAATCTTACCTCCGATATCAGCGTATGTCTCCTGAGGAGCTTTTTCCAACTTCATTACCGTTACCATTGGGTCAGTGTCGTCAGAGAGGACACCAACCACTGCATGGACCTGTTCAATTGAAAATGTTAGCTTTGGTAGCTCGACATAAAAATTCACATTTTTGAACTAAAATACTCAGTCACATCCCCTGATAATTAAATGAATCAGGCATGACTTCCTGAAAGTAAGCAATATTATTCATATTATAAATAATAAACTTTGTACTTTTCCACAGAGTTTTATTCTTGTGGCCAGTTTTGCATGTGATACAGCATCGTCTGGCAAAGAGTAGCACTCAAAGTTTATATAATATGCAAGGTTGGGTGGGAGAAGGCATGTGGTGGAAGGTTACATTTCAAAGGGGAAGAAACATTGGGAAAACCACGCAGCAAAAATCAAAACCTCATATAAGAGGTGCAGACTAATGAATCTGTACAAAGTGAAGGGGGGTGGAGTGGACATGCAGGGAGCAGTAGGTGAAGGATATAGAGGTATGGAGGTACACACAACGGAGAGGGACGGGAGAAGGAAAAGCACCTGCATGCCGAGTTAATTGCTAGGCCAGTGACTCAGGAGGCAGTGGCGTCTCTAGGGTTGGTGTCACCCAGTGCGGTAACTCATGGTGTCACCCCCATGGACCTCCTCCCATACCAGACCATACAGAATCCTTAGTAATGTTTTTTGTACTAATGTTACTTGTAAATCGTAATTCCCGTATATCACTGAATGTAATGGCAATAGTATTGACATAAACAACTAGCAAAATTAAAATTACACCTTTAAATTACAACATCATCCGCACAGCTTAAATGTATTTACATTTACATAGTTTCATGTGGTTAAAGTGAAAATTCGGTAAGAAAACAATAGAATTCGAAGTAAAAATGCTTAAGAACTAACTACATCAAAATTATGTTCATTTTAACATTAAACTTTACCATTACATGAGATACATTAATGGATTAGGTTTGCATAATCAATAACGGCCCAAATAATATAGTTGTAAACAAATGCATATGGAAATATACTCATAAATTTTCCTTTAATTACTAATTCATTCTCAAAAAGGTTATTGATATAGGATCAAAAATACTAATTACCACAATATTGTAGCTAAAATACCAGAAAATTTGACAAAATCAGCGACTATAAAAACACCAGCAGCAACGAAAACAACAGCGCGTGCTTGTAGCACGTGCAGACGAAACCACGTGATTCGAAGCGTCATTGTAATTGATTAATAATGACAGCTCTGACCAAGCGCATGCGCATTATAAGGTTCAAAAAGTAAATTAGCATAGAGTTTTAGCCTTGTAGGTATATTGATACAGTACATGTAAGCTGGGCTTATGAAAAATGTTTCTGTGGTTATAACTAACTACAGGGATATTTTTATAAAAAATAATAAATTTCTGCTGAAACACCGCACAAAAATTTTATAGACGGTCATTTTGGTGTCACCCCCTCTGATGGTGTCACCCGGTGTGGCCTGCACCCCCCGCACCCCTCTAGTGACGCCACTGTCAGGAGGGGCAAGGCAGTGGAAAGTAAGGTAAAAATATATTCATTCACTAATTGTCACTGAAAAATAAAAACATACCATTACGAATAATGACCTCTCCTCCATTCCCCTCTCTACAGTTAAACTGTCAAACCGACTTCTCCTTTCACTTTCACACAAACACACCTCAATTTAAATACCGCAAACTACACGCAGCACCTTCATTCCACATCAACTATTACTGACGATGAGAGCATTGCTCTCAAAGTATGTATTTAGTATTTTACTTAATATTTAGAGGTTTATGAGAGTGTACTTGTGTGTGTGAGTGAACTTAAAGTAATAAATGGCTTCTATAAATGTTAAACATTTTGATTTTTATTATCAACTTCATTATTAAAAGTTCATCAATAATTGAACAGATAAGGGGGAGAGGGTGGAGGTGGAAGGGGATGGGAGTGCCAGAATCTCTTTTTTTTTTTAAAAAAAAGCCACTGAGTTTATTTTTTTTAAATATACCTTGTGATTAAGCAAAACAGAGCACCCAGGTTCCAGTTGATCCTTGTCAACAAATGAAAGTATACTGACATAGTGCTCGCTGCCAACGGATGTGGAAACTATGGCATGGTTATCATCAATGATTTCTTCTAAAGTTCCCACAGACATGGGAGTTCCTCTAAGATCATCGACCTTTGACCTCTCCTCCTGCATAAGAGAAAATAAATCCAATTTAAATACAGAATGTATTACAAGAACATATTATTATTTAGATATAAGACTCCAAAATTAATAAGTGAATATAAGCAAACAATATACTTATACAGTAAAACCTCATTATTTCGAAGTTCAAGGGACCAAAAAATTACGACTTTTAAGTATCAGGGTTCAAAATAAACGAAATTTCATAAAAATCGAACTTTTTTATGAAGTATTAGGGTTCGAAATAAATGAACTTTCATAAAAATTGAACTTTTTTACGATCCGCTACTTGGGCAGTAAAACCGCAATACAGAATCTTATCTATCCATTATACAAATGAATTGGCCTTACAAGTTGCTATACACGGCGAATTCAAACAGAGCTGAAGTGAACACACAGTTTGTGATTCACGAATACCACCACGTGTGAAAAAAGGCTCCAGTGAATATCCCGAATTTCCCAGCACATTTCGAGTTACTCTTTTATACTGAGAAGAAAAGACGTTCAACTGCGCGCCGAAAGATTATCAATCATCTATATTCCATACTGCTGCATATGTATTACATTGTGCTCTTCTTGTATGACATTATGGGAAAACCAGTGATGAGCTGAAGCCGGCTCCTGCTGACTCGTGCGATCTGGTTGTTAAATTTTTAGAAAATACGAAAATTTATTGGTTTTGTCCTTTCAAAGTACATTTTGCCCTATCTGATAGTCAATTACCAACAGTGTATGAAATGGAATATATTACGAACTGAACATTTCTTAAGCTAGCGAAACGCTATTACTAAAATAGAGCGATATGGAGCCCCTGGCATGTAGGCATCCTGCCACCCTTATCCAAATTTTCTTGACTTTTTTTAGAGAGCCGGTTCTTAATATTTTTTCCAGCTCATCACTGGGTTAAACCACTAGGTTTTTGTTTTTGGCTCAGCACTTATTCTCGGATAAAACAAAGGCATGATCTTTTTAGAGACGACATTCGGTATAACTTCGTACAACGTTATTTAATGATTGGTTCAGTAACAGAAATCAGTATTGCACGGTCTTTTCTGAAGCATATCACCATCTCATGAGAAAAGCCTTGCCCAGGTTTGGAAGAGCATGAGGATTGAGATAATAGGGATTCTTGCAACTTCTGTTCATTTCAGCTTCGTTCTCGAATTTCGCGATCCGATTGAGAATGTGAGCACTCACAGTGAGTCAAGGATAAGCTGATTCATTTATCTGAATCATCTACAAGTTTAATTCATGTTAACTATTAAATAGGGTGACCTTATTCCAATGAGGTTAAAACGGGACATTTCCCATCATTGTAAGAAAAAACGAGACAAAATTTTCGCATGATCTTGTTAATGGTGGATCTGTCACTATCACGATCTATTGCGAAAAAGGCAAATACGAACTTTCCATATGGTCCGGAGCATGCCAGACTACGACAAAGCACACAATCAAAAGAGAATCTGACTAGCGTCATCGTTGTCGAAACTCAAAGGGAATAAGTTAGGTTAAACTCGGGCAGGATATTATACGTGGGGACCAGGTTTGCCACCTCAGATTTATCAATGACCCTGAGGTTTCCTTACCTGATAATTGCGACTGTAATTAACATTTGTTGTTCGTTTGATAACCTCCATGTTTCTGAGAATCCTACATTTCTACTAGGAATATCAGCTATGCTATCAGATAATCTAAATTTTATTTGCACTGGACTTCAAAACGGTATAAAATGACATTTTTGATTAAAAAACAGGACTGTCACGGCAAAGATGGGACATATGGTCATTCTACTATTAAATAATAAAAGGGAGTCACCTGTTTGGGGCACTATTCTGTATTTTGAGTGCGAGAAATGGGGTGCAAAAACGTGATATGATGGCACGCGCGCGAACCTTCCGCTTACACAGGACTGAGATTTCGAATTAAACAAACTTTTTGTGAGTCGCCAGACCAGATCATGACTTCAAATTTAATTGTAGGCATATTTCGAATAATCTGTACCAAAAAGTACACAAAATCCTATGGTGTTGGTCAGGGACTGATTTTAGCTTTGAATTACACCATACTTTGAAATACCCGGGATCGAAATAACAAGGTTTTAATGTATATTAATAAGTCTTTTTGGTGTGTAAGGCAGTTAGTTCATATTCACTTGTATTCACACAAAAGACAGCTCAAATTAAATATTTTTACATCCAAGATTAAAACTAATTAGACAAATACACTGCAAAAATTTTGGGGCAGACAAAGTAAGACAAATCCAAATCTACAATGACACAAATGCTTCTTACATGGGATATAAATGTTTATATGCTTCTAGAAGGGCTACAGACTTGATATTTGGCTATTGGATAAAACCGATGTAAAAAATACAAAATCCCAAAAATTCTCACTTTTAGGAGAAATTTTCTAACTTTCATAAGAAAAGCATGGAAATCAGCACAGTGTGTTATAAAATGGCATTTTTAAATTAGTTAAAATTGAGATAGAAACTTGGGACGTGAACAGCTTTATAGCTTAAGGAATAAGGTTTATTATTTTTTAAGACTAAATTATAATGTTCCAAATTGGTGTGAACAATTTTTTTATTAAATAAAAAAAACAATAAGTAAAACAAGTTAGGAAAGTACTGTGAAAGCAAATATTATAAGGTGATTTAAAAAAATCTAAGTTTCTTCCGTTGGTCGTAGGTTAATATTAATGGCACTAGCGTAACCGCCCGTCAAATATGACGGGTAAGCGTGAATTAAGTATCACATTAAAATAAAATAAAAATTAATGACAACTTTTATGTGCGGTAAGACAAAAAATAAATATTAAATCCACACAACCGATGTTCCAGGAAGTAATAATAATCATGGGCATATAAAAGCTGTTTGGCAAAGATATATAATCTAAGAAAACAAAATATAAAGATGTCTACCTCAATATACAAGGTCCAACAATTAAGTTTCGAGACTATTTTTTTGTTTCACGCAGGTAGAACTGGCAACATTGTCGCATTGGCTATGTAGTGAAGACATTGTAAGTAATACCCCTGACAAGTCTCAAGAAGCTACGTTCAGTAGTAGCCACGAGACAGCTAGTGAAAATAGTGCATGCCCTTTTTTTTTCGAAATGGAAGGAACGATTGAGCAGAGAATGAAAGTGAAATTTTGTGAAATTGAACAAAACACGGATGGAAACGTTGGAAATGTTAAGACAAGCACACGGTGAGTTGGCCATGGCTAAAAGTAATGTTTTCAAGTGGCACAAAAGATTTTGTGAAGGACGAGAGATGGTAGAAGACAACGAATTGAGTGGTGCACCTGTTACCAAGGCAACAGATGAGAACGCTGAGAAACTCGCCATGCTGGTATGGTCTGATCGTCGGTTAACGTGTGCCATGTTGGCAGCCGAACTGGGCATTAACAGGGAAACGGTTCGTCAAATGTTACACGAAAAACTGGGCATGCAAAAGTTGGCGGCGAAATTGGTGCTGCGCTGGTGACGATCGAACAGAAGGATAGGCGACAGAACACGCGCAGAGATTTTTGTGAGCAAATGAAGGAGGAAAATTTTTGATTTGGCACCTTGTGATTTTTGGCTTTTCCCAAAATTAAAAAATTACCTCAAGGGAAGACGTTTTTTGGATGTGGAGGACATCAAAACACATGTGAAATAAATTTTGTACAAAAAAGGGCATGCACTACTTTCACTAGCTGTCTCGTGGCTACTACTGAACGTAGCTTCTTGAGACTTGTCAGGGGTATAACTTACAATGTCCTCACTACATAGCCAACGCGACAATGTTGCCAGTTCTACCTGCGTGAAACAAAAAAATAGTCTCGAAACAAAAAAATAGTCTCAAACTTAATTGTCGGACCTTGTATATGTTGATGACAAATCAAATTTCAACAAACGTATTTTTAAAATTAACACTTTTTATATGTATTTCAAAACAAAAACAATATAAATTCACTAATTTTATATTTTAATGTTAACATCAATCAAAGGTGCCTTATTACTTTATCCATCCCGTTCCAGTCGATTTTTACAGTTTATTTTATGGGAAATGGAAATGTCTTCCTTGGAGTCGAACTTTTTTAAGATTATTTTTCGTCATCACCTTAAAATATGTGAATCGAGCATTCCTGCCAAATGAAGAATTTCTATCTCGATTCTTTCTAGAGTTATTCGTACAGGGGTGGTTGGCGTCTAGCTCAGGGGTTCTCATGACAAAAATTGTCGGTGAATGTCCGGTGGTCGCACTTGAGCTTTTTTTAATTTTTAGTATATAAATCTTCAAACTCATGTAAGATCAAAATTTTTTATAAACATGAAATAACTCATTATAGTAAAAGAAATTTATTAAACGGAAATTCATCCACACCTGTCTTCTACAGATAACCGGAGAGCAGCTTCAAGATGTTCGTCCTTCAGTTTGTTTCGGTATTTACTTTTGAGAAAATGAAGTGCACTAAATAATCTTTCACATGTAAACTAAAGTCTAAAATCATGGTTTGAAATTTCTTAATGTTATAAACAGTATCAACTATGGTTAAGCCTGGTTGATGTAGATGGCAATTTATTGAACTAAATTTTGGCACTTATAATCACACTTATTATCAATTTATTATCATATTATTATCACAAGACAGACACACTTGCAAGTTAATCAAAGATTTACGATAAAATGAGTGAAAACTATGAAAACAAAGCTTTCAGAAAACAACACAGAGCTATGCATACGTGAGGCAAATGTACTCCATACTTTCAGATGTGCTCATTTACGAATGATTTTCCTACAGTCATTCCTTCTAGCTTAGTGAGTAAAACATTCGTTTGTTTTCTAGGACAAAACTTGTTACTGCCACCCCAAGAGAGAGAGGAATAATGAATGGATTCATAGCATTTTTCTAATAAGTTGTGAAACTTTCTCGGCCTGCTATTAAAGTCAATTAACCTTTCCTTTGTATATACAGAGAGGCACCTGGATCATATCTTTATATTCTGAACAAGGGACTAATCATTCCGTCTGTTTATTCACAAAAATGCTCTACAGGGTTTGAGTCGAATTATTGGGTTGAGGTATGACGGAGAAGTTAGTGGTGGCAGCACTGAAACTTCCTGGTGGCCACATGCGGCCACCGTGGCCGCATCTGTGAATAGCTGGCCTAGCTCCCTATGCTAGGGTCGCGGGTTCGAATCCTGCTGAGGACATGGTCGTATGCATAGTTGCCAAAATAAATTCGAAAATGTTGCTAAATCCACCCTAAAAAGTAGCTAAACTCAATGAAAATGTCGCTAAAAAGTCGTTAAAAATAAAATAGTGCATAAATACTACAGATAATTCTTATTAATCTAATTAGTATGCTTATTATCTATTATATAAATGAATATCAAATAAAATAATATTTAATTATTAGTATTAAGTAACGGAGAATTTTTGTAAGCGGTTTTTATTAATAAAAAATAGAATAAATATTGACATTTATAGGTCAAGCTTATTTTATAAGTAGAAAAATAAAATACCGTAAATACCCGCGTATAAAATACAGCCAGGTTTTCCGCCTCATACTCAATGATTTTCTATTTACATCCGCGCACAGGGGCGAGCGGCCCGAATAATTTTTGCACCCCGGGCGATACAGCACTCAAGCGTCCCCCTCCGTAAATGTTTGTTGAGATAATTAGGAAGTAAATGTTAATTTATTAATCGCTCTGTAAAGATTATAGAATATAGATAAAGGAAAAAAAGAATGAATGTCATACAGATTACAGCCTGATCGACGATATAATCGGTATTTATATCTAATATATATATATACTAGTGAATGTGTGCTTGCATTCTGCAAGCATTTTCTCTCACCTTAATGTAAAGAATAAAAGCCAACAATTAATTTTCAAAAGCATAATTTTGCACCTGTGCACCTAATTACGTGTATTTTTTCGATAATATTGGGGTAAAAACAATCTCTAAAATGTATAATTATAAACATTTTGTAGGTTCTCATCATCCATTTTGAATACCTCATATTTGTGCAAAATATCATCGCTGAAGCACCTCTAGAAATGCATTTATATGAATTTAATTGTATAAATTTTATGAATTTTCAACAGCCACAATAATAAACCTTTCTGAAAATTTTAATGTTAGTTAACACTGGAACATCATTCCCTCCCTAGGTTAAAATTTTCATCTTCCTGCACCTTCAGAAAGTACATAAACATTAGTCAAATTGTTTAATATTTAAGAAATTTTTACGGCCGAACGAATAACAATTTTCAAATTTATATATTCCCGTTTTCGTTATTTGGTAAATTCTACCGTTAGAAAAAATTCAGCATTGTAGTCCATATAGAAATACCTAAAGCGCAAAATGTTCGCCCCTAAAAATTGGAATTTTTGCAATTTTTTATTTTATCTTCGGTTACAACGAAATTTATATATTTGTGCAAAATTTCAAGTCTCTAGGTTATATGGAGCTGCCTCATCATTTTTGTTCTCGTATGGAGCAATACTGGGACAAAAGTGCTCCAAAAATGAGGATTATGTAAATATCGGATTTCCTTCATTAGGCACAGTTTAACATTAATGGCATTATAATATAAGCCTCTGATTCCCATTAAAAGCTTACCCATATGAAAGGATTAAGCCCATTGCCTAGGAAGCCTATTGTTAGACCCAGAAAAATTACTTTTTTCCGATAGAAACTATAAATTTACGCTTATTCTACTCGGATTTGAATTCTGTCTTCAAAAATAAGAAACTACAATTTATATCCTATCCGATAGTTTAAGTCTCGAGTTCGTATCTTGACGGGAAGTAATTTTAAAATGCAAATAAAAAAACCTCTACGTCAATTTACGTTATCTATGGGCAAAAAATGGGGCAAAAAGGGGGCAAAATAGCCCCTCAAAATAGGAATTTCACCAGTTTCGGACTTTTTCCTTCGGTTGTGACCAAAAACCTATAATCCTACCAAATTTCAAGTTTCTAGCACATCTGGAAGTGCCTCAATTTTGTATCCTCCTATATATATATATATCATGTGTAAGAAGCGTCTATATATTATAGATATATCATGTGTAAAAAGCGTCTATATAGTATAGATATCATGTGTAAGAAGCATCTATATATTATAGATATATATATATCCAATATTTATCCACTTGCAATTAATGTACAGATAGATGATCGAAATAGCGTCCCCAAGATATTGGCGCCCAGGACAGCTGCCTGGATGGCAGGTGTCTTGGGCTGGCCCTGCAAGCATTCGTTCCTAGAATCAGTCACTTATTTATCATTTAACGGCAAAAATGTTGCGTTACCTTGTCAATATCATTGCGATATGATAAATGAGGGCTGCGAGCCAAAAATATGGTAACCCACACTTATGCTGTTCTGAGAAAATTGACATTTTATTGGTTCAAAATTATATTTTCATCATAAATAAACGCAAATCACAAAATATGAACTATAACAAATGACAAATTTTCAAAATCATAATTGAAGTTTTCTTCTTCTCTGTTCGCAACCTAGCTCCAAATAGATAAGTTTGTGGGTTACCATGTTTTTCCTCACACACCTCAAATCATTCTATAAAAATCGGTACGACATACATTGTACAAACTTTCTCATATATTAATGCGTCGTTTAGTTATCTTTAGAAAATGAAAATCGTATGAGCCAGTTTTTAGAAAATCCAATTTTTGTTAAAGTTGCCCAAGAATACACTAGCCTTATATGCTTCATTGAGAAAAACTAAATATGTAGAATTATTGCAGACGAACACTCAAGTAACTGTACAAAATTTTATCAAAATCGATCGAGCAGTTTTTGAGAAAATAAAATTACCTATTGTTAAAGTTGCCTAGAATAAACTAGCCTCGTATTAATTTTTTGAGAAATATGAACTATACAGTATTACTGAAGACGTAAACTAAAGTAACTATACGAAATTTGATCAAAATCGTTAGAGCCGTTTTTGAGAAAATCAATTTGTTGTTAAAAATGCGTAGAATAAATTTCCCTTAATTATTGAGCAATGTCAACCATTCCCACATAGCCTCTGCTCAGTATGATAAAATGCCTAAGTACGAGATTTCATTCATTTTCGCTCTACCGTTTAGGCTCTAGAGACAGTAATAGACAGAGGGCACTGCGAAAACCACTTTTTCAGACTCAGCTGCACCTAAAACGTGTATTTCCGTAAAAATCACGAGGTCGAATTTTTTCGCGATTACGTACAATACTTGCTCAATATACTTCGTATATGAGAAGGTAAAAACTTATATTCGTCCTTATCTTTAATAATTGTTTTTGAGGATGTGGGCATAGCAAATGTCTTGAATAACTGGTATGCAAAAGTCTTTAAAGGAAGCGAGAGTGAGACTGGAAATATAAATGTCATAGAAGAAAATAAAAAATCTACATCTGATGAGGCAGGATTAAGAGTAAAAAACGTAGCCTATATTAAAGTAACAGATCGAGAAATATTCAAAATTATTTCAAAAGAAAGGTCAAATAAATCAGTAGGACCAGATAATATATCAATAGATGCTCTAAAACTAGGTCAAGAAGCAGTGATCCCATATTTTAGAACCCTTTTCAATGTGTCAATCAATAACCAGGTACTACCTTCTGATTGGAAAGAAGCTAATGTTATTCCGGTATTTAAAGGTGGAGATAAATCAAAAGCAGAAAATTACAGACCAATAAGTCTAACGTCGGTAACATGTAAGGTGATGGAAAAAGTGATAGCTCAATATATCCGTAAATATTGGGACGACAAAAATTGGCTGTTTAAAAACCAATATGGTTTTAGGAAAGGGCACTCCTGTGAGATGCAACTAGTAGGCTTATATCAAGATATTGTTGAAGTCATTAATGCAGGGGAAGAAGTCGATGCAATAGTCATAGACTTTAAAAAAGCGTTCGACGTCGTATCACATGACTGCTTATTTGAAAAAATAGATAAACTAGACATAGACTGGAGAGTGAAGGGTTGGATAAAAGACTTTTTGAATGGGAGAAAGCAGAGGGTAAGAATAAAGCAAGCATATTCAGAAGACATAATTGTTACATCAGGCGTTCCTCAAGGGAGTGTTTTGGGTCCATTGCTATTCCTGACTTACATTAATGACTTACACGAAAGTATAGACTCTGACTTACGGCTATTTGCGGACGATTGTATCATATATAGAAGAATAAGAGGAAGAGAAGATAAAGATATCTTACAAGAGGATTTGGATAAATTGGAAAACTGGATAAAAGTCAACAAGATGGACATTAACGTTAGGAAAAGTACACAAATAACTTTCACAAACAAAAAGAACACCGAATTAAGGAATTATAAATTACTCGGAGATTTGTTATTAAAGCGTGACAACATTAAATACCTGGGCCTGAACATATCGTCAAATCTAGGATGGGGCCAACATATTAAAAATGTGGTGAAAAAGGCATTTAAAAGCCTCCACTGGATAATGAGGAACCTGGGAGGAAGTAACAAGAATACCAAGGAATTGGCTTATAAAAGTATAGTGAGGCCAATACTTGAGTATTCTACGAATGTATGGGATCCCTGCGAAACCACGTATGTAAATAAAATAGAAAAGGTCCAAAGAAAAGCAGCAAGATATGTTCTTAATAAATTCAAAAGAAAAGATAGTGTATCAAAGATGATAGAATTATTGGGGTGGGAATCATTACAAACAAGAAGGAAATTAAATAGGCTGAGTGGAATGTACAGGATTGTAAGTAACGAGGGGGGATGGAAAAATTTCAGTAGTAGTTTAGAAACTCCAAATTTTTTCAGTAAAAATGATCATAAATTTAAAATCAGATACAAACCTCAAAGACTAGAAGTTGTAAAAAACTCCTTTCTGAACAGAGGTATTCAAGAATGGAATGAATTACCTGGAGATATCTTTGACCCCTTTCCTAAAAACCTGAAAGACTTTAGGAAGAAGTGCAAAAAATACCTATTTAGTCTAAAATCATGAAATGAGTTACTAAATTGACATGGTGTTAATGTATCGTTACCACCAGGCCAAGAGCCTAATTGTAGCCTGGATACGTAAATTAAAAAAATAGGAGGAAACGGAGTAGGCTATGCGGCATGTATAATATATTAAAAAATGAGGGAGCTTGGGGTGATCTAAGAAAGGAGGCGGAAGAACCAACTTTCGTGGGGAAAAATGATCATAAATTTAAATTCAAGTGTAGAGTTCAAAAAACTAATATTAAAAAAAAAAGTTCATATTTAAATAAGACCGTAGTCGATTGGAACGAGTTGCCTGCAGAACTATTTAAGCCCTCCCCAAGGAATGTAAATGTTTTTAAAAGTAGATGTAAGGTAATGTTAAGATAATTGTTTATGCTATACTTATTTTGTCATGTATTTGTTTTTATATTATGGTTTGGTTTTTTTTTTTTTTTTTTTTTTTTTTTTTTTTTAGTATTTTATGTACGATGGTTATGTTACCACCTGGCAAATTGCCTATTTGTAACTTATATTTGATAATAATAATAATAATAAAAGGGGAATAAAAATTTTGCATTTTCGTAACAAAGTATGCTTCATTTAAGAGGGTTGTCAACTCTGAAACGCATTTTCAGTCATGCTTTTTCCAGTGTGGATATCATAAAAACTGTTGGCTGCAGAACTTTTTGAGTGAAAGATATGAATACCTCGCATCTATTTTAATAGATTTTGACTATTGGGTTCCACAGAAAACCAAGAAAATGGATGAAAAGGTAGAGTTTGAATGAGTGCAAAAAGGGTACGCATTCACTTCGCGCATGATATCTCCATAACACTTCGAAGTAGGATGTTGAAATTTTAACCACTTATTGCACACAAAATTGCTAAAAAAACATCATAGGGGTTTTTTGATAAACAATCAAATAAGAAAAATATCTCAAATTTTAGAATCATGCCAAAACTTTTGGGTTAAAATATTTATTATCTAAAAAAACTACCAACAATTTCCAAAAACCTATATGAAGGTTTCATAGTAATAGTCACACAAAAAGCCCTGAAAAAGCACGTCTCTGTGCAACTAATAGTTTCGGAGAAATCCTGCGCGTAAGTATTGAAAACCTAGTTTTGAGAAAAACGAAGTTAAAGTTTCACAATGAATTTGTTTATAATTCCTTATACACAACAGGCATAATTTGGATTTGCTCCAGCAGCATAAGAAGAACCTTCTTCTTCCTCCATCCTTTCCACTTCCTTCTTCCTGGTGCACTCTCCCTCCTCCTGGCCATACGGGTAATCTAGTGACGCTCTTTCACCTCTTGTCTATTCTTCTCCTGTCCTCTCTATTAACCCACTGCACACAAAACTTTCCTGGTGATACTTTAACTGATTTGAGCACCATAATTCTACTTTTCTGTCCATCATTGAACATCAGCACAGCGTTATAAGTTTCAACTTCCAGTTTTTCGTCCTCAGTGCACCGTCTTCGGCACGTTCTCCAGATGAGGGAGTTGAGAGATTCGTTGGGGTTTTGGGTATAGCCCCTACACATTTTCTCAAGAGATCCTCAGATGTCAGATCAACAAACACTTTTTCAACCACATCCATCACAGCTCTTGGAATTGATGAGGCTTATGTCGACTGAGTGGGACCACATTTAAAAGTGACCTCGAAGCTGACCCCTCGACCGTCATTAACTCGGGTTAGAGGCCCATACCTCGAGACCCATCCTCAAATCCGAGCTCAGGTGTCTTCACCCTCTCAGCGGGGGGGCACTAGCCGACCACGTCTTTTGCAATAAAATTTAAACTATTTTATGTTGTTAACTTAGTGCGATTGTGACTCAAGAAACATATTCGGGTTAATGCGCTGATCAAGAGCGTCTTTTTAACGGAATTCTACGATAAATAATAACATATTTACGCTCACATCTAATCTTGACGCCAAGGAATACCAACCTCTTAAGATTTTTCGGACGGGATTGTAATGAAAGCAGACATTCGCGGAGGGTGTAACTCTTGGATGTTATATGGTGTTAGATGGGAGGAAAGGGAAACCGCTCATAACTAAAATAACTCTTGGTTGTTATATGGTGTTAGATGGGAGGAAAGGGAAACCGCTCATAACTAAAAAGCTTTACAACCTTTTTCAATCAAACTTTCAGGAATCACTTGACTATTCAACTTTTCAATTTGAAACTGCTCGCCGTGTACATAGTAGTTCTGGGTTTGACTTCAGGAGCATATCTTTTCTCCATTTGAATAACGTGGGCGGAGCTGAATCGAAGCGAGGCCTTTTTTCTTTAACATTTTCAAATATCTTAAAAATGAGATTTCGACGAGGTATTTTCACAGTTATGCCGAAAAAAGTATGGAAATAAATTTCCACGTCGTAGAAATTCAAATCTCTTTCGAAAAAAGCCAAAAATTAGGTTTAATTAATATTTTTCGTAATTTTTTACGAATTTATTCAATTCGTCGTGATAAAATCGTTTTTTATATGTCCATGACTATTATTACTCTCTGGAACATTCGATTATGTGGATTTTATATTCTTTTTGCGTTTTAGTGTACATAAAATTTGGTGTCATTAATTTTTATTTTATTTTAACGTAATACTCAATTCACGCCTACCCGTCATATTTCACGGGAAATTACGCTAGTCACTTATAATAATAGAAAATTTTTTGTTGGTTGGTTGGTGATCATAGAAAAATGCGATTAACTAGATAAAAAAAGATATAGAAACTCTAAATGTGGCAGGTATGCTCGATATACATATTTTAAGGTGATGGCAAAAAATATCTCGAAAGAAGTCGACTCCAAGGAAGGCATTTTCATTTCCCATAAAGTAACACGTAAAACTCGGCTTTACGAAAAATCTTAAGAGGTTGGTATTCCTTGGCGTCAAGATTAGATGTGAGCGTAAATATGTTATTATTTATCGTAGAATTCCGTTAAAAAGACGCTCTTGATCAGCGCATTAACCCGAATATGTTGCTTGAGTCACAATCGCACTAAGTTAACAACATAAAATAGTTTAAATTTTATTGCAAAAGACGTGGTCGGCTAGTGCCCCCCCGCTGAGAGGGTGAAGACACCTGAGCTCGGATTTGAGGATGGGTCTCGAGGTATGGGCCTCTAACCCGAGTTAATGACGGTCGAGGGGTCAGCTTCGCGGTCACTTTTAAATGTGGTCCCACTCAGTCGACATAAGCCATTGATGATTTATGTTTTTTCTTCGTATCCATGGTAATGGCGAAGATTCAATCAGATGAATTTCAACTTGAAAGCTTCACAAAAACACCGAATCGGCAGCCCGAAAAAAAGATATTCGCGAGTCACTACCTTCCAGAAGAGATCAAGCAGGCTTGCGTCACATTCCGTTCCCCACCTCTCTTTGCTTCTCCCCACCGCTCCTCGCCTCTCACAATCAGGGGTCCGCACTTCGGCCGCCACCTATTATCATCTCTGTGAACCTTCTTTGTGCAGAAAATATTAATTCGCATGTGATACAAGGCCGCAAATTACGATTATCCGGGCATAATAACGCATCATATCCATGTGTGGGTATTTTCGGGGCATGCAGACCTTTACATAAACCACTCTCATGGTCGAAATAATCCGAATTTCGACAAATGCGGTACATCCCCATCAGAGCTGCAAACCGAACCGCAGTCATTTTTCTGAACCGCGAACCGAACCGAAACCACTGATTAATTTTTCAATGAACCGAAAACCGAACCGTAATTTTTTCCAAAAGTGGTTCGGTTTCGGTTCGATCTCAATCCACAAAGTGCGGACCAACAAAAAGATCAAGAATTTCCATTGGAAAAACCAGCAGGTTGGCTTCAAAGGAAAGAGTGCCTATCTCTTTCCTCTCTGCTACTATTGTTATCCACAGGCAACATTTATGGTGAGGGTTATGGGGACACCAACTGCGACAATATCCGGGTCAACCACTGTAGGCAGAAACCGACCAACAGAATATAGAAAGATCTTTATCTGAACGCAGGCAAAATGTTCGTTTTACAATGGCCTAGAAAGGAGCCGTAATCTGCTTTCGTGCCGAGAGAAAAATCCATGCCCTTACCATCACCATCATCCCCTTCAGCATTGTAATTAGCAGACCTGAGAAAATATGCCCCGCTGTGTCTTTCTTAATACACCATAACTCTCCTCATATCTTTTTCTTCGGAAAAATTCAAATTGTAGCTCTCAACGGCTTGAGCTTTCAACGATATCATTCCTTTTCCAACTCTCCTGTCGTGTTCTTCTATGATATTTCCATTACTTGGTGGTTTATATTCCAACAAAAACAGGCGAGGACTTCGGCGGATCTCTTGGATCGGAGGCATTCATTTCCCCCAGAATTCCTTGAATTATCTGAAGTGTGTATTTTTAATAATATTTTAGTAAACTTTATTTAAGAGGGAAATAAAATTAACATGTTAGTGTTATTTAAAGAGGGTCACTCTACGTTATATAATCGTTTGTTTTGAATCATAAGTGTCCGCACTTCGTATATTGAATAATCTGCCCCGATCTGTCGATTAATTTTAAATTATTCTTGTAACGTAATTTTACTATCATAGTGAGTTATTGATTACTTTTCTAATGTGGCAAAAGAAAAAAATTAGCAATATATAATATGTTTTGATTCGAGCTAAAAGTGTCTTTTTGAATTTATTATATAATAATAAGAATTAATAATCGAATTTATTAGAGTTTTACATATCATAAATTCATTCGGAATAATATTTTATTCCATATTATTTAACTAATTAAAATAATTTATTTACGTAAATTTATTATTGAAAGTTGGAAAAATTGAGATGCCGTGCATCATCGCCATTGGAAAGCAAGAAACTGTCTACTTCAATAATTAAATCTATCATTCAATCAAGGAAATCTTAATAAAGGCTTACGGAAAAGAATTTTCCTAGACCCTTGATATATACAGCGAACATTTTTTATTTTATTTGTTATAAATGAACCAAAGGAATAACGCTTTGTAACTTCCATTGTTTCTATTTCTCTTACGACCCGGGTTTCGACATTACAATGCTATAGTCAGGTGCAAATATGGTGAGAATAGAAAGTATATACAGAGAAATGGGTAGAGACGGGGGATGGAGGGTAGTTTGTAAGACGGAAAGGAATGGAGGGGAAGGAAAGGAGGAACCTATCTCAGAGGGTTACTGCGGGGGGTAGGTTGTAAAGGGATAAAGGGGAAGGGGAAAGGAAAGGCTGGAGACCATCTCGGGAGGGCTTGGGGAAAGACGGGAAGGACTAAAAAGAAAGGTCTTGTGGAAGACGGAGAGAGGGTGAACCCCAGAGAGAGGAGGGAGGAAATTATCAATGCGGCAATGGGTATGTGTGTGGGAATAAGAAAAATAAAGGCAAGTGCAGGTGGTAGAACTAAAGGGGTTAAATATTGGGAGACGGGCGGTAAGGCCCTTGTTATAAATCTTTTTTCCTCTAAATGATGTGTATTACAGGTATGAAAAAGAAATAAAATGCTCGAGGAACAAATTTTCTTTGATTTTTAATGATTTCTTTAAAATACTTTTATGTTTTCGGTTTGTCCGTCCATCCAGGGATAATCTCAAAAGCGGTTTAAGCTAGAGGCACATTTTCTTTCTGATTATGTATGATTGTGTATGTTGGTAAATTTGAAGTGAATCCATTCAGAAAATTTTTAATTGATATGTAAACAACAATGAACATAAAAATCATGTTAGGATCAAAAATACCATTTTTTAAATATAAGTAAATGAAGATGATGATGGTATTGTAATATATTTAAAATATAAATTTTTCCTTTCTTTAAATAAATTCTTCTTTCATTTAAAATAATAATTACTGCTGATTGATTTACTTACAGATTGATACTGAATGTGTAATGTTTATATTGGATAAATTATTTCTGAATAGTATTTCAAATGATTAATTTAGTTGAACCGAACCACTTGTCAAAATTCCCGTCTGAACCGAACCACTTCCAAAAATTTAGAACTGAACCGCGAACCGTGGTTTGCAGCTCTGATTCCCATACTCGGGAAGGGTGTAGGCTTCAAATGAGCCAAAAATCTAAAAATTGATTTTTTGAAGTTGACGGCGGACGTCCAATAATCATCAAAATCCCCATCGACTTAGTATTTAAGGTGTTAATAAAAATCGATGTCTTATTGCGACATCGAGAAGAATACCTTCTTTTGTTTTTAACAGAAATCATTTTTTCTGTAATTTTCTGTAATTTACAACGTAAATTATAATTATATCTTTCAATATTGGTTTAAAATGTCTTTAAATTATCATAACTGGGGAGGTAACTGTAGAATTATTTTAAGGTTTATTAAAACTTGTATAGGTTTTAATAACGCTATCATAAAATTAATTTGTTTGGTTTATGTTGTATATTGCATGTATTTCTGCTTACATTAAGCAATATTTAAATTTGTAGCTAGATTAGCAGAAAATCGCAAAGTTAGTGACATGTCGCTAAACACTAAAAAATGTCGCTAAATTGGCAACTATGGTCGTATGTCGTATTATTCACATTTTTATAGCGAGCGGGTGTAGACTAACAAGCAAACAAAAGTACAGCTCGCCGAAACTATTATAGTAATTTAAAAAGCAAATGACGAACAGCAATAATTCTTATCATGTGCCTAAACTGTTATACATGCGAAGCGAAGTTCTTAATACGAAAGATTCTTGACTACAAAATTTTTCGAAGTTTCCTATTACACCCAATTATAGTACACGAGCAGAAATAACCGGGGAAATTTTCTTAAAATCTGATAGGAATTTTAGATGATGCATGGTATTTAAGAATTCAATTCACCATCGTTTTGAATAAAACGGACAGAAAGAAACAAAAACCGCTTATGAATTATTCCTGCGAGCCCTCCACAATCGTACTAAAATTGATTCAAATCAAAAGCAGGACTCGGGAAAATACGCGTAGTTTAATGTTTAAACCGGGCGCCATTTTTAATCAAACAGGCGGACGGAAACGAAATCCAGAATTGACCTTCCTCTTGCTGTCCACTATATTCGTGTCACATTTGTTCGGAATCGGTTGAGAAATGTGGGCGTGCATAAACACTAAAACAATTGGCCGTCATTTTGAATCAAGCGGACGGACAGACGAACCCATGTTTGGCATTCCCCTTCGTGTCCGCTACAATGATGCCAAATTTGGTCGGAAACGGTTGAAATGTGTGAGCGTGAATAATGGAAGTCAAACAATTGGCCGCCATTTGAATCAAGCGGACAGACGGACACAAAACTCCGCATTGATCTTCCCCTTAGTGCCACATACAATCGCGCCAAATTTGGTCGGAATCGGTCGAGAAATGTGGGCGTGCATAAAGGAACAGACAAACAGACGACATAAAGACAGACAGACTTACTAAAATATAGTGATGGAGATCCCATGGTTTTCTACTCCAAATCGAGCGAAAGAAGGTCGTTTACAGTATCGTTGCTGTTACCAATTGGAGCATCACGCAGGATGGATTTTCTCGACATAAACATATGCATTTCCGAGGAGCAAAAGAGGAGAATGTGCGTTTTTCCTCGAATTAAATTTATGCGTGTATTTGGGATTGTAAGTGTGAAAGCGGTCCCGAGGTTGGACGACAACGAGAATGAGAGAGAGAGGGAAGGGCAAAATTGTAAATGTTAACTTATTCGTTATGTCGTCAGGGGAAAACCTTTCCAAGGCAACACCAGGGCCGTGTTTTTAGGACAATCGGGGGCCCTAAGCAAACCAATTGTTTTGGGTCCTCTCTTCTCATCAAAAAGGAAAGTACATGTAGAAATAACGGATATGTAGAAAATTTAAAAATCCTTCATTATAAATTAAATAAACATGGATATTCAAATTTTTTCTTTCTAAATTTCCTTTAGTGCTGCAAATTTATCAATCATTTCATCATAATGTCATCGGCAACATCATTTTCAAAACAAAGCAGCGCCAACGCACTTAATTTTTCTTACGAAATACTGCTGCGGCGAGTTTTTTTGACGCGTTTAAAAGCTCCGTTCATCCGGCGGCATTACAGTGATTGGAATTCGCAGTAATATTTCAACATTTGGGAATGTTGCAACGATGCTGTTATCTGTTATGAACTTTTAACATTTCGTGTATTCGTGCACTTGGACCTCATGCGACAGAGTATGAGGCAAGTGCGAAGGATGTCTGAGAAATTCTATACATGGTTTCCCGGTTGAATTTTTGGGCCCTTTAAATTTTGGACCCCCAGCATTTACCTAACGGTAAACACAGGCCTGGGCAAAACAATTATTTTTCCACAGGCGCAGAGGTTAATTACGTTTTGTCGAAATAAAAACGTTTACTTGGTAATTCCACAAAAAATTTAATTATAAAAAACGAACTAGGTTTCGTTGCTGTGCAACATCATCAGGTGAACCTTTTTATTTTGACAATATGAAGAAATTCCGTAAAGATAAGCCTGAGACTGTTAAATATGTTGTCTTTATATGAAGCCATTCAATTATGCTAGACACAGAGAGACACATAGTTCCACATCAATTTGATTAAAATTATAAATATAACTAGCAAAAAATATAAAGAATACGAAATATGGTTTCAGCAGAGGAGGCCGAACACACACACGTACGCACACACGTACGCACACACACACGTACACGTACACACACACACATATATATGCAATGTCTCCGCACGTTCCTCAATTTATTCATTAATATCTCTAAAAAAACGTAATGCTGCAATTACCATAAATAATGAACGGTATGGCGATAAAAAACAATTAATTCGGGCGACCACCCTCAACGCTGCTAAGCAACCCTACACGGCAAGGGAATCGACGCGACGACCTCTTAAAACGTGACGGTCGGACAAGAGGTTTCCGCGTCAGGGGTGACCTTTTCTATTTCCTTTTTTCCCGTCGTCCTTTGTGCGATCCATTTCTGCGTCTCTCCTTCGAAGGTTATTAAGAGGAGGTTGGTGGAGAGAAGGGATTCCCAGAGAGGTCCTCCTTCCATTGGCTCGCGTCGTTTATTTCCTGCTCGACTCCGGCCTATATAAAGGTCCATTCCTCGAACAAACCTCAACAGTCTCACAAAAAGGGAATCAACGGTCGAATCAACATGTTTGGAATCAGAGTGAGTACCGAAGGAGAATTCTTTTATTTGTAGATCGCAATTTTAATCGCCTTTCGTAAAAATCTTCGCCATTCGCCGCCACCTTTTGGCGTTCGTTATCTCTAGGTTTTCGTCCGACTCCTTTTCCTTTTTAAATAAAAACATCTCTCGCTCGATTCGTAGACGGCGGCCGGTCGTTCGTTTGTGAAAAGGGAAAGAGACGTCTCGTGAAGCGCAATGGAGGAACTCTCATTTCTCTTTTGTCGAATAAGGCAATGTAGTAATTTCACGAATTGACCAAAAACCTAATTTAAAAAAACTCGAGATAGCGCTCATTTTAAATGTCGATAAGAACGATTTTGTTCGAGTCAAAGGGTCACTTAAAGTGTCTGCTCTCTTTTTGTATTCCTTTCTTTTTTAAATAGACTATTCGCATATGGGTGCGGATCAGTGTTTCATAGTTTTCAAAACTTTTTTCATTCATTTTAATTAACTATCAAATATTATTTTCCGCGTGGCAAAATCTGTTAAAATATCTATCGTTAAATTGCGACCTCTTAGTAAATATTCTCAATACGAGAACGTTTTATTTTTGAATGCCGTTTTTCCATCCTGACATTAACCGTGGACACCAATTACCATCTCGACGGTACTTTGTTAATTCGCTTAAGAGTATAAACGACAGCTATCTGACGCTAATCGGCCTTTAAATAAAACTTTTTTTAACGGTGTTACTTACTCTACTAAACTCGACTCGCTCTTCCTTTATTTCCGCAGGGAATGATGGTGCTGCTGGTGGTGTTTGCCGTGGTGGCGATGGTGGCCTACGCACAGGACTTGGACACGGCAGAGCAGAGGCACGGAGGGCGCGGTGGGGGTTACGGTGGGGGTTACGGTGGAGGTTACGGTGGGGGCCGCGGTGGGGGCCACCACGGAGGAGGCCACCACGGAGGCGGAGGAGGAGGAGGACGCAGACACTACGGTTGAGATGTCCGAGAGAAGCAGAGAGATTATATAAGAGCGGCGGCGACTGGGGGGAGGATGCAGACCCAAACAAGCGGCGGACGATTATCACGTACTTTGCTAAATCCAAATAAAACCTCAATTTAATACAGATTTGTCTTTTGATTTTTTATAATGTCCTTTGTCTTTCGGCAAATACCTGCGCGGATTCCAGTAGTAAACACCTGCAAATAGTGAAAGCATTTGCAGTTGTCGCTTTGCATCCGGCGACGTTAAGTTAATTTCCCTCATTCAGAGGGGATGTTTCGTGGAGCGCTTTTGGAGAGAAGCGGCCACCAAGTGAGAATCGCAAGAAAATCGCGGAACATTCTTGCGTAAAACTTGTCGGTATTTTTTTTTAAGTAAATCAAAATAATTTATTCGTTCGCTGAAAATTTTCCGTGAAGACAGCGATTCTCAACTATTTTCCCGTCTCGACGGTCGATCAAGATGACCAGATTTTAAAAATCTCAAAAAGACGACAAAAATCTTCAAAAAGAGAACGTATATGTGACCTAAAAAATATCTAAAATAGTAAAAATTAATTTCCGAGCCATTTTTGTAAACAATTCTGGTTCAGTTCACTGTTCAGTAAATTGGGACAATTCGGCGATTTGCTGCAGAACTTCTTTTATGTAGTAGTTGTAGCAGCCGCTCACTAGAAGCTGTCCCGTGTTTGCATCGCACACATTGCAACTTTGCAGTGGCGGATTAAGTTATCTGAAGGCCCAAGGCGCAAAAAAATCGGGAGGCCCCCAACTGACAAAAAATTTTACAACTTACGAATGGAAAAAAATTATGCAGCAGGTAAAATAAATTGAATTAAAGAAATGCATAAATAGAAAATTTAATATTTATTATATAAACTTGCACATATTGAAAAAAAAAGAATTATAACCGTGAGAAGCGTTTTCAAATGACGCGACCCCCTTCCCCTCAGCCAGCTGGCCCAGACCAGTGGATGGAAAGTCAAACATGGCGAGTCGCCTAAAACCCTCTCCACTTATCCCGTCTCTTCGCCCGAGCAGGGCGACCCTCTTTGTTTATTTTTCTGTTTTGTATTTTAGTTCGTGTTTCGTATTTTACCTCGTAGTATTTTGTAGATGTGCCGGGAACGTAAGATCCATTCGTAGCTAGTTTATGTATTAGAATTAATTATTTATCAAAACGTAACTCCTCTAGAGCAGGGGTCGGCAACCTTTTCTATATGGCGGGCCGCATTAGTTGTGAATGCTTCGGAGGGCCGCATTGGAAATCGCGAGAGCTTCGGCGGGCCGTATGGGCGTTTAAATCAGAAGTTACCTGGAGATTTTGCGGTCTCATATTAGTGAAAATAAATTCTAATTAGGTTAACAGCAATAAAACTCCACCGGAATCGATTTTGAGAACATAGTTTCACTGAAAAAAATATGGAATTGACTGTATTAAATTATACCGATCACTTATTCAGCATGGCTTTGCGGGCCGCATAAAACGCTCTCGGGGGCCGCATGAGGCCCGCGGGCCGTAGGTTGCCGACCCCTGCTCTAGAGAGTTCTATCTTCCGCTTCTTGCACTATTACCCCTTCTATGAACACAGTATTTACACAAACTAAAATAGACTCAAGACGCAAATTTGCGATACATACATTGAGTCTCCAGGGGCGGCGAAAGCCTGCCCGGTACGACTGCCTGTGAGCATGTGGGGCAAGAGAGGTCGAGGTCAAATGACGCGAGGGATAATACATTGTAACAAACCTACGTAAAACACGTGTACGTAAGTAGTAGATTATACTGATTGTGAAATATTTTAATAAATGAAATATTGAAAAAAATCGAGTTTTGACTGTTTTGAGGCCCATGAGTGTCGAGGCCCCAGGCGAGCGCTGTGCGGTAATCCGCCACTGCACCTGTGGCAAGCACAACCCTGACCAAGGGTAAATGTAAAAGTGGAACAGGTAGAAAAGTACTTGGGCCTTACCTGGGACGGTAAAAGCGCCAATTACATATTATATCAGAACAACAGTAATCAAAACAGTATCAATTTACTTTCGTTAATTACACAAGTGTAAAAGTAAGCACCTTTTATCGTTTACTTATATAAGATGGATTCAGAGGAGAGCTATTTACCGGCACAGCTTAAGTAAGTGGTTCTCAAACTGTGAGGCGCAAACCTAATGATGGGGATGCGCGAAATATTTGCAAATTTCACCATAAAAATTATTTAATCCAGACTTAAAAAATTGTTAGTGAATGGAGGATATGCTGTCCCACAGCCAATAGAGATATTTGTGAACCTGAATTACATACGGGTCCGTGCCTAGACAGCCTGTGGCCTGAGGCTGATAAAGGAAGCTGAAAGTCTATTAAATTTATGACAAGTTTCGATAATATCTGCAATGCTAAACAACCTCATCTTCTCGTTAGTTAGGGACGTTATTTCCACTTGATTATTACCAATTTTCGTAATAGAAACGGAATCTTTAATAAAATTTCTACATATTAGGATTTTATTTTAGAAATTGAGGCGCGTAGAAAATGTATACATCTTCCGGGGTGGCGTTGTGCTAGAAAGTTTGAGAATCACTGGCTTAAGTCATATTCAGACCAGGATGCCGATAGCATTTTTTTGTTTGTTGAATAATTAAATATTTAACCGTTGTCAGGATATTTTTAAAAATGCATGAAAAGACGACATCTTTTTAAAGGGAACAAAATCAAAAACAGAACGTCTTATAATAGACCAACCTACCTATCCTGAAAATTTCGCTTCTCATCACACGATTCCATAGAGCAATATCCCCGTACGGACAGACGGACAGGCAAATCAAATAAATATTTTTTAGTAGAAAAACGCTAAAATATGTTAAACAGAAATAAACAATATAACAGGGGTTCCTAACCGGGGAGGCAAGGCGAGCTAAATTTGAAATTCAAAACACTCGGTGAGCTACACTAAATTATTAAAAACAGAATCTCGACGATATTCAAATAGAATTTTTTTTACGTATTTAAAAAATAATATTATTATTAAAATGTATTTTTGCTCAATATCCTAAACATGCATGTAAAAATAAAAATCACAATTGAAAATCCATTATAAAATAAATTTCAATAAAAATTTAAATAACACAGCACACAACAAAACTTCAACGAGATATTTGAGTGCATACTATCTGCTAGTTTATCATATTCTGGGACAGAGGAGGATAAAAAAAGTCTCATGCAATCATTGAGATGAGTATCAGTCATTTTGATCCACATTTTGATTTTAATATCATAGAGAAACCACTTTCACACAAATAGGTAGACCCAAAACACGAATTAATTCTATGAAAAGTTTCCAGTGGAGTATTAAGGGAAATTTTGTAAGGAAGGTATTCGGTTTAAATGGCAATGACCATTTTATCTTTCGAAGCACATGGAAATTCGTTGGGCGAGGACCTTGCAGCCCATACGAAGGTTTCTGCGGCCCTCCACTTTGAAAAACTCTGCAATAGACTGACTATATAGTACCAGATCCTCACCTAACAATAAGACAGGTAGTCTATCTATTGTCTTACCTTGCACCACAATACAAATAGTGTTTCCAAAAATATTGCTTTAGAATTTAATATTTTGATTATGGGTTTAGAGATTGGTTGGTTTTTGTTAGAGCGGCTCCGCAAGCTACATGCATGTAGCACAGCTGGCGAGCTGTGCGTTGGGGGACCGCAGCAATATAAATAACATAAAGAACCTACATTTCATAAAAAGAAGTTATGTATAACTCAATGGTGCCCAAAATACGGTCCACGGACCAAACCCGGCTCGCCACGAGTTTAAAAATTAATGGACTCAAATCTCCTATATGTTTATGAAAGTTTGTTTGTTTATTTGTGCATCTATACATTTCCACACCGTTAAAGCTTGAGTAATCAAACTTTCAACAGATGCTTTCTTCACAAATAGGAAGGCTGTAGGCTACTTATTAATCCCAAATGTTTTATATTAATTGTACAAAAAGCAAAATAACTTTTTATGCTAATGCTAAATATTTTAACACTAGAGATAGGTCAGAAAGAACGGAACAATTCTTTTCGAACTGTTCTGATACCTAAACTGTTCAATAAAATAACTGTTCTCATAAACTTCCTGTTCTCAAATAACAGGTAACTCTGCATCTTATAAACGGTGAGAAAGGTAGGAAACGACTACTTCCTTATCCGTAATTGGACAGCGCACAGAGGCGAATTTTTAGGAAAACATAGTCAAAACCCAAGATAACGAACATCGGCTTAGAGAATAAGTAAAAATGGTATGAGAAAGAGAGACTATATGGGTACAATGTAACGTGAATCACATCCACATATTAGGTAGCACTGCGCCGTAAAGTTAATCCAAAGTTGACTGTCGTTAGCGTCACACGTCTATGCGCTTCATCCTGAGAATTTTTTTCTTGTGATTTAAGCGCTTGGGTGAATTGTGACAATATGGATTCAATACCTGGAGGTATGTTAAACATTTTTACATAAATATGGTTTTACTTTTGCTTTTATTTTTATGAACTAGCCCATCACGCCTGAAAGCACGTGAAAATGTTTGATAAGGCATTTTCATCGAAACTTTTAGTAATGTATTCAGCTCTATTTCAGGCATGGCTTTATAGAATAATTCGTGTTTTATCTAAAACCATCAAAAACTCCTGCTAATATTTGCGATTCTTGTAGAAAATGTGATTTATTTCTCGAGTGTCCCCTTATTTTCACTTCATGGAATAACCATTTCGTCGCATATTTGAGTCAAACACCATTTTCTTACAGGATGCCATAGCCGGCACATTACCTTGGGCAAAGAGGAGTTGTTCGAGATCATTCGCGAAAGCTCATCGACGGAATTCAAAGACCAATGTGAACATTTGCGTGAACGAGTCAGAGAAATAACTCATTACCCGGAAACATTACTTAGTGAAATAAAACAAGCTTTATCAACTTATATTTTTCATTTTAAATCGAAGTGGCAAGCTGCTTCAAGAAACACTGAATATTTCCTTCGCAAAAATAAAGAGTGGCTAGAAAGTATTATCACGTTTCCAGTGCACGCGCATGCCTCCGAGTTTCGAAAAAAAGGCGGGCGCCCATCAACTGACTTTAGTGAAAGCAGTGAACGGTCAAAGCGACGAAAAACCAAGGCAATATCTTCGTCGATTACAGGTGTGGACTAAGAAATCATAAAAATATTTCAAGTTCAACTCCTGACAACGACATAAATATAGAGAGTTTCCAACGATATGCTTTGGAAATGAGAGAAAGTTCGTGGACAAGTATTCTTGGTACTATACTATGCCAACAATATGTAGTTCACAAAATATTAATGCACAGCCCCCAGGTTATATCATCTGCAATATTACCGATTGGGCAACTGTCTGAAGGAGTCCAGGAAGCGCGTAACAAGGACATTAAAAAAATCGTGAAGGATTTTCACCTGAGTTTTCCAGGGTAAATACAATGGAGGATATTTTGCACCACCTTTTGATTTCCTCTGATCCATACATCTCAAGTGTAAGGAAGCTGCCAAAAAGAAAGTTTAAACATTTTTCCAAAGATGTTTTACAGCTCCTACAAGAACCTGATGTCTATACGTCTGCAGCACAAGATGATGCAGATGAAGGCTTACCTTTTGCTGGCACATCAGTAGTGACTGACAAAGACTCTCTTAGTAACTCAGATTAAACTAAATGTAAATAACTATTTGTAAATATAATTAAATTGAAACATAAAATATAATAATTTGCCAACTGGTTGTTATGTGTGCTTTTTCTGCAGGGTTTTAATTTTTAACTGCGCATTCACCATTCTAGCGTCTTTGTGATGATGTTATAACATTCTAGGAAACAAATAAATATTCAATGTGGTCAGTAAAGGTTTTGGCCATGTTTTCCTAAAAATTCGCCTCTGTGCGGCGGGGACTGATTAAACTACGCGTATTTTCGCAAGTCCTGCTATTGATTTGAATCAAATTTGGTACGATTGTGGAGGGCTCCCAGAAATAATTCATACGTGGCTTTTGTTTCTCTATACCCGTTTTATTCAAAACGGCGGCCGAATGAATTCTTAAATACCATGTATCATCTAGAATTCCGATCGGATTTGAACCAAATTTCCCCGGGCAACGCCGGGTATTTCTGCTAGTGTAACATAAAATAAAAATAGAGAATTATAAAAACAACTATTTTGTCTTTGCCCCTCCATCCTGATAACAGCTAATTAATACATTTAAAACACATTAGCTAATAATGACCAATAATTAATTCCTTTAGTTTGCTTAAGATATTCTTCTTTCGACTGGGTGCGGCCGGAAGAGAGGGTGGAAGAGGATATGTGGCCCTCGATGAACGCACAAATGGATTATGTGGCCCCCGAGCCGAAAAGTTTTAATATGTTTACGTCCGAGGCAGAATTCTTCCGATATTTAGTTTGTTTTGGGTGCATCAAGGCCAACGATTCCATACGAAGGGGGGCCCGTTCCAAACACAATATTATATAATAAAAAACGAGGGCGGAGGAGGGAGGGAGAGGTGCTGCTTCCAAGGCTGACAGACGGCTTTCTTTTTATAAAAGCACCTTGCGCGAGTAGCCTCTCTCTGAGCTGCCCTCTATGGAAGATTCCGAGCATTCGCGATGCTCATAAGGACATCCCACCATTTTTCCATCTTTTATCGTTTCAAAGTGGAAAATCTACGTCGCGGTTAATCGTATCTTTCGACCAATCAGTTCGCAAAGGAAATGTCGTCCTCATCTCTGCCCTATTCATTCGTCGTCCAACTTTTCCTTCTCCGCACCTCTCTCAAATGTTGACTATGATGTCCCGTAAGGAAAAAAAACAATTGGAAAACCAACGTAGTATAGTTGTCCACGATAGAACACTGGCTCTGGTAAATATAAACCAGATGCGTGGGTCTATTTGCGTTAATAACCACTGAAAAGGTAAAATGTAGCGAATAACGCCATTCTTTCGTGTATTTGAAGGCTTAATCGACGATAATCCACAAAATTTCGAAAAGGATGCGTATTTCTGAAAATCTCGCGTTTCAGCAGTCGAAAAAAGTAAAAACGAAGAAAATCGGTCCATATTGAGGTATTCTGATGAATTAAGGAAAAATCCTTCTATGTACGTACTTTGAAAAATCGAAAGTCTCGCATAAACTTATGAAGTCGAACCTGGGATCTTTTACGGGATAATTTTTCCATGTCAGGATTTGTAAAATCGACGGTGGGAAAATAAATTTTCACTTTTTTATGTGTTCTTTGGTTCAAGTCCCGAGTTTCTACGATGATTCTAAGTAATTTTAAAATGCAAACGAAAAATAAGCTGCACTCATTCCCGCAGCGTTGCGCATGATGATGATCATGATGTTTTTAGCGATTTTTTTGCAAATCGCTTAAGCTTTCACTTTGTCTGTCCGTCCACAGTATCTCTGAAACGGTTCAACCTAGAGAAACCAAAATTTCAGGATTAGTTACTACATGAGAGTTACGTGTGGCAAGAATTTGGTGGAACCGGGATCAGCTGCTAAGAGCTAATTTTGCCCCATTATTATTGCCCCATAAGAAAAGCACGTAAATCGGTGATGAGGTTTATGTATTTGCTTTTTTTTCATCATTTCCCATCGAGATGCGAACTCAGGACTTGAACTGTCGGAACGTTTAGAAATTGTAGTTTTGTATTTTTGACGACGGAATTACAAATCCCTGTAGATTTAGCGTAAATATTTAGTTTTTATCGAAAAAATGGGTTTTTCAGGGTCTCAACAATCTACTGCCGTGGCAACAACCTCAATGCTTTAACATGGGTAAGCTTTTAATGGAAATCAGAGGGCTATATTATAATGAATATTAAACTACGACCAATGAGAGATATTTATTTTTTTGTAAAAAAATCTTATAATATCTGGTTTCGCAGCACTTTCCTAACTTGTTATTATTTGTAGATGTAGAGATGTATGTCCTTTGAGCTCCGATACCGTAAAATACGTCCGGGCGTGAAGAGGCACCACCGAAAATGCACGCCGCACGCTAAAGGTTAATGGTCTTGGGACGATTTCAAGATATGTACTAAGCCCAGCAATTTCCGTTTAATAAAAGGTATTGGCGAGACATCTTTTGTCTCTTCTACGATAATATCTGCCGACCTCCTCCAAGGGAAGAATAGGAGGAATTTCCCAAATTGAGAATTCAGCAATGTCAAGCGTGAAAAATGAATTCAGTCCCCCCCCCCCCAGTAGTCGGTTTCCACTGAGCCGTCGATGCAGCCAATCGGGTTCTTGTGCGTTATACTCCCGCCGCGAATATACAACAAATTGTATTAAAAATCAAGACCGTATGAACTACTGCCTGTGGCGATATTTACCCACCCAATCACCCCCAATTGGTGAGGGCTACACCCGATATAGAAGAGTATAATCCAAAGTCGAAGGCTCGCCAATATTCTTGGTTACCGATTATGTTTCTAAATTTTCCTTTGGAAAACAAAGTCGGTAAATTAAAAACTTTTAAATGGTATTGTAGCCAAACTACCGAAGCCAGAAGTGTGCAGAAGTTTTCACGGAAAGAAGGGTCGAACGGCGCGTTTCTCCTCAAAGGGGGTGGGGGTGGGACGAACGAGGACCTTGAAAGTTTTAAACCACCTCCTGCTGTTATAACCTTGTTATGGCCGTTCGAGATACCTCGTAAGTACTTGATTTGTCAAGTTTTGATACTTAACTGCTTATTCTGGAGGATTTTGCTGAATGCAACTTCTAGCCTCGAAGTGTCAATGATTACGCATTCTTTTTGGGGGCCAACGCACATTTACACACATGAACCAAGCGAAGTTAATGTGAAATTTTATAAGAAATGGATTCTTTCTTAAAATTTACGGATTGTGATTAACATTTGTCAATTTCGAAAGCCTACTACGTATTCTGGACCCATTTATCGCTCTTCCTGAGATATACTCACACCATCGGAAAACCGGAACCACCTTTTTCCTCGTCTTCTGTTTATGAACCTTACCACCTCCTCCTCCTTCTGACCTTGTGTTTTGCGCTCGCCCAACCCCGCGACTCCCTCTTTTATATCAATTTGCCTACTTTATTATACAAGTGGACGGTGCTTACATGCAAGCATTCCAGCCTACTTTCAATTATACGGAAAACAAACCCAAAAACTTATAAATTTAACGATGTCGGATTTTTTCCATTGATTGCGACCGATAATCTATAATCGTGCCAAATTTCAATTCTCTAGCTCATCTAGAAATGCCTTATAATGTCTACCCTCGTGTTGGGGCAACACAGCCCCAAAAAACTGGAATTTGGTCAATTTCGGAATTATTCCATCGGTTTAGACGAAAAGCTACACTTGCGAGAATTTTTAAGGTTTTAGCTCATTTGCGCCGATTTACGTGCTTTTCGTAAGGGACAATAATGGTGCAAATTGAATTTCAACAATTTCAGATTTTTTCCTTCGGTTGTGAGCAAAAACCTATTATCCAGCCAAATTTCAAGTTTACAGGTCACCTGGAAGTGCCTCGTAATTTGTATCCTCCTATGTAACAAGCGTCTATATGTTATCTCTATGTTCTTCTACAGACAATGCTGCACCATGTCTACATTGTCTTATCCATTTCAACTCTCTTTCCCGTTCCGTAGGCATATAATAATAATTACTTAATTTTGTTTTCGGCTTATTTGTATTTAATATATTAAGCCAAACCTAAACATACAGTTGAAACTCTATCTATAATGAAATTTTGTTTAGTCCCATAGATTTTTCATATTATTTGTAATTTATATCGTATTTTTACTTTCTCCATACGTAGTACAGTATCGGACCCCTTATTCGGCATCCCAAAATCCGGCAGGACCTGAAATTCGGCAAAAACTTGTGTGGTTACCAATTTGAAATTCGTAGATATCGGAAATTTTCGCGATCTCGAAAAAGCGACGATAATTGCGCTGCTGTTTTATCGTTGTTGTTTTGTTATAATATGCTGTGTTTCACGAATTTAACATCTTTGTTGCCCTCTTTTTATATAAATGTCGAAAAGATCAGTGGAAAAACCTGTGGTTATCGTAAATGCAAAGAGGAAGCACTTAACACTTATGTTAGTATTAAGAAGAAAGTGAAATTTCTACACCGTTTAGAGAAAGGTGCTTCGATGAAAACATTGTGCAATGAGTTTGGTGTTAGTTCGACTGTTTATGACTTTAAGAAGCAAAAGAGTCAATTAATGAAATTTTACGCAGAATGTGATGTTCCGAAAATTAACGAACAACAGAAAAAAACTCCATCAGCCGAAGACAATCAACATGGATAAAGTGTTACTAAAGAAATGCGGCAGCTGATCATGAGGCCGCAGAAGAACACTTGAAAGAATTTTCTTGAATGATATCGAAAGAGGGTTTAACAACAGAACAGGTGTACAATGCAGACGAGTCGGCATTGTTTTTGCGATATATTCCCAGAAAAATCGGTACAACACACACTGTACAAATTTTCTCATACACGAATGCGTCGTTTAGTCATCGTTAGAAAATTATGAACTATGTAGAACTATTACAAACATCAACTTAAATAACTATACGAATGTCTATACGAATAACTACGAAGACCTCGAGATTTTTATCGAAATATACGTTTTAGGTGTCGCTGAATCCGAAAAAGTGGTTTTCGCAATGCCGTCTGTCTGTTACTGGCTCTAGAGCCTAAACGGTAGAGCGAAAATCAATGAAATCTCGTACTTTTATCATACTGATCAGAATCAGGGACGCGCCTACCCGGGGTGCAGTGGGTGCAATGCACCCGGGCGCCAACTTGACAGGGCGCTTCTCGTCAAAGTATTTGTATCTATATATTATTGGAATTCGACTTGGGAATGTTTCCTCCTTTGTCCGAGTGAAAAGGGAAAGTTAGAGATTCTAAAATGACACAAAATCTTCCAGGCAAAATTTCTCCGATCCCTTGCGATACGTGGTCGTATGACTCAGGGTCGCTAGAACACATGTCAGTGGCGACCGAAAATGGGTTCACCGTAGGAGTCGGCAAGAGGTAGGGGCGCTACTCTGCTAATTGCTATCCCGACCCTAGCGAAGAGCTCCAGCTGAGGCAGCAATCCATTCGTAAAGTACCATCGACCTTTTCGCTGGAAGAATACCAGGTGCCTACCCTTTTTCTCCCACTTACCGAGTCTTGGAAATCCCAAATCTGTTCTGAATCGGCTTGGTATAGCTTTTCCAAAAACTAGTTTTCCTTACTCCTTTACGATCTCCCACCTACGTTTACGTTCATAATCGTTTCTAAATAGTACCAAATTCAAATACTGAAACAATTTCTCCAAATAATGAGAGAATTATTGACATCTACTTCTTCATTGGATTTTAAAATATCTTAAAATGAAAATACGATGTTGGGACTTTGACGTAGGAATGCGTAAATAATTGAAGTTTTGTTTTCTTATTGTCAGAATAAATATCGAATCTAACTTGGCTTGTAAATGAACAGAAATAGGAATTTTTGAATGATCATTAAGTAACGCGACAGAGTATTCAATTATAATCATATGTGCGGCGAGTTTTATAATTTTCCTTCAAGCAGATATTAAATGAAATGTTTATATTTATAATTATGCAACTAATTTGTTCAATCATTTCGTTATGGGATACATCGACACTCTATCGATGAAAAAAGCAGTGTATGATCATACCACGAAATTTCGTATCTTGCACCCGAGCGCGAAACACCCTAGGCGCGGCCCTGATCAGAAGCTATGAAGAAATGGTTGGCATTGCTTAATAATTAAGGGAAGTTTATTCTACGTATTTTTAACAACAATTTGATTTTCTCAAAAACGGCTATAACGATTTTGATCAAATTTCGTACAGTTACTTCAGTTTACATCTTCAATAATACTACATAGTCCATATTTCTCAAAAAATTAATATAAGGTTAGTTTATTCTAGGCAACTTTAACAATAATTTGATTTTCTCAAAATCGGCTCTAACGATTTTAATAAAATTTCGTAACGTTACTTGAGTATAGGTCTGCAATAACACTACATATTTCATTTTTCTCAATGAATGTGTATATAAGGCTAGTTTATTCTTGGGCAACTTTAACAATAATTTGATTTTCTCAAAATCGGCTCTAACGATTTTAATAAAATTTCGTAACGTTACTTGAGTATAGGTCTGCAATAACACTACATATTTCATTTTCCACAATGAATGTATATAAGGCTAGTTTATTCTTGGGCAACTTTAACAAAATTTAGATTTTCTAAAAACCGGCTCATACGACGCATTAGTATATGAGAAAGTTTGTACAATGTATGTTGTACCGATTCTTTTATCTTCGTAGGAAGGTTGCCAGAATTTATTTCATCAGAGCCGAGATATATTGCGCCTTTATTTTTGTAACAAAGTTGTTCACTCAACCATGCATGGTTAGGCTGAGGGTTTCTTCTACGAATATGCTAATGTCCAGCTCATGGTCAACTCAGTATAAAAACGAGTTTTTGCAGCATTGTTTAAAAAGGAATAAACGATATCGAAAAAATCATGAATATGCATTGTCAGCCCGAGGTATCATATTTTGACACCCGGCCAATCAAACAAACAGCACCCCCTTTTGCATATAAAAATTTCACACACATACCGTTAATTTTTATGTTCAACTATACGCTTTGTTGTAATAAATACGAAGTTGCCGCTTCGTTATAATGTGATTCACTTTGGAACACAAAAGAGAAATTTGCAATAATGGATAGATATATAAAAGTTGTTTAAACTCTCAAACTATACTGATGCCTCGGGCCTTATGAATTTATTTTGATAGGTTTTCATTTTTGTCAAATTTTGGAGCCCCCCTTCGAGACCTTCGACAGTCGCCTGAGGCTGTTGCCTCACCCATCGGCACGGCCCTGTGTTTATATATCTTAACTAAAATTCAGTTTTAAGTGAAATATTTACGAAAAACTAAAATTTTACAGGTGTAAACCGCTACTTCCGGCTGACCGATTGTTATAAAAATCCTTTCAAATCTTAAGAATATATATAAAATCACAAATATAGAACTTCATGCTGATATGATGAATAGTTTTTGAGTTAGGGCGCCCACAAAATTTGTCACACACATACGGACAGACACAGACATCAATGAGAAAATGGTCAAAACGTGTTCAAGGGATCTCAAAATGTGTATTTCTGTTGAAATCTCAAATTCGAATTTTTTCATGAAAACGATACTTTCTCTCATATTATGTACATGTATATGGAGAAAGTAAAAACACTGCTATTTATACATTTTGCTTGCATTCTCCCTCTCTTTACATCTCTCATATTCTCCCCACCTCTCTCTGGGATTTTATTGATAAGAACTTAGAGAAATGGAATTCAGTGGCGCAGCTAGGGTCTTCGGCGCCCGGGGCAAGGCATCTTTTTGGTGCCCCTAAGGGGGGGGGATTATATTCCCAGTTTTTCTTGCCGCCAAGTTCCAGGGGGAGGGGTTTACGGGGTCTTCTGTACTTAATTTAGCGTGTCTTCAAGCAATTCCCTGTTTCGCTACCGTATGTAACATACATATCTGAATGGGAAATTGGTGCGAGTAAGGCTGGATGGCAGGAGATACCTCAACTCAATTGCAAATCCCCCTAGTCCGTCGGCACAACATCTTTTACAAGTGAGATCCAGTCTAAGGAAATATATAGGCAAAACAAGAGTGCAACCCGAAACTCAAAGAATGAGCGATAACCCTAAAGACTTCGGATGAGAGATGAAAAGGTGGCAACCTGAGTGGTCACCTCAAGTTCTTCAATGACCCAGAGATTTCCTTATCTGTCCCGGTGATTTCCTAGTTTAGCCCGGAGATTCTCATATGAGAAGAAATTGAAGTATGTTTACTATTTTAAAATGTTTAATACAAAAGAGATAATTAGTTTTCATAGAAATGTGAATGTGATGAGCCATATTTTGTCGCTCTCTCACGCAACTTGGCGGCTCCCTCGAACTCCAACGAAAGATTGTAGTGGAACCTACTTTATAACAGCGCCACCAATCCCAAATCACGGAATAAACGTAGTAATCAGAGCTACGAGCCATTCGCTGAGATTCAGAATTTGTTGTTGCCGTAGATATGGTGGTAGCAAATACACCTATGTAAATGCGAGTCACCCACAGAGTTTTAGCTGCTGATGCGATAAGATTTTTTCCGTGCGTATTTCACAAATTAGACGTTTCTTTTTAAGATTCTAAAGTCTCATTTGTTTCCAACCTAAAAATAAATGTGCTGACCGAAGAGAAAATGTAATATCGAGGCCCTCGAGACTGTTACTTCATAGAGAGCATTCTGACTTATTTATGCACACGTGGCGATATAGCGTGGGTTTGGGATAGACTTCGGACAAAACCCAAGCGATAGCTATGGTCTGTAATAAGCACCATCAATTTTTAGACTTTCTAAATCGTACTTTCAAAACATCGTAGCTAATCTTGCTGCCTTGAATTGTGGAGTGTCTAGGGTGATCACATATGAATGACTATTTTAAGAGACATCCTTAAAAAAACCGGACTATTAAAAATTTTACGGGACTTTTTTAGCTTTGAAATTAAGACAAAAAATATTCTTTGAAAGTATATAAAAAAAATTGTATTTTTTACAAAAAATCTACACAAGATAAAAGTCTTTACAAGAAAGATATGTAGTTGCTTTTCACCTACAGCTCTGCTTTTACTGCACCTCTGCCAAATATGTTCATATTGTCATTCCATTTATTACAACATAAAGAAAATATTCTTTCCACAAGAGCTTTAGAACCTGGTACTGACTTAATAATTTGCATCAGCTTCAAAATTATTTTTTCGCAAGATTTTAATATCCCATTCCATTTATCTAGGAGAGATGAAATTTCGTTTGTAACTTTTTGCAAGCTCTTCATACATTACATTACATTAATTAAGTGCTCGAAATGGAAAATATTACGAAACGGAACTCTCGGGAGGAAAATATTACAATTCGAAACTAACCGTCGATATTTTCGATACATGTGGGGTCTGGTTTCGTTCCGACTCATTCCGAGCATTGAAATAATTACATTAAAATACGGGAAATGTGGTTACCCTAAGTTTATCTGAAATCATATCTATTTTCATAAAAAAATATGGGAAAAGTATTCATTTCGCACGGTACACAGGACATTTAAGGAAAAATGGGCCTAAAAACGGGACGTCACGTAAAATACAGGAAATGTGGCCACTCTGGTCCGTGTATGCTGTTGACCGGAGAATTTTACCCTTAACCCGGAGACTATTTTTGTCCCAAAACCCGGAGACTCCTTGTAAAATCCGGAGGGGTGGCCACCCGTTGCAGGACTTCACAAATATTTTGTAAATATTTTTTCTCTGACTCACGATTGCCATTTCTTAAGTCTCAGGGACCATCTAAACGTAAAGAAGCTAAGTATCACTATACCCTACAGGTAAATACGAGGGTGATTCATTGCATCTCGGGCCGGTTCCCAGAAACATTTTTTGATGGCTCGCACCTCTTTTGTCTTAGTCCGTTAGGATATTGTTCAGAGCCTTGCCGGCATATGGGTGCAAGGGGTGCATCGCACCCGGGCAGCAACATATTAGGGGCGGCAATTCACGGGCGGAGTTTGTGTTTTGCACAATTTATTTCTTAAATTAAATACAACTTTTAACCTAAAAATGGAAAAAAATCTGGGCAAGAGTGCTTTTATAAGTCCGTAACGGGAGGCATAAACTGCTTGCACCCAGGCGACAAATATGCCGGCGCGGCACAGTGGGCCAGAGTAGGATTTTAGCGGGACAAAAAGCAAATTTCTTAATGTTATGAAACTGTTGGTTACTTTTAAATTCTTTTAATTGCATATCCATATGGTATATATTTGCGCTCAAAACGCGACTTAACGCTACTAATACGATGTGGCCACCTTGCAATTCCGCTCGACTTAATAGCGGGCGGCATAACCACGCGTCTGTATTGTTCGTGTGCCCACTTTAAACAGACGTACGTGCAGTGTTTTGAAGTGATATTTACTTTACAATGAATATTGTAGAGCCAGGTATGTACTTTATTTTTACCTATTTATGTAATACAAACTCATATCGCGGGCGTGATTACGTTACTCCGCGACCTCCTAGCGGATCTGCTTTCATCGATAAAAATCGGTCCGAGAGTTTGCACCCCTTAATCCCTGCACCCGGGAGCAACTGCCTCCCTCTGCACATCCCTTTCTATGCCTCTGCTAAGGGGTATCAATTTAACCCTATTATTTTAGCAGATTTTGCTAGTTAAAAATGTTTGGCAGGTAAATTAAAAATTTTTTAGTACAGTCACGCATCACTAATTCGTAATTCGTTAGTCCGAAACCATCTGTAATTCAAAAAGACTGATTTCCAACCAGGGCCGTCGAGAGCTAAGGCGGGCCCCGGTGCAAAGTACATGACGGGTCCCCCCTTGTGTTTGTACATTAAAACTTCCTCCAACGCGGGGGTTACGTTCTGCAAGGGCGCCGCGTTGCGCAATCCACGTTGGAGGAATCATTAAATTTATGGGAATAATAGGGTTCGGTTCCGAGATCGAAAAATTGTATACTGAAGACGTTTTCTCAAATAACATATTTTTTGCTTACATTGCCTTGAAACTAATTGTATACAGTAGTATTACATTTACAAAAAATAATAACATTTAAAAATAAATTCTCGTATAATTCTGCCACTCTTTTTGCCGCCCCTTGGACCGTGCCGCCCGGGGCGTCTGCACCACTCGCCCCCCCCCCCCCCCCCCCCCCCCCCCCAGCTACGCCACTGATGGAATTGGACAATTTTATTTCAGTAATATATGTAGTTTTATCAAACTAAAAGCAGTGCTTAATTTCTGGGGGAATGCGAGGGAACGGCGTTCCCTCACTTATTTGGAAGTTTCTAAAATGTTATGAATAAAAAACGTTAAGTTACAAGAATTTAAAGGCTGATGAATGTCTGAACCTCCCTCTTGCGGGACAACATCTGATTTGTACAAGATTGTTTTTATTATTTAAACTTTCCAAGTTACTCTATATTTATTAAAGACCATAGATCTCTATGTATTCAGTTTTGTTCTGAGTGGTTAGGTTATGTAAGGTTAAGCATTCCCTTTCTTGTTTGGCTACAAGTTAAGCACTGACTAAAAGTATTTCCAAGTGCGCAATGATGTTTACCTATGCGAGTAATAATCTGTTAAACTGTTAACAAGCCAAGTGTGAATGTATAAAGAATTCCTATTTGTCGATAACTATAGCAAGTTTGGTAATGTTTAATGGAATGAAACAGATTTCATATTGCAGCTATGGCAATTTTGCTGTCCTAGTGGCAGAAAGTTCGAGTTTTATGAAAGTTGGTATATTTCGAAGTCGTAATATTTTGGTCCCTTGAATAACGATGTTTTACTGCAAATGGGCAAATGCTTTTGTTTACCCTTCATTACAATGCCAGTTGATATTCCTACTACTCCTACTAACTCATGGGTGTTTACTTAGCACACCATCACTAAAAATTAAAATCACACAAAGGAACCATAATCTTTATTCTATTTTTGCCTGAGTGACACTTGGCTTGTTTGCCTGGTTGACAAAAGATCTTTGCTATAACACTGTCCTTTTCAAGTATGGTTGTTCAATTAGGCGATTCACACAAATTTCTGAGGAATAATGATGGGCCAGCAAGATGTGCGTATGGTTATTTTGTGTGACAGCTTTTATCAAAATCCAAGATGAAAAGCAGAATATGATGAAGACCAAGTCCAATAAAATATAATAGGTTTTCTCTATTTTCATAATTGATGCTAAATTTTTATTTTAGGCTTATTCAACATAAAATGCAGCATTCTGTTCCTTGTAAATCTTTGTTTCCATTTACCCACAGATTAATGTAGCTATATTACTAAAAAATTATGGTATGAATGACATCAGTTTAAAAATTCAATAACTACAGGTAATTTGGATATTTTGCCTGATTCTCCAATGTGGTCAGTGACTGCATGCGACCTCTTACATTACATAATACTGTGCGACCTTTTAAGGTTTGAAGGATAAAAAAATTTATTCCACAATCATTTTTAGCCTCATATTTGCAAATTTTATCAAAAAGTCTTTATGTTGGACAAACACGTTTTCAGTGAACATGGGGTCATAACCTGATTCCATGACACTTATTTCCCCTTTTTCTATGTTCTAACAAATCTTGAATCTCATATACAGTGTAGGACTTTGCCTTTTGTGTATTCAGGTATTCATAAGCAAAACAATTTTAAGCTTAAAAATACACATTTCCCCGCATTTGCATGAGTTTTGGTGTCCCTTCCAGTGTTGCCAATGTGGGTTATTTTCCACTAGATATAGTTTATTTTGTTGACCATCTGGGGTACAAAAATCATAAAAAGCAGATAGCAGATTTTCTGAGTTATTCTGGTAAACGAATTTGGAGGTTTTTGCTTACGTGTTCACAAAATTTAAAGAAGTTTAAATCTTCTATAATAATCTCAATCTTCTACAAAAAGTTCATCTTTTATGTATTTATTTAATACGTTTTTCCAGAAATTCTGTGAAATGATGCGCACTTAATTTGTAGGGAAAATAGGAAAATGACATGGATAAAAGAAAACAATTTTGATTAGAAAGTATGCATTAAAGTAAACTCTTGCTCTTTTGATAAAGAGTACATATAGTTATCTATTTCTGCCTCGTGTACTCTTTTGTAAAGCTTATAATTTGGTTTCAATTCTTTACTGCCACTTTTCTCCACAAACAGCAATTTCAACCTAGTGCAACATAACGTCAAATATCATTACATTGTAAACATGTGTGATTAATTGGCTTGCTTGTAACAACAGTCTTATTATATGACGTTCCTGGTGGGATGTACCTTCTGTTTTGTTCCAGCACTCATTCAGACTCATAAACTTTGTGTAAGTTGAAGCAGGTTTTATTCATTCTGGCAATATCTCCACCAGGATTACACTTTAGCATTATCAGGTATTATATCTAAATTTACTTAGCCATTTTATTTATCTATATTTTTACGTTGAAATTACCATTAAATTTTTGTGATGTTCCTTTAAGTTTTTTAAAAAGCCTATCATCCTACACACTTAATACATATAAATTGGTCTCCATTCATTCGATTTAAAAACCATTATTGCTTTTTTCTTAAAAACAATTTCAGAAGATAATTTTTCTCATATTTCTGATAATTTTGCAATCCAAAATATTTCGTCTATAAAATAAAAAATCTTTATTTATTTCAATGGTTTCAAGGTGATCAGATTTTTGAATGATGAAAGGAGTGTAAAAGTGTAATGGAGAAAGTGGAATGAAGAAGTGGAAAGGACTTTCAGTCAATTTAACTTTATCGAAAATAAGACCAGAAATCGTATGGGAATTAAAATGAAAAATACCATTTTGTCAGTCAAATATGACCTGCACCATAATAATAAATGCTGTAAGTACTATAAACTGCCTGACTGTGTGTTACAAAGGACAGGAATCAACAAACATATCGAAAAATGATTGTGATTTTTTGTAACATTTTGTTGGAATAAAATTTTTAATATAATAAGAGATGCTAATTTTAAACTTCATTTTTTAACCAATTCCTAGCTTATTTTCATCTAAATCTAGGAGATTTTTCACAAACATGTAGCGTATTTATTTTTTAGCAGCTGACAATACTGGTCCCTTCACAGCCGCCCATCATAATACAGTATAACTCGTTTAATACGTATTTGAGGGGACCGACTCATTGCTTCGTTATAAGCGTGACTACGTTATATACGAGAAATATGGATTTTGGCGCATACATCCCATATAACACGTATACACATACAGTAAAAGCTGTGCTATCCGGCTATTTAGAACCGGTCAGCCTTAGATACCGGCAATTACACAAATACAATTCATTTTGTATTTCTTTTTATTTTTTTATGAATTTTTGTGTGAATAGTATTGGTTTGATACCACGACTTCCACTTTAAAATTTCTTAAAATATAAGATGTATATATATCGTATTTACTCCATATACTTCTGTGGCTGCTGAGTAAGCATGGCGTTTTTGGTTACGTAAGCCATTTGCATTGTCTAGATGTTTTGGTGTACTTCTACAATTTCCAGTTTTATCGCTTTATATAATTAAAAAAATTACCCATCCATTGAATGTGGCATCGAAATAAATACCAAAAAGCAAGGGACAGGAGAGAAGGAGAGTTGTTTTAACGTTAACACAAAAGCTGGAGCTGATCAAATGAATTGAAAAAGGAGAAAATAGAGCAGCCATAGCAACAGAATTCAGCATCGGATCTTCCACACTCTATGATATTAAGGCTCATAAGGCTAAATAAATAAAATTTGTGTCATATTCTGAGATAAGTAAATCAATTAATAAACATCATACGCTTCATAAGCCAAAAATGGAGGAACTGGATAAAATATTACATGACTGGTTTTCACAGAAATGTTCAGAAGAATTAAATAATTTTGTCCTTTTCTAATAGAGTAAATAAAGATAAATAATAAAGATAAATAAAAATTCAATTTTGGGAACAGGTTCACTGTTGTACTCTCCAAACTTCCCGGACGCCCAAAACTTTTCAATAGTCTTTTTTTTTGCATGTAAGCGTAGCAACGTATGAAATAAGAATGGATGAATAGTATCTATATCTAACTATGTGTGGAAGAATTAAAATGGAAAATGCAAACTCTATGCATAGTTATGTTTGGGGAGTACGATAGTGAACCTAAGTCCAATTTTGTTTGATCATTGCTAAATTTGCGATGTCAAAATCGAAAATCGCTCCCCTAACCGGCTATTTCTCCTAATCGGCTTTCCGCAATCCCCAAGATAGCCGGATAACACAGATTTTACTGTATTTGCAGTGAGTAGACTTCAATGCCGTACTTACATATGCAAAGAGATGCTTATCGGCTTCGCGGCATGTAAAGTGTTCGATTGCTATTACATACAATTTTTTAAATGGCCAATTAATATTATTATTATGGTCATTAATTTACATAAACATTTCGCATTTTTAATATCAATTTCAAAACAAAGGGAGCGTGGAAATTCGTATGGAAGGGGTAGAGGGAGGAAGGGGACCTCTATCCAACAAGTGCATAGTAAACGGGCAGAAACTATTCATTACTTATCGCTCTGCTTGCCAAACTTCGTTATATATGGGGCATTTTTTTGCCATGGGACCAAACATTTGTTCGTTACAGCCGAGAATTGGTAAAATGCATGTTCGTTACATCCAAGAAATTTAACCAATGCCCTTATGGAGACGTTCAAGGGACCGAGACATTTCTCCGTTATAGCTGAGATTTTGTTTTAGGCGTGATCGTTATAAACAAGTTTTACTGTACAGTCATTTCCAAAAGTCAAGCGACACGGCTCGGTCACGCCACACATAGGCCGGAGCTGAAAGTTCCGAGTATGTTGGTATCCATTGCTTGAGGGGAAGCAGGAGAGGGAAATGATAGGGAGGGGTGGAAGACTGAGGAGGTGGATTTCAAAGCCTGGGTAGGCTTGCAGGGAGAAACGAACGGAATCAGAGCCGGTGAGACAAACGCCATTCAACAGTGCGAGAGCATCCAATCCAACTCGGAAAAAAGGACTCTCTGAGAGGTTGCCTTCGCATGCCAAGGGTAACAAGAAAACCTCCGGTTCGAAGAGAGGGGAACATGAATAATATTCCGCGTCTAGAAAGCACTTGCGGAAAAGATGCAATATTTTCATCTTTGTGAGCATTATTAATGCGAAAAGCTAGGCTGCACTTCACTTCGGAAAGCGTAAAAAATCATCAATGGGTCAAGGGCAAAAATTATATAATACTCCATAAATTAGGATAACAAAAATGAGAGTTGTTGATTTTGTGGAGATCCTGAATGAGCATCTTCTGCCTATGTCAGACAGATAGTGCCAGATGGCGAAGACGTGGTAGTAATACAAGATAAATAATTCATCGTTAGATACGACCGGTGTAACTCGACAATTTTTTTGACCAGAACTGGATTATCAATGTTCTGCCCTGGCCAGCTCGCTTGCCGGATAGGAATCCCATTGAGAACTTATGGGGTATAATGGTGAATGAGTGGACGGAAGGAAAGTTGAGGACGGCAGCCGCTCTTGAAGAGAATGTTATGGAACTCTGGGGCTCAATCGGACGACGGCCACAAATATGTGAAAATTTAGTACGGTTCATTAACCGTCGAATGGAAGGAGTGATTGACTCAGGCTGAGACTTCACTAAATACTAAAATAAAACACTAAATAATCTTTCATTGTTTTCATTGCCTATTAAATGCTGCTAGAATAAAATTTTTATTAGAAAATTTAAATAAAGTCAATATAAAATGTACAGTAGACTCCCGATTAACCGGGGGTGGATTATCCGGGTTGCGGATTAACCGGGGTCCCTATAATCTTAAGTGTGTGTCTATTTGTGCGTAAATATATATTCTTGTTATGGAAATTCGGCAGGCGGAAATTCACAATATACATATGTAGCCTATTTATAAACACAGCACACAAGTGAAAGACGAACACAAAAATTACGCGAAATTTTCGGTCAAGCTGTCTTCACCACAGTAAGGTATGAATGTGAAATCAGATGTGAGAGGGGAAGGAATAAGAGAGGAGGATGGGGTCGAGGAAGGAGGAGAAGGGAGGATGAGTTAGGGCAGGGGCCGGCAACCTTTTTGACAAGAAGAGCCATTTTTTCAAAATTTGTATATAATCCAACAAAACATGAGCCGCAGAGCATGTATACTTAATGAAAGAATACGGAAAGGAGGCGGAGGTAATGATAGTTACAATGTAGATAATGTGAATAGGTTGTAAGAGGGGTTATGTTAGAAGAGGAGGGGAAGGGAGGCAGATGTAATGATAGAGTAGCAAATTAAAATGAGATCTGACAATGTAGACAGTTAAACAAATTTGTATGTGTTTGTGTGTGACGCTGTACTGCATGTGCAGTGTTCTCTATACAAGGAACGTGATCATTTGTAGTTTTTTTTCAGAGTGTTTTTATTTCGGTTATTTTTAAAGTTATAAAGTTAAGTCAAGTTATACCCATCATGTTAAAAAGAAAAAGGACTGTTCTTGCCATACAACAGAAACTCGAGCTCATCAATAAACACCAAAAAGGTGCTAAAGTGACAACTTTAATGAAGGAGTACAATGTTGGTGAACAAACTGTACGCGACTTGATAAAAAATAAGGCTAAATTGATCGAGTTTGCCGGAGTTTCCGACAGTGCGGGTGGCATGTCAAAACGAAAATCGATGAAAACTTCAACTTACAATGAATTGGATAAAGCCATGGTTTTATGGTTCAATCAACAAAGGGCACAGGGGATTCCGGTCTCTGGGATAATTTGCGCTGCTCAAGCTAAGTATTTTTTTGACGAGTTGAAATTACAAGGAGATTTCAACGCATCCTCTGGTTGGTTGACACGATTTAAACAGCGACACGGCATTAGGCAAATAACTGTTCAAGGCCAAAAACTGAGTTGTGATGAACCTGCGGCTGTCGAATTTAAGCATCAATTTCGGCAATTCATTGAAAAAGGTCTCATACCGGAACAAATTTTCAACGCCGGCGAAACCGGTCTATATTGCAAGTGTTTACCAAACAAAACGTTAGCATATGAAACTGAAAGGAGTGCTTCGGGTCACAAATATCAAAAACAACGGTTAACAGTTTTGTGTTGTGGGAATGCTGCTGGAACTCTTTTTTTGAAACCCTGTGTAATCGGAACTGCAAAAAAACCTCGTGCTTTTTCAGGAATTGAAGCTTCTAATTTACCTGTTCATTACTACAACAATAAATCAGCTTGGATGGACCGAGAAATTTTTAGTGACTGGTTTACAAAAAAATTCATTCCATCAGTTCGACAGCATTTGAAATCACTTAATCTGCCACAAAAAGCGGTTCTACTTTTGGACAATGCCCCCAGTCACCCAAGCGAAGAAATTTTAAAATCAGACGGTGGGAACATTTTTGTGAAATATTTCCACCAAATGTGACAGCGTTGATCCAACCGATGGACCAAGGAGTGATTCAAAACTTTAAAGTGATTTACAAAAGAAACTTGTTGCATAAATTAATTATGGAAGGTAGTGATTTATTGACATTTTGGAAAAAATTAACAGTGTGGGATGCGATTTATGAAATTGCGATGGCGTGGACATCGATCAAAGGCATAACATTAAAAAAATCATTTCGAAAAATACTGCGAAATGGTGAAGAACTTCTTGGTGACGACAATAATACTGACGAAGGAGCGCCCGAAGTGTTAAATAATTTACGACAGATTAGTGGCTTTGAAATTTTAGATGAAGAAGCAGTTTTTGAGTGGTTTAATTCAGACAAAAATTTGACAGGTCATGAAATGTTGAGTGATGACGAAATAGCACGACGGGTTATGAACGAAGAAGAATCAAGCCCAACCCCAAACGAAGACCCAGAAGAGGATATGCTGCCGACAAACAAAATCGGTCACAGTGCCGCTTTGTCTCACGTCGAGGCTCTACTTGACTACGCTGAGCAAGAAGACGACGTCGCTCTTGCCGATAAGATGATGCTGCGTAATTTACGCACTACCATACGTAGGAAGGCCAACCAAGGGAAAAAGCAAACTTCTTTGCTTTCCTTTTTCAGAAAATAGTGTTTGCATAAACTATGTACCTCTATAAATACATATGTATGTATTTATTAATATTTTTGTAATTAAATTTACATTTAAGTTATATTTTTGAGTTTTTCTTACATTTTGCGGATTGTCCGGGGTTTCGATAATCGGGGGAACTTTAGTTTCCAACCTGCCCGGATAATCGGGAGTCCACTGTATCCACTATCTGTGAGAAAAGTGCTACATATGATAAATTGCCATTTATTGGAGTTTTGGTAAAACTGATTGGATAAAGGATGTAAATATTTCCTAATGTTCTCCCGAAAAAGCAATTTTCGTGCTGACAATTTCTTGATGCTTGAGTGATACGGTACGGTGGAATAAAAATTTTATTCCGGCGAGTGAGCTGGCCAGGGCAGAACACTGATATTCCAGTTCTGGTCAAAAAAATTGTCGAGTTACACCGGCCGTAACTAACGACGAATTATCTTGTATTACTACCACGTCTTCGCCGTCTGGCACTATCTGTCTGACATAGGCAGAAGATGCTCATTCAGGATCTCCACTAAATCAACAGCTCTCATTTTTGTTATCCTAATTTATGGAGTATTATATAATTTTTGCCCTTGACCCATTGATGATTTTTTACGCTTTCCGAAGTGAAGTGCAGTCTAGCATTTCGCATTAATAACGCTCACAAAGATGAAAATATTGCATCTTTTCCGAAAGTGCTTTCTAGCCGCGGCATATTCATTTATGTTTCCCTATCCCATTGTAAGACATCACTGTGGACTTCGAACCGTTTACACGCCTCCTTCTCTCTGAGGTTTTCTTGTTACCCTTGGCATGCGAAGGCAACCACCGAGACAGTCCTTTTTCCGAGTTGGATTGGATGCCCTTGCACTGTTGAATGGGTTTTGTCTCATAGGATCTGATTCCGTTCGTTTCTTCCAGCACGCCAACCCAGGCTTCGAAACTCACCTCCTCACTCTTCCACCTCACTATCATGCCCCTCTCCTGCTTCCCCTCAAGCAATGGGTACCAACATACTCGGAACTTTCAGCTCCGGACTATGTGTGGCGTGACCGAGCCGTGTTGCTTGACTTTTGGAAATGAGTGTACATATGTGCAGAATTTACATCACTTCAAATTTGTATAACAATTTGCTGAAGTTTTGATAAAAATGAGTTGTTCCTTATACAGAAGACCAAGAAAGCTTTTTCTTCCCCATACCGAAGAATTAGTTGTAATATTCATCATGGTCACTTTATATTTTTTTATTGGATTTTTTATTGTTTGATTAATCATTCATTTTTACTTTCTCAGTAAGCAGTATAGAGAGAGAGAGAGCATTGTTTCTGGTGAAAAAATTTTTATACGAGATTTCAACAGAAATACACATTTTAATGGACCCCTGAGAGTATGTTCTCACCATTTACACAATGACGTATTTGTGTGTGACAGGAATTCTGTTGTGTTCCTACTCAAAAACAGGTATTCCAGATCAGCACAAAAGTTTATATTTCAAATTTTTATTTAGGTCCGATTAGATTTTGACCAAAATTGGTCAACTGGAAGTGGAGATTCACTCGAAAGGTCTGAAAATGCCATTACCTTTAATAAGATTGTCAGGGGAGTCAGCCATTTTATAACCATGCCTTTCAGAAGTCAGTTTGAGAATGGTAAATCACTAAGGTGGTTTATGAGGGAGGCCACTCAACCAGCAGGTGTGACAAGGGAAGGAGTCTGCCCTAAAGTCCTTTTTCTTTTTTTGCCAATTATTTCCTATAGGGCTTCATTAATGTAAAATTTGTCATTATCAAAGTTGCAGAAATTATAATTTCACTATATAATTCACTGATGATATTATTTATTATTATTTACACTTTTCTAGGGAATGGGAAAAATTACAAATTGTGAAAAGTGTAAATTGCAAGAAAATTTATAAATTAACTAGATCTTAAATTGTGAACCAAATTTACTGTAACTTCCAGTAATACTGTATAAGAATTAAAGTGAGAAAGAACTGAAAATGCAGTTTGGAAATCCCTTTTTAGATGGTTCATGCTAATTGTTAGGCGTGTTTCACTTCCTTAGCTGAAGTGAACACTTATTTTGTGATTCACAAATATTACAGTGTGTAAAAAATAGGCTTGAGTGATTACTCCAAATTTCCTAGTACATTTCAAGTTACTCTTTTATGCCACATTTCGGAAGAAAAGACATTCAACTGCATGCTGAAAGATTTCCACGCATCTATCGAATTGCGAACTAACTTTCTCCGAGAGATCAAACTCATAAGCTACTTACTGTAGAAATGCATTATGAAAGCTCAACGAAAAATGGCCATTACATTATGACGCACTCTAATTACCAGGAGTAGAGTGAAATTACTTGTCAGAAAATAGAACACTGCAACAGCCTGTCAATTTGATGCTTAACCTTCGCATTACGGAACAAAAATTTTACCGTTTGGGGTCCATTTTGGACCCCACATTTATTTACCTAATTAAAAAAATTCTAAAATTTTACATTATAGCATATATTCATTAGTTTTTATTGGTTTTCTGACAATGGAATTAATCATCGTGTGTAATAAATAAAGGGCGGATCCATAGGCACTAAAAGACCTTTTAAAAAGGCAGGCAAATAGGCAATAAAATAGGAAAAAATAGGCGCTTAAGAAGGCAAAATAAGCTACAATAGGCACCAAAATAGGCAGTGAAAGTATCGTTTTATTTCCATTTTGCTAATCAGTCAGAGTCGGGATTTATGTTACAATTAATTACCAAACATTTTTCCAGGTTTTCGATACAGAACGTTGTTATTTTGTCAGTTAAAATGTTCTTATACTGGGAAAAACTTCTTTCAACTTCACAAGAAGTTACTGGGCAAACTTTCGGGGAGCCAAGTTCACTTGCACTTATTTTGCCTTCATTTGCAACTGTACTGCCCCCTTCTAAAACATCTGCAACCTCTGATATCACTTTCCACCCAGGGTAGGGTGGTACTTAATTTAGTCAAATTTTTTTTTATTAAGTTGGTAGTACTGATCGATAAGTGTTCCTTTTGATGAAAAAACAACGTGGAAAAAATTTCGGGTCTCTCCGTTAATTTTAACCCGTGCCTCATTGAGGTTAAAATTAGTATATTTTGGTATAATTTACAAAATATGCAAAATGAGCTTCAAAACTGATATGATCCTTTTATATATAAACGACTTAGATAAGGTTATTAAAAGTAAAATCAAGTTATTCGCGGATGATACAGTAGTTTACAGAGAGATTAACAGTCCTAATGATCAATTATTACTTTCTGACGACTTAAATGCAATTCTCGAGTGGTGTAAAGAGTGGCAGTTAGAATTGAACTTAGGAAAGTGTTCCTTTATGAGATTCTGGGGAAACAAAAACATTGACACGACGAATTACACTGTTGAAGGCGTCCAGCTAAAACTAGCCGATTCTGTCAAATACTTAGGCGTTACTTTAACAAGCAACCTCTCGTGGGATATGCACATACGAAATATATGTGGGAAGGCTAAACAGAAACTAGGATTCATCAAATGCATAGTAGGTAAAAGTGAGGAAAAGAGACATGTTACTTCTCTTTACTAAGACCGCTATTAGAGTACGCATGGAGCATATCCGTACGAGAAAGGATCAATCTCAGAGTTAGAAAGAGTGCAGTGAAAGGCCGCTAGATTCGTCAAAAATTGTTACGATAGAAACAAAAGTGTTACAGGCTTGATAGAGGACTTAGGATGGGAATCACTAACTAAGCGCCGATCACGCTCTAGGTTAAAACTTCTTGAAAGATTTAGAACGCATATATTCTCCAGTGATGTCGAAGCAATAATAAGAGCACCAACTTATATTGGTAGAATGGACCATCCTCGTAAAATAAGAGAGATAGCCTGTAGGTCTGAGAGATATATAAAGGCTCGTTTTTCCCTAGAACGATAGCTGAGCAGAACAGAAGTTATGAAAAGAAATCAGCCGACGTAGAGTGATACTATACATTATTATGCGCTTTACCTTGGTGCTATTGCACCCCCTGCCACATACCATTGTGGTGGCTTGCAGGGTGAACTTGTAGATATAGATAGATATTTTTAAATTACACATATCTGTAGGAAAAGGCTAATTGGTGGCTTACAAATCACATTGACAATTAAACATATTTCAATCGTATTCTCTGGCCAATGTCTCTTTTCTGCAGTTGGGAAACTGCTTGCAAAAATCCTGAACTACATGCAGCATATGGTGGGACTGATCTTCCGAGCGCAAAACTGGTAGGAAATTTGTCACTAGGGAAACTCCTCGCTCAGCGACGTCATTTACCACCTTCAAGGTTTGCAGATAACCCACACCTTGCCTATAATATTCTCGTGAAGTCCATTCTGATGGATTAACATTGAGAAAATCAGAGGGGAGCGAGAATTGCTCAAATAGCTGATGAGAGTTTTTTGACACAAATCTATCCAAATCACCGAAAGCCAACTGAGGCAGTTCAGCAAGTGACACGTGCGGTCGTCTGCAAGTTTCAGGAGGGCAACCATTATTGATTCCAAGAAATCTGTTTTTATCTGGGCAGATTTCTCGGTACGAAACCGTGCCTTAGCGCTCAGTACTGTAGCATAGTTCACTTTGACATCGCTCAAGTCATGTGTACCGCAAGCTTTAACTGATGCTGCAATGACTTTTGTAGCAACTCTGTTGCTTACTTTCCCTGCATCAAGACAAGCAGCAAGTTTTGGGGTCATTATGTCAGTGGTAGCCCCTTTCTTTACAGGCACATCAGCTTGTGCCTCAGCTTCTATGGCATCTTTCTCTGTTTCATCAGGACTGTCATGTTCAGGGCCAGAGTCGGGTGCGATTTCACTATCGTCGTCACTGCTACCTTCAAGAACAGTATTACTGTCTGTAATCGCAAAAAAATTCAATATAAAAATAAAAGGAACGAAATTCGGAGCCACAACTAGGAAATTGCAGAGCACGAAAACTAATTTGTGAAAACTTAGCGGAGATTTCCCGTTCTTTCCTGTTTTTCTCCTCCCGGGCTCATTTCTTCCTCTCTCGTTCGGCTGTCCTCTTTTCCTTGGCAGCTAGAGCATATTCGATACTGGTCATGCATCCCACATGACCTTTCATCCTTTGGTTCAACAAAAATTGTCTGTCCTCTGCTATTTTTATCAATTCCATCACATTCATGGGAGCTATATCAAATAAATCCTCTAATTTACCCCTGAAGTCCTCTTCCAACTGTACTTGTTTTTGATTCTTGCGCGATGAGTTCTTGTTCAAACTGCGCCATTCCTTGTAAAGAAGCTTTATTTTAGGGATGACATTGCGATCTTCATGTGTGGGAATTCTTGCCCTTTGCCAGAACGAAATAATCTCCTGAGCAGTGGAAATGGCACTTTCATGAACATTTTCCTTCATTTCGCACGTGTGATATAGTATGTACCGAAGCACTTGTAGTCTAGATGGGAGTTTAGCTCCCATAATTTTACTTTCTACGTGATCTATCATGAAAATTCGCTTCCTTTGCATAGCCATTGTCCATCAACATTAGCACGTCAGCCTGCGAACAGTGCGAGAGCGCAGAGAAAGATCGAAAAGACCCGAAATGAATAGCACTGGCCGGCAAACTGTGATTACAAAGAGTTAAGCCAGGGTTGCCAGATAATTGGACAGCCGCGTCGCCATCTGAGGGTGATGATGTCATCTAAGTGTAAAGGCTGCATTACACGTATGTGCTTCCCCATGGTTTTATCCAGATGGGGATCCCCATGGGGAAACTGTCGGATGACCGACAGCATTTACACGTACGAGCTTCCCCATGGTTTTATCCAAGAGGGGGGAGATGTTTATTTTTCTCATTTGTACTTGAGACTGGCAGCAGTTCACATCAGAAGATCAAGATGAGTGAATACGAGGAGAATGATTTACTTTTCTTGGCATTTTCTGCAGTGTACATTATTAAAAAATCTAGTTATCGTAATAGAAGACGTGTAAAACGTGTGTGGACGAAGGAGTTATTAGCAGGGCGGGACACATTTTGGCATGTTAAGATATTATCTGTACACGATGCTACTTAAAAAGTAGCCAAATTTGCGATTTTCCGCCCAATCCAGCAACCCTACCCGGACGTGGCAAGAGGCTGCTATAGAAACTGAGCGACAAAGTCCTGACTCCTGATGCATGCGCAGTCGAACAAAACCATGTGGTGAAACCCAAGTTGCTATTACACGCAGCAGCTTCCCCAAAAATGTCAAACACTGCTTGATATCGATGGGGAAGTCTATATGGACTTTCCCACGCGTTTTTCCTGCATTACACAGGCGAGTTTCCCCATCTGGATAAAACCATGGGGAAGCACATACGTGTAATGCGGCCTTAAGTATAAAGGGAAATTACGTTAAATATCCAGAAAGTACTTTGTCGGCTGCTCCATAATTGGCATAATTAAAATAACAATGTTGCGTATCAACTTACATCCAACTATATATAGAACTTATAGTTCTTTTGTGACAACCCAGAGGAAATATGAGAATAAATCGGAATCAAAATTTAATATCCACACACTTCAGTTATTAATTTCTTAAATAAGAATATATTTATGCATTATTTTATGACAAGAAATAGTTTAACCGGCAAGCCCGCGCTGAGGCATCGGCGGCACGTGGCTCGGATGCGGAACTTGCCCCGTGCAGCTGTATTCCTGTGTTATCGTGTTCCATGTTCGAAACTGTTAACCGCTGACATTCTTTTTCATGTGCTTCGTATTATCCAAAGCATACAATTGTATCAGCTCGACATATTCGCCGCTTGTTCGGCCGTAAAGGTTAAGAGTTACTTAAATTATATCAATTCTACTAATGTTTAGGCTCGATGAGGCGTGGGTAAATATTGATGTACAGCGGTCCAATTTTTACCACATTGTTTTTTCACCAAAAGGAACAATTATATCAATCAGCACCCAAATATTTCCAACTTTCGAAATTAAGTACCACCCTAACCCAGGGTTTCGCTGGAATACCCGCTGCAATTTAGCGAAAACTGCTTGACCATCTGCACCGGGGACTTGCTTCAGCTTTTTGTTCCTATTGATTCCACTAGGGGGCGACATTACTGCATTTGATGCAACATTGTTGCTGCAAATTCGTTGCGCTATTCGATACGTGATCACAGGACGAAATAAATTCCGATTTGGCCGGCTTGGAATGCCTCTACCACAACTCCATAAATCTTGTCCGCGTACGAAATTATACTGTTGACATGGCATACATTTACGAAAGTCAAACTCTAAAAGCTTTCTAATGCAATGTTTATTTCTTAGATAACTGCATGTCCACTATTAGCAGTTAAGCCGATACGTTCTTAAAACGTGTTTTCTCTGAAAGCAGAGAAATATCAGTCAAAAATGCATTTATAGGCTCTTATCCATGAAATAGGCACTAACCAACGAAAAAGGCAATTATAGGCACTATAAAATTAGCATATTGTCATCGTAATGACCTAAAATGGATTTATATAGCATAAGCCTAAACTTCTGAGCATGAGAAAAGAAAAGGCATTTAGGGCAAAATCCGCCCTCTGGTAATCAAACACTTTCCAATGGTAACAGTTTTCAGATTCCTCCAACAGTTTTAGTCTTCACTGCACTTGAAACAATGAATTACATTCTTCTTCGAGGAGTGGTTTTTACACCCCCACTGTTGACATGATCCACACCTGAATTCTGTTTTTCTGTCTGGTACTCTGGGACACAAGTAGCAACGTCCCCCTTTTCTTCCCCCTTGGGTGGTGGTGTGGCTGCTGTAGCATCCTGCGGCTTTGGATTTACCCTGATAGCTTCCATCGCCACATGAATTAGTTTCTTGGGAGAGCAATTCGAGGCCCTTTCTGATATTTAGGGACTTACCATTTGATCGCCCAGTTCGAGCAAGAAATGGCATCGACGATGTCGCACCTTATTTTTCCACTCTGGGTTCTTTATAAGCCAGAGTATGAATGCATTTACGCAACTTATACCAAGCGTATTGCAGAACAATCTGACGGGCCACCGACGTGTTCCTCTACATGTCGTATACTCCCTTGCCAGCTTGTTGACAACATCTACACCCCCTTTGTTGCACTGTAGTGAGTAATGATCTCTGGTTTGAAGGCCTGGATTTCTCCCATACGACTTGTCATGGTGTTGAGTGGAAAGAAGAAAAACAGTGTTGCTTTTCCTTGGTACATATGATGTCAGGGTCAAGTTGCCATCAAATCCAAAGATTGATGAGAACACTTCTCTTCCCTTCCCCATTAAGAATATCTTCAGAATGCCAGGCTTATTCTTTCTCATGGTTCCGGTAAGTGTGAGATTCTGAGTTAGGAGATATTCTGCCAGCTGGCAATTTGTGAAATAGTTGTCTGTTGTCACTCCTCCTCCAGCAGAGACCCAAATTTTGATAAAAAAAGAAAACACCGTACCGACTTCACCCTTTGCATTCTCTTGGCACACTGAAAGCGGTGAATACTACACTTCCTCATAGTTGATTCTAACGTCACAAGGAGAGCCACATGTCTTCCAAAAATTAAAAATCAAAGCCATGTGATACTAGATGCTGTGATAGGCCATAAATAGCATCTGATGTGTCTAAAATATGTGCAGCAACTTTGTATACTCAGTCCTTGTGAATTCGTGTTTTGTCACACTTGTTACGAAATGGGGTCCATTTTGGTCCAGGATTTTTTAAAAACTGATTATGAGAGGAAAAAAACAATTGTTTGAAAAATAGTTGGATCTTAAGGGCATAATAAAAATAACACAACCAAGGGAAAAAAATGTGGATAAAATTCTACAGAATGTATTAGTGGGGTCCATAATGGACCCCATCCATAATGCAAGGGTTAAATAAGCTGATGGACATAGTGCGTTTAATTTAAAATGCAATAAGAACACTTAATATGCATTAACTAATAAAAAGTTGTAAATAAATATTACTTAAATGAGATAGAGATTTCAATACCTTTGTCATTCTTAGGCTCTCAAAACTACAGTCTTTAAGCTTCCTTTTGATCCGTTGACTCGAAACCTCACTCAAAACGATCACAATGACACTATGCTATTACACAGACTGCTGATATCAAGGTGGTCACAAACGTCATGTGACAACCAGCAATAGGAATATTACACTGTTCTCTTCTTGCATGACATTATGGGAAAACCAGTAGGTTTTTATTTTTGGTTCATCACATATTCTCGGGAGAAACAAAGGCATCATCTTTTTGGAGACGACATTCAGTATAACTTCGTACAACGTTATTTAAAGATTGGTTAAGTATAAGAAATCAATATTTCAGGGTCTTTTCTGGAGCATATCATTTTCTCATGAGAAAAACCTTGCCCACATGTGAGAGATCATGAGGATTGAGATAACGGGAGTTCTTGCAACTTCTGTTCATTTCAGCTTGGTTCTCAAATTTCGCTATCTGCTTGAAAATGTGAGAATTCACACTAAATTTGATTTGGGTAATGCGCCGAGAGCGTAAACAAAACTTCACAAGAGGTCTAATGATACAAGGTGATTCATTTATTTGCATCATCTATGACTTTTATTCCACACTGACTATTAAATAGGTTGACCATAATATTTTTGCTGCGTTTTACTTAATTTTATGTGTGATTTTTATTTATAGTCTGTGATGTTATTGAAAATTACTTAATTTTGCTGAAGTTTTCTTTATTTTACTACTGTTTTACAAATATGAAGTATAAAAATATTGCTTTCAAGTTAAAAAATCTGATGGGTCCAGCACATGCCTTTCTCCATACATACAGTGCAATGAATATGATTGCTCTCGACATCAGCGTCCCCACGAATAAATCTCAGCAATTACACTCGTGAATAATATTAAAACATTTTCAATAGTTTTTATTTAAAAAACAATAAGTAAAGAAAATTGTTAGCTGTTTCTAAGGATAACAAAATGTCAATGTGGAATTAAAATTACCCTCGGCAGCATATTCAACACTATCAACAAGTAGAAAATGTGCATGAGTGAACAATTTGGTTCTAGGTGAATTCGTAGAATACAAATTCGTCAAACAATCAATTCACCGAAGGGCAAGTTTTTCGAAAATGATGAGTTCATTATTTCAATTGAAAACAACATTTCTCTATCTTTAGACTATTATGAATTAATATCAGACATTGCGAGCAAAAAAAGCAAGAAAAATTCTAATTTAGAAAAACACTAAAGATAATTGATATCTTATCTTTGTTTGTGTAATAATTCATTTGTCAATTTGTTTTTATAAAATAAAATTGTGTAATAAATTTGTAACTTTTCTACAGTACATAAGTAAACTGTAATCATTATGATATACATGTAAAATACCAAAATTTATTACAATTAAGCATCCTCCAAAAATATTATGCCATAGGGCCACCAAAACCACTTTTGCCGAGGTCTGCCAAACCCTTAAGATTGGCCCTGCGCATTGGTAGCAGTGAATGCTTAGGTGGGCCTCAATGGAAATTGCCTATATTTTGGCAGACTGGATTAAAGTTAAATCAGAAGTTATCTAGAGATTCATAAGCACAGTATGTATGAGTGAAAATCCAGTTAAAATTAGGTTTTTAGGGCTAACATTTGAATATTATTCCTGTAGTTGATTGTCCAACATTCCTTGGCATAATAAATGATTCAAATATTACATGGGAAAATCACATTAATAGCTGGTGAGCAAACTTAGCTCTATCTGTTTAGTGCAATATATAAGACACAGCACTGAAATACACTTCTTTACTATGGATAATTCTATTCTCACATAGTCTATAGCAGGGGTGCTCAAGACATCAATCACCAACTCATTTTAGGTAGATCTCTGAAACATTTCTGCCCTGCTCGAAAGAATTTTTGTGAAAAATGGACAGTCGATCAGTCCCCTTCCCCCCACTCCAAATAACTTTTAACAATGAAGTTGGGCGGTCGAATGCCACGTACTAAGTGGGAAACGATAAGTAGCTCCCAAGCTTGTAAAGTCTGAGCACCTAGTCGATAGCATTATTTTTTAGGGGTCGTCCCGTTAAAATTTTCAGGAACAAAAATGTCTTGTCTAATTGGCTAACGAATCTTACAGAACTCCATGCCAGCCCTTATTTAGAAGGCTAAATAGTCTCCCTATACCCTGTGTGTGTGTGTGTATGTATGTATATATATATACTTTTTTTGTTTATTAAAAGAATGTGATTTTGAAAAAACTGATTTACATAATTATGATACCAGGGGATCTAATAATCTTCACATTTCCTTTACTAGAACTAGGAAAGCCCTATTGGGCCCTAATTCATTTGGCCTTTGCCTATATAATAAACTTTCTGAAAATTTAGACTATTAAAGAGCCTCGATTATATAAATCTAGACTAAAAGCCTTACTCCTTAGTAAGTTATTTTACTCAACTGGTGAATACCTTAATAATAATATTAATTGGATTTGACTAACTGTAATAATTACTACTTCTGTTATGTTTTACATACAACTGAAGTCAATTTATTTTTTTGTTTGTGTCTGATATGCTGTAAAGTATAATATTTTGTTAATTGTAATTTCACTTTTATGTTGTTGACTTAACCTATACCATTGTAATGAGCTCTGGATTAATATATATATTATTATTATTAAATATTAAGATGGAACTCAATCTTGGAAATACCTCTGAGAAAAGGCCACAAAACAACATAAAAAAAACTTATTTGAATTGAGAAATATTTACTTCCCAATTTAACTCTAGATAAGCCAACAGATTTTGCAGGAGAGATAATAACATTAGGTAGGTAAATCGAAAGAGAAATGAAAATGTTTTGAAAACTATGAAACATATGCATATGGCCCACAGGTTGGGCACATCTGGTCTACATCATAACTTATATTCCATATATTCTTATATTTTAAAATATATTTAATATGATAACATTAAAATAGCATCATAATACACGAAAAATCGACCGTTTTATTACGCTTTTGGAAAATTATTATGATGCGATCCGACAGAAAGGAACTACTGAATAGATTAAGTTATCGAAAATTTAAGTTGTATGGTTGATTGCTCCCTTTTTTTATAATTTTCAGCTCGTGAATATATTCGATTCGAAATGCAAACTGTAGTCGCGATTCAATTTTTATAGGGCAAATAAATAAACCACCACTTACATGAAGAAACTTAAAATTTCATAGAATACGAAAAATATTCCTTATTTATCTAAAAAATACCTCATTCTTCTCCTCCTGGGGTTTCAGTCTCTCTTGGTTACGAATAAATTCCTCTTCCATTAAAAGGTAATCCTTAATCCTTTCTAGTTTCAAAAGTTTCAACCGGCATCTAGTATGAGGCGTTACTATGACAGAAATTTAATTACTTTCTATTTGAACTGACAAGTTTATAAGTTAGAAAACTGAATTCAAATATACCTTGCGGTAATTTCATAGCAGCATCGGGTCCCTTTGTTCTCCTCTTTTTCTTGCCAACCCTTGTCGGAATGGGTGGTTCATATTTTTTCTTCTTGTCTTTTTCATCTTTCTTAGAACCTCCAGCACCGCTTCCAGATGATTGGTTTTGACCCTAATATAGATTAGAAATAACCACTTATTAGATGACTCTGTTTGTTACTTTATTTCAAGTATACTACTTAAATGCGTTTACTGGGGATTCGAGCCGATTATGCCTCTAGAAACCAATAAAAAACTAAGGAAAAAACCTATAACGATAATTACCATTTCCTACAATTCACTTCGAATACTCAATAACATCTGATAATATCCAGTCATTCCTCAACGCTGACACCTATAGTACTGTTTAGTAAATACCGTAAATACGAAACAGCCGACTGTGGAATGGCGTACATCAAAGTTTCAGTTGGTTTCAGTCGTGTGGTCTGCGGTTAGTTGAAAATGCAAATGGGTGATTTACTTTTCGCAATTTTTTATTTACCCTATGAATGTATATGTCCAGGTTTTACTAACACCCACTAACCATTTACATTGTATTTTCTACATGTGAACTACGTATTTATAAGCAATAAAACCGAAGATACGCAAATTTTGAAAAAAATAGGTGAAAATACATAACTACCTTATATTCACAAAGAAAGAAGACTCCGTTGCAAAAACCAAAATGCAGTTTTAACAGCAGAATTTCAGCACATACTGCGAACAGGTTTTTGCAAACATATCACAAATTACTAGCCAATATTCACTCAGAAAGATGGCACAGTTACATCAGAAATTATTAGCTGATATTCAATCCGAAAGAAGGCACAGTTGCATCACAAATTGCTACCTGATAAGAACGCGGTTGCAGAAATCTCAATGCAGTTCAAACTAGCATTTCAACATTACGTGAGTAAATACAGTATTAAAATTAATTATTATAAATATTCTAAAATAAATGTCATAAAATGTAAACACTGAAACAGCTGATTCAAAATAGCGATCACCTCCACCGAAAGATCAGCAGCCTTCGTAATTGTCGGTGTTTTTCATATGTAATTTAAGGTTCACATTTTATGTTCGGCGTTTAAGTTCACTCTAAGTTTTAGAAAAATTTTTAGGCTTAAAAGGTCGACTTATACGCCGGAATATACGGTTATTAATTTTTGAAATAATTTTGCCCGATCGTCATTCACTTTAATTAAAACAAAATAGGTGGGTGGGTGGCTGAATAAATTGAACACGATAATATCTCACACGTGTGGCGCTGCATGACTTAAGCCAGTGTTTCCCAAAGTGTGGTACGCGTACCCCAAGGGGTACTCAGACGAATTTTTAATTTTACTTAACAATAGTTTTTTCAGCTTGAAAAAACGATTAAAATTTAATAAATATTAATTATATAATTCAGGGGTCGGAAAACGGTCGATCGCATAGGACTTAATAAAAAACCAAGAAATTGAAAGAAAAAACCTATCATTATGAATTTACGCCAGACAAAATTGGTTGATAATACCAGAAGTAATGATAATGACTTGTCAACCCCTGCTGTCATAACTCAAAATCCGTCAGGTGACAACAGAGTTAATAGTGCAGAAAACAAAGAAAATGAGTCCCAAATGTCCTCCTGGTGAAAAACCAAGAACTCGGGGCCAGTCAGGTATTGTAAAGCATAAGAAACTGTGACTAGTTTCCTCATTTACTATGCCCTTGAATGCTAAAAATTCCGCTAAAGGCAAATTCGAGCGAATGAGGGGAATCAAGAAATGGCCGTAGAATTGCAGGCTATTGGGGTCGAATTGAGACCACGCCTCGCCCCCGAGGAAAGGTCTCGAAATTGAGACCCAAAGACGGAAAAGCCTTTTCCATGCTCATGCTAGACCAGGCTATGATTCAGCGCGAATCCTCGAAGATATTCCACGTCTCTGATATGGTTCACCAAGGAGGTGGTTTTCCATATTCGCCGATATACCGAGTGTGTGGAATGGAAAGGGGAGTGAAGAAAGAGGACAACGGGAAATTAGGTTAATGAAATTTACCAAGGGCTTATTTAGCATCCAGCCGCATAATGTCAAACTAAGAATTATATTAATCCTTCATTTTAACTTTAATTTGTGTAACTCACCGATTGTATGTGGAAAGGAGTTGGAAATCTCATGTAAATGAAAGTTATTAAATTCTCTAATACGTTTAAATGTTTTTATTATAACAAATTAATATTTTGGTTTAGTATTAAGGTTTAGTAGACCTACTGTTTTGCTCAATTTTTAACTTCTTTTGACAAGTAGGTTTTTAAATGGGTGGATTGGGCTACCTGGACACTGGACAAAATTCTGGTGGGCCGATGGTCTGTGGACCTGTAGTGCCACCTTGGCCAATAGGTTGGTAGCGAGGTGGGCATTTTTCCGGTCCGTTTCCCACTTCCAATTCGCCCCTAGTTATACACTCGCAGTTAGCATTCATCGGGCATTGGAAATGGATCGAGCTTCGTTTGCTGAGACTTCGCCTGCAGTCAGACGAGAGATTGTGGGGATGGCGGCTGCTGGACATTCGGTTGCCGAAGTAGCAAGGCAGTTTGGTGTGCACCGAAATTGCGTGTACAGATGGGTCAAACGTAGCAACGACGGGGACCGTGATCTCAAAAATAAACCGCTAACGGGACGGCCCAGATGCACAACTGAAGGTCAAGATTTGGCGATTCGGCAGCATGTAGCAGAGCATCCTCTCACAAGGCGTGGATTGGCCTCGGTGCAACGAGATTTCGGTTATGGATGCAGCTACTGGACCTATAGGGGTAGAGTGCTTGAGGCTGGACTGCGCCACCATAAGCTGTGCCATAAGCCACAACTTACAGCAGGACATAAGACATCCCGCTTATTCTTTGCGGAAACATATGCGGAAATGGATCAAGCCTTCTGGGATCTCGTCATATTTGCCGACAAAAAATCATTTCGGGGTGATGAGGATGGCAGGATACAATTATGGCGTCCCCGAGGAACAAGGTTTGCATCACAATTTGTTTTCATATTTCCTTTTACTTCTCGCAAGCTTTTTGTGCTCTGCTGTAAATCTGTAAATATTATCAGCAGACATTTTTGATATGAAAGAAAGTTTTCCTGAAAAATTTGTTTTTTCAGGTACGAGCCGCAAAATATGGTTCGCACTGAAAAGTCAGGGCACGTAACTAGATTTTTGGGGTGCGATGACTGCAGCTGGACCCGGTCCTTTGGTGAGAACCCCGCCTAGAATGACGAGTTTACAGTGATATTCTTCGCAAGCACCTGCTGCCATACGCGAATGAAATCGTCCCTGAAGGCGAGGAAGTCGTATTTGCTCAGGACAATAGCCCGATACATACGGCACGCATTACAAGGGATTTTTTAATCGTTCCGAAATACGAGTTCCTCCCTGGCCTGCATGTTCTCCAGATTTTAACCCGATTGAAAACCTATGGGACATCGTTGTTCAGGAGTGGTCCGCAGAATACGAGCGCACTCCTGAATCTCTGGAAGAACATATCAGGGAGATATGGACTTCTCTTGGGCGGCATCCGGAAATATTCCAAAATCTAGTGGGGTCCATGGGACAGCGACTACGTAGTGCAATGGAAGTTCATGGAGACATCACAGAATATTAAAAGTTATTAACATTTCTATGTACAGTAGAACCTCATAAATCCGGCACCCTCGGGATCTAGCGCGAGCCGGATTTTAGAAAATTCCGGTTTTTTGAAAATGTTGCACATTGCCTAAGTATCCTGGGGCAAATCGGCCTATTGCGAGATAAAAAAAAGAAAGCTTTTTGTAATCTATATAATGTATTTCAAAATTTAATCAGAAATCACGCCAGAATATTTAAAAATATGAAATACATACAAAAAATGTATGTAAATAAACATGCAAAATATTAAATAAATCATAATAGACACCTTGCCCTATTGCCACCCTTGGCTACACCACTGCACCTTCATACCATATCACGGCCTATACGTAAAAAAAATAAAATACATAACATTAAAATCAATAATTGACGCCAAAACTTCTAAAAGAAAGAATCATTAACAAGTGGACGAATTTGGAATAAGGTCATAGCAAATTTAATGCACACTTACCAATTTACACGTCTCGTTTCTACTCTCGATGGCTAGACGATAAGGTCGAGACAGCGTCTTTAGTTGCGGGAATGCAAGTTTCATTTCATTTCAGTGTTGGAAGCTTTTTGAAGGTTTTTCTGCGAAATTGTCTTGAACATATCACACAGATTGCTTCATACATAGTGATCTTTCCTTAATAAGTTTATCTTTAATTAGGTACAAATTCATCATATCTTGTGATTCGATGCATGACCGCTGCTCTAAAGCCGATACTGTATCAGTGACTAATTCTATGCAACGATCTATTGAAGGCTTGTTTGCATCATCGTCACTTTAACTTTTTTCATAATTCTCACGTTCGGGTGCCAAATCCATTTTAACTATTTCCCCGTCAGTTAGCTGATTCACTACAGGCACTTCATAGTCGAATTCCATCCAGTTTTCAACGTCTTCTTCCAGACCCTGCGTGAAAGCGTTATTCATCGATCCCTTAGCAAATTCCATAATTTCAGACACCAGTCTCTTTTTGTCACTAACATTGAAACCTAGAAAATCTGGTGCTGATTCATCACATCCTTCAAACATGCTTGCAGGCCACAAATTATGCCAGGCATTTTTCAGTGTTGCGGCCGTTACATCAGTCTATGCTTTAGCTAGAATCCAAATCGAGTCCTTAATGTTAAATTCCTTTTTAAATCCATCAACACCTTGGCCTCTATTGCAAGCAACAAGCAATTTCTGCATAAATTGCTGTCTGTAATAGCATATTAGTGAGCGTAATATTCCCTGATCCATAGGTTGAATAATAGATGTACAATTTGGAGATAAATAAACCACACGTACGTTACCCAATACCAAAAATGATGCATCAGGATGGGCAGGACAGTTATCTAATGTCAGAATTATTTTAAAATCATCACCTAGTCCCTTAGATTTACAATGAACATGTGCCTCCGGTGCAAAATAATTCAAAAACCAATCCAACATTAATTGAGAAGTTATCCATGGACGTTTATTAGCACCGTAGTTGACAGGAAAATTCTTTACACTCTTTAAAGCAAGAGGGTGTGCACTTTTAACAATTACAGTTAGCTCTAGTTTGTGCGTACCTGCTGCATTTGCGCACGCAAGAACCATCAGCCTCTCCTTTGACTCCTTCACTCCAAATGCCATATCCTCATCAGCGGCTGCAAGTGTGCTCCGAGGAAGACATCGCCAAAATAATCCTGTATCGTCCGCGTTATATATTTGCTCTGCAGTAAGATTTTCATCCTAAATTAACTTGGTAAACTCCTCTACAAATGTTTCGGCAGCATCCGAATCGGCACTAAGTTTTTCGCCAGACACTGCTAATTTTCGTATTCCATGGCGAAGCTTGAAGCGATGAAACCAACCTTGCGAATAATCGCAAGCTTTATTGATTTTCAAATCGTCATGGAATTTCTTTGTTTTCTGTATTAGCAATAGGCCTGATACCGGTACACCACTTCTTCTTTGTCGAAACCATTCAAACAATACTCTATCGATATCGTTGACCCTGGAAGTGTGTAATGTTTTTCGGCCTTAGAAGTGTCACTGTCTGCATAAAATGTCAGCAACTCACTTTTTTGTTTCTTCAAGTCATACACAGTAGAACTGCCTACGCTACATTCTTCACAAAGTCTCTTAACTGAAGCACCTTTTCCAAGTTTTCTTAATAAATCTACTTTCTGTTCAATAGAAAGAGATTTATGTTTACGCTTCATAATACTACTGGAGGGGTTTTCAGCTTTTTTTTTGAAGACATTCCAATATGAACTTGAGCAATATCACGCTAATGAAAGACACATGCGATCGCTACGAATCTGAACACGTGACTGTATACAAGTTATACAATGTGACTGTGGAAACTATTCTCTAACACGTACCAACGTGTATTGGTCAGCTGACAATTGGACTCACTCACACATACAATGTAACTGCTGCCGTCAAATTGGTTCTAGAATTCGCGAATTTTGCGAAGCAGTGCGTTTATCGTTCCATAGTGGATTAGGCTACCTGCGGCAAAAATTTTAAAAAGTGCTTTTCAAAAACTGCCGGATTTTTGAGTGCCGGATTTATGAGGTTCTACTGCATTTTACTTATCTAAATACCTGCTAGAAATGACATTTTCCTTATGTATACGTTTGGGGAGAAATAGGAATTTAACAGAGAGGCGGATTGCATAGCGGCTGATTCCAAATTAAAAAATCCGAGCAACAAATTAAAAAAAACGTAATATCTTCATGAACCCTCGCGGGAGCGGATTTTTGGCATTAGTGAAAGTGTGGTAGCAAATTTGTTACAATGCCAAATTCTTCATATTCTTCCGAAATACTCGCACTAATTTAGGACATTTAGTAGTTATTACTGATAAACAACTCAATGGAAATGCATTTTGCTTATAAAACAATTGAATTCTATTTAATGTATTTGTTGAAAAGAAGAACTTGTCAAAGTTCTCTGGTAATGGTAAAAATTTGATTAAATGAAACATAATTCTAATAATGCAACAAAATATATTGCAATTTTCATCTATTATGTATTTCTAGTGCCAACGTCGATTTAATGTTTGCTTCCAGTAAACTGGAATACTTATTCGAATAACAGATACTGCTATATCTATTGTTATAAAAACTTATAATTGTCTGCCATAGAAAATTATCTTTTCGGTTTCCATTAAAAAATAACTATAAAAATACAACCTCAATTCCATGAAATAAGCAAAAATTTAAATTAAAAATTTTTGTGTTAACGCATGCGTCCACATCCTTTACTCCATCTTTCTTTAGGTTCAAGATGATGCGCATACATACAGACAGACAAACAACCACACACACACACACACATCAATAAAATACTTGTCACAATTAAAAAATTATTATATATGCTCAAAAAAAATTTATGACAGACAGCAACTTCCATGCTGTGATGGTTTCTAAGCATTAAAGTGCTCTAATTGTCACATTTTTTTAACATGCAAAATAATGGATAAAAATAGATATAGAGATACAATGGCTATACACATACTAAAAATGTTTCAATCAAATCCATTTTAACTCGGTAAAAATTCAATGCCTGTGTAGTTTGTTTTGAAATATAATCAAATTTAAATGTCATTCTCATGATTCCAGAGAAATATCATTTTAAACTTCTCTGTTTCTCTTACACAATTATGCCTTGAAACATTGATTAGTTTTCGCTATTTTCATATCATGATCTAACCAAACAAATCATGATGAAAAACTTGTTTTGAATTTATGAAAAAGACAATAAGAAAAGTACACAAAGAAAGAAATGTTTTGGCCAAATTAACCTCTCTGAAAATATTTTTTTCATTTATAGAGCAATTTATCGGCTCATATCTTCATCCATTTGATGGGAAGTTTGTCCATCTGGTCCTAAAATTGGCTGTTGCAGAAAACTGCAAGGACAGCATTTAAAAAATGTCCATCAAATCTACATCATCATCAATGACTGTTTTTCAGAAGAAGTGATGAATGTAATAATGTTAACTGAACACATCATCACCCAACCAAGCAGCGTCTCTTCAAGTATTCCACAGGAGACATTTGGGAGATCCATTCTGGCTCAACAGCTGAGACTTGTCGCATGTAACACTTCCCTGTCATCACTATCTCACCATACACTACAAGCGGTGGTTTTGAACGAAACAACACAGACGATGGATGTATAGCCACAACTTGATTTGATCCCATCTGCGTGAAAAATTTCAAGTATTACAATCATGTATGAAAAAATTGCAAACTTTATTAAATACAAGAGTTCATATTACTACTTAATGTTAAAACCTAATCTTTCTGTTTACTAAACCATGCATAAAGACAATGTAATGGCTGATTATTAATTCAATGTCAACTACAGTCAAATTCCTTTTATCCAGCATATATGGGACCAAACATGTGCTGGATTAGATTATGTGCCTGATACAGGCTCATGTCTAGAATGTAGGCTATCTGTGTTTAGAAATGACCATTCCAGAATGTCTACTTTACAAAATCTTTAATACTTTAACACATTTTATTATGTATTTTATTTTTTTATGTAATAAAACTTCACTATATGTTAATTGCAAAACAAAACTGTAATGTTCCAATGACAATAAAGCTCACAATCTCTTCATTTCACAGCTAGTAGAAGGGCTATTCTTTGACACCATTATAAAATAACTAGCGTAATTGCTCGTCGAAGATGACAGGCAATTATATCATAATTGGGTGCCTGAAATACCCACAGTGTTATGCATGCCAATCAGCAGAGGAAATATTTTCCATATAACTCCCTCTATATCCCTCCCTCTAATTCTCTTTTATTCTTCTTCCTCCCTTCCCCCCCTTTCTCCACCCTCTTTTCCTCCCACTCTAACTCACCCTCTCCTTCTCACTCCCCTCAAAAATGTTTCTCTCTCTCTCAGCATTAATGCATATGAAATATTTAATTTGAAAAGAAACAAATGACAAATGGAAAATACACAAAGTAAGCATACATAATATTAAACTATTCCCCATATAAAAACATCAAACTCTGCAATGGGTGTTGTCATGGTAGCTTACATATTTTTTTAAAACATGAAAAAATCCTGTTCTACTTGATTAAAAGCAAATTTTCATGAAAATTAAACTTCACCCTTCAATTCAATTTTCTTCACAAATACAATTCATTCTCCTATAATATACATATGGAGAAAGTAAAAAGCATACAATTTTAATAAACTCCTAATAAGGTCCTCCATACTACATTAAATTTTCAAAACTTGAGAGACCAAAATTATACCTACCGTATCTGCCCGAATACAAGCCGATGTTTTTTGTCAAAATCTAGCATGAAAAAATCACCCCTCGGCTTAAATGCGAGTCCGAGTATATTTTGGGTTATGGTTAAATCTCGTAGTCACCCATAGATGGCAGCAAGTCTCTCATTTCCGTCGCATTCAAATGATAGTACTATATTTTTCGTAAAGTAAATATTTGACCTAAGATGAATATTAATGAATAAATAATAAAGGCTAGAATATTGAATTTAGCACTACCTGTGCTTTGTTACCGTTTAAGGCTGGGTTTTTCACATTATTTGAGTGATCACATTATTTGCATGTTTTGACTACGCAGACGATTACGCAAAAAGCATTGACGGCTTTGGATGCTCAACTGTTTGAATTTCGGTAAAACTTTACATGGAATGTGTATAATTATAAAAACGCAATTTCTTACGGCTATGTAAATGCTAATTTCATTGGAAATAGACTTGGATGAAAAATTATCTTGGTGAGATCGCTATTACTATATTTGACCTTTTGTGAAAATGAAGATGAATGAAATTATTGTCACTAAATGTGGAAAATTATTCAACAAAAAAATATTAATTGGAGTAATATTTCAAAATGCCAACAACTACACCATTTCCCCCTCATTTCTTCGATCTCGAATAAGGTATTCTAAGCCGTGCATGAATGTCCGGCACACTTCAGCATAAAATCTAAGAAATTTACGTTTTTGCCAAAAAATTGTGGAAATTTTTGGGGCTAGGCTGAAATCCGGGGTCGGCTTCTATTTGGGCAGATACGGTATATTCTGTGATCATAATTATTAAGTATGAAACTACAGCCAGCCCCCATTTACGAGTCCATTTTACGATAATCTGCTTTTATGATGGTTTCCCCATAGAGCATATAATTCAGTTTTACGTTGGCTGAGCATGTATGCAGCTTAGAGGGAACATTGCTTATAACATGACGCCATCCAGCAGCCAGTTTCGTATGTCGTAGTGCACCATTTACATAGGTTTATACATATTTGTATTACTTCTATAATGTTCACAGACCCCGAAAATAATAGGTACCGCTTTAAGTCGGAATCTGCTTCATAACAGTGGCCTGGAACTTAACCTGTCGTAAAACCGGAGGCTGAGTGTATTACATAAAAAAATAAGGTGTACATGGGAATTTAGGGTACATTGTTTTTGGTCTTTAGGGTGTAAGCGGCTCACACTACCTAGTTCAACATTTAGCCAGTAGATGGCATTCCTTATGCATGCCGTTGTGTCTCCCAAGAACTTCCTATTTTTGCCATTATGTGGCACTGTGTGCATTACTCACTCTGACTGCGATGTTTCTGCGATCTCAATCCCAGCAGACCGGGATTTTCCAGAGTGCACTCAACACAGTTTTTCGCTACTATTTTGTTGTGTGTGAAGGAAAATTGGCAACTAAAGTGCAATATATCCCCTCCTGACTGTGGTGCCACAAAGTGAGCCTATTTAGCTTGCAAACCAGGACTCGGGGTTAGGATCCATTTCAAGCACCAGCAGGGGCAGTCCAAGGAATTTTGGCACCCCAAGCGAGATAGCATTCAGGTGTCCCCTCCATAAATGCTTGTTGAGATATTTTTGAAGTACATGTTAATTTATTCAGCTATGTAAAAATATAATGGATAATATCAATATTATAGCCTGTTCCGCGATATAAATTGATATCCAATATTTATCTACTTGTAAGTAATGCATAGATATATGATCGGTACAGCACCCCCAGACTTTGGCACCCCGGGCAGCCACCCTGCTTGCCCATACCTCGGGCCAGCCCTGAGCACCCATAATAACTTTCATGCAAAATGTAATTCTTCTAACAAAGCTTGCAGACTTATTTAGCTTGATGGCCTACTTAGCTTGTAAACCAGGACTGAGGGTAAGGTTCCATTTGAAGCACCTGTATTAACTTTCACACAAAATGTAATTGTTACGGCGCTACTGTCACACATCATGGTTTCAAAAAAATGGTTAGGTTGTGGCACTCTCTGGACTCAGAAAAATCCCATTCCACCAGGAATGAGAATGCATGAAATGTTACAGTCAGAGTAATGCCCACAGTGCCACGTGATGGCAAAAATAGGAAGTTCTTGGGAGGTACAACGGCACGCATAAAAAGTGCCATCTCGCAGCTAAACGTCGAACTAGGTAGTGCTAGCCGCTTACACCCTAAAGACCAAAAACAATGTACCCTAAATTCCCATGTACACCCTTCCCTCTCCAACTGCGGGTTTATTAACCACGGCCCTCGAATATACGCGGTCTTCATATTGAGTCCAACCCTTCCCAACCGCGGACATTTCCCTTGCGTATCCACGGTTCGGACCAAGAAAACTTTTAAAAACCGCGCATCTTATGACTTTGTTGTCATCTTAACTCACTCACAAAGACTTTGTTGTCGTTTTAACTTGCTTGCTATTATGTTGTTGCCGTACTGACACGATTACGTATCCTTTGCGCGTGCCACAAGTCACTGCATTCAACACGATAATCCCGCGCATCGTATGACTTTGTTGTCATCTGCACTCACTCTCAAAGGCTATGTTGTTGTTCTAACTTGCTTGCTATTACTTTGTTGCCGTAATGTACGATTACGCTTTTCGCCCGCCACAAGTCTTTACATTCCACACGAGGCGATCAGTTGTGTATTATTCACATCAGCATACGCATGCTTTTCACGCACCACAAGTTCACACAACGTGTTTAATTGTGTTTTATTCATATCAGCATACTAAATAAATTAAACGTTTAATATTTTTCCGAATTTGTGCGTAATAATATTTGTTTAAATGCAAAAAAATGCCGGCTAAGATTAGAAGACCGTAGTAAATTGTATAAAATGTGATGTACGTCGTAGTATGCATGTAATTTCTCCGTTACCTATGGGGCGTTTGTAATCCTTCAGTCGGTAATTGTTTTACTCAATAGTTTGGCTTATGCATAGTGTGATACGTTTGAAGAAATTCTTAAAAAAAGAATTCATTCTGGGGTAGAATATGTAGTTCCAAACAGCAGAATGCAGCGGAAAGCTATTTCTCGGTGGTGATTGTTTTTCGTCACACATTTTTCATCTACGGGAGTTTCGACTATGCCAAACCAGAGAGCTCGTAAGGAAAGAACAGCATGTTATTGTATTCGTAATATTTATATAATATATTTAAGTGAGAGATAAGCAAGTAATGTAAATGATCAATAATATATGGTATAGTAATACGAACCGTAGATCCTAACCCCCAATTTCCAATATACTTAAGTATTTACCAACCACGGTTTTACCAACCGTGGTACTTTTCAGGAACGTAACCCCCGCGGTTGGTGAGGGAAGGGTGTATAACACACACTCATGTATAACATGCAGGGTGCATGCAGAACATGGCATCGTTGAGGATTGCATTTTTTAAAGAAGGCTTCTCCTAAACACCCTCCCCCTACTTCACTTTGAGAAGCTATTACTTCAACTGGACAGATATTACCAGAAGACTGGAAAGAGAAAACTGAAGTTTTATTTGTTTGTCGGGGAGAAAAAGAAGGGGATTGAGCCAAGTCAGATAGGAAACATGGATGGGATACCTACGAGTTTTGACATGCCATCAAAATTTACAGTTGACGTAAAAGGCACCAAAGACATCAAAATCTGTACTACTGGATCTGAAAAATGCTGCTTTACTGTTGTGCTATCGGTGATGGCTGATGGAGAAAAGCCTCCTCCAATGGTAATTTTCAAGCATAAAACCATTCCTAAAGTTGAATTTCCTAAAGGTATTGTTGTATGCGTAAATCCAAAAGGCTGGATAAATTATGATATGCTGCGAACGTGGTTAACTGAGATACGGGGAAAAAGGAGAGGCTCATTTTTTAAACCAAAATCACTGCTTATATTGGATTTGGCAAGACCACACATCGCAAATGATTTGAAAACTTTGTTGAAAAAGCATTCCCAGATTGCAGTTATTCCAGGAGGGCTAACAGAATAGCTGCAGCCACTGGACATCTACGTAAATAAGTCATTCAAATACAAAATCCAGAAGCATTGGGATAAATGGATGGTAGATGGGTTGCATTCATACACGAAATCTGGAAGGATAAAGCGAGCATCTTACGCTGAAATTTGTAAATTGATTGTGGAAAGTTGGGCCGATATCACTCGTGAAATCATTATCAATGGTTTCAGGGTATCGGGAATTCATTCCCCTAATGTTGATGGGTGGGGGGATTGTGATTCATCATCCGATGATAGTGATGATTTTTCATTTGAACAATTACATGACTCGTTCGTAAAGAACCTAAATGATTACGATTTACGTTGTGAGTGTGAATCAGAAGATTTTGATGGCGTTGTTGATTAAAAATTGAGTATGAATAAAAACTTATAAAGAATTTTGTCGTATTTATTAAGAGAAGTGAATGTGTTATCTGTTGGAATTCGTATTTTGAAAGGTATAGGTTACGTTTTTTCAGCCAACAATGTTAAATTTGCCTTAATTTTTCGTATTTTAAATACGATATAGTAATAGGCATGTCTATGCTGGAAAAGGTTTCTAGCTCCTGCATTGTACTTGGAACAATGAAAATATCAAACTTTTCCATAATAAGTATAGAACAAGTGATTGTGTGGAGAACATCGATGTAGGTTTCGATAGATTCCAGCCACTTAGTACCGTATTTAATCGATTGTAAGCCGACCCACCCCACTTTTCACAAGGCCACACAAGGAAAAATTTTGATTTTAAAGTGATTAGACAGCTGGGGTCATTTATTTCAAAATACCAACAAGTATGAACGCCTCAGATTTGCAGTTTGTAATTAAATAAAGAGTATTAACTAAAATTACGCCAACATAAAATACGTTTTATTCACCTATTCATAACAACTCATACGAAAAGAATAATTTGACCTCGTTATCCCCCGGGATCTTATTCTCGTAAAAAAATAGCCGTTTCTCGTCAATCAAATACGGACACCGTATTACGTCTCAGATTTTCAGTTCGTGATTAAATAAAGAGTATTAACTAAAATTAGGGCGACATAAAATACATTTTATTCACTTATTCATAACAACTTCTACTAAAAGAGTAATTTGACTTGGTTTTCCCCGGATCTTATTCTCGTAAAACAATAGCCATCTCTCGTCAATCACATAAGGACACCATATTACATAACATACATTAGTACTACACTAGTATCACCTGGGCATGCCTTTTCACTTTTATTCTTAAATTATTCTCCCAAGTTGGCTGCTATGCCGCTAAGGCACGAGGAAGTAATGGTACGCTCGGGAAATCCCAGTATGCGCATGCTAGACACCACTATAGTCTGTTCACTATCTAAAGTCTCTTGGCCTTCATAGAGCAAGTAGCCAATCACGAACGTTTCCCCTTCCATCGCTCCTCACAACTTTCACGCGGGAAGAGAGATACCCAATCACGAACAGCAACAGCAAGGAAATGGCGGTAGAAATGGAAATGCAGACCAATGTGAACGCTTCGAAATCAAGAGTAACACTGAGTTCCCCCCACTACCTTCCCAAACGAACCATCTACTATTGGCTGCTGCTAAGTGGCGTCTTCAAGGCCAAGAGACTTTAGATAGTGAACAGACTATAGACACACTGAAACAAGATAGGTAGAGGAGGGAGGGGAGGAGGGTAGGAAAGGCAAATGTTTCGATTCACGAGTAAAATGAAACATCGTGTACATGTATGTAGCTTCTTACACATACGAGCGCTATTGCTGCATTTTTTTACGACTTTGACACGCCACGTATTATTTACATAATTTATTTCGTCGTAGGTGTTCAGTCATTTTGATTCTTTTTTGCATACATTTAAAGTAGATAGTTTACTTACACTTTAGTACACTTATATCTCGCATTATAATGTAACATAAATTCACTGACTACTTTTTTTACACCAATTCTAAGCCGAATGGCGATTTCTGAGATGGTAAAAACAAAAAAAAGGGTCGGCTTACAATCGATTAAATATGATAAATACATTAAGGTATACCTTAAGGTTGCATAAATGTTATCTTAAAAAGGGGCATTTCTCATGCATAACGCACACTAAATAATTCTGAAAATTTTACAAAAAACTTTGCATAAAGCACGCGATATACATGGGAATTTAGGGTAAAAGGATATACTGCGTAAATATAATAACTGTTAGATTGAAGAAAGATGTCATTAATTTCAATTCCAAGCATAAAATGAGGATGAAAGATTGCAACTTTTTAGCAAAGTTAACTACCGTTAGATAATGGCCCTCCTTTTGAAGCTGAGCAATGTTACCAAAAAGACCTGCAATGAAACATTTTCGAATGCAGTCCAAATCTTGCCCACACGACGAGAGCTGAATGTCTGAGTGCCTGCATAAATCCATCAGCTGACTGCGTACACCAGCTGCGTAGTCAAGGTTGCGAGCACTCAGGAAATTGTCAAAGCACCATTGCTAAGAAATAAGAAGTGAATGGAATAAGTTCTCATTCCTGAAAATACATAAAAAATACATTAAAAATTCCTATTTAAGGTTTGCCAAAGAGACAAGATTTTTATACCTTAAATGGAGGAATATCTTAAATGGGAGTGATCTAAAAATGAATCACAGAATCACTGTCAACTAAAAATTATCACTTTCAATATCAAAATGTATAACCAAATTTACAATATAAAAATACAAATTATCATAGAAATGAGCAGATTCCTTTTGCAAAAGCTGAAGAGAAAGAAAAAGATCATATGTTAAAATCTAAGTTCTACATTACATCTATCACGCAAAGACCTAAATGTGAAAAGCATGCATACATTACCAAGTAAGTTACTTCTTGAAATAATGTAGCAGGGAAGTTTGCTTTGTTGAGCACTTTGCACAAATGAAGAATTGCTTCCTCTATACTTGGCACTGTCACGTTGGAATGATCACGTATCTTTTCATGACCTCGAACCCAGCAACTGCCTCTCCAAATATAGGAATTAATTCTTCCCCATCCTTAGCTTCTTCCTCATTTCCTGCATCTTTATCGTCACTTTCCTTCTCTACTGCTTCACACATTTGTTCTACAGTTAACAGTGCTATAATCACAACATCCTCATCACCACTTAAAAAGCAAAGTTTGTGACTGAAGTACAACCGTTAGGCGTTCTTTGCTTTTCTTCCCAACTTGGCAAACTTCCTCTCTCTCATACTGAAACTTTTGTCAGGGAGTAGAAGAGGGACGTGTTTCATCTGCATTGTATCTCTGAATGACAGCAGGTAGGCAGGTACGCTCTCTTTCCAATGATCCACAGAATCTTCATCCATACTCTCACATTCATCAAATACACTTTTACATACGATATCACACCTCTTCTTCAAACGGTCAAAGCACACTTCGGAGGCTTTAAATTGTTGACTTTCAGTCTCACAAGGAGAGGTTACAGAGTGTAACTCTCAGATTTGATTCATCTTCTACCAGTGGAAAGTTTAGGTCAAAAAAAATACCATTTCGGAATTAGGGGCCAATGCCTCTTAGTTTAAGAGAAATAATTAATTAAAAAGTACAAAAATGGGCCAATCTCAATAAATACTAGTAACTTCGCTCTTACGTTCATAGGCAACCGTAGCCTAGGAGATAACGAATAGGACTTTCGATGTATGGTCTTGGGGTTCGAGACCGGCGTTGCTCAACTTTTTTTCTCGTGTAAGATTTCATTTTTCGTGCTAGTTTTTCTCCAATTTTTCGGAAAATAATTATTCACCGCAATTTTTATTTTTTTCACGCAGGATAATTATTTTTAATCACTAGACCACCATTTTCCCCCATTTTCAGAAAATATTTATACACCGCTATTTACGTATTTTATTCCCAACCTACTCCCTCAAGAAAATTAGTTGCGTCTGTCCATCACTGCATTGACACTCTCCGTAGATATTGGCATATTCTTTAAGCTGTGATATTCCGCCGTAATTGCACTTCCACCCTTTATATCTAGTTTGCGTTTCCCGCGCATTCCTTTGTATGCTAATCGTACGAAAAAAACGATAATATAAATATTCATGGCAATAGGAGCAGCATATAAATAGCTGCGAGCGGCGCGAATTATTTCTTAATGTAAATGAAATTTCGTTCACAGACGAAATTAAAATAAATCGCTACAACTGTGGCAAGCGTTCATTTATATGTTGCTCCTAGTGCCATGAATATTTATGTTTTCTGTATTTCTTCAACGATTATCATCCAAAGGAATGCGCTGGAAATTCATACTAATTTTGAAAGGTGGAGGGTGTCTACCCAGCGACGGGCAGATGCAGAGCGAGGAGCTCGCAGAAATTATTCTTCGTGGTCATAACTTCCGATGCTATATGCCTGTACCAATAATAACTAATAAGATGGGTTACTTTATTATTATCTGCAAATATATTCTTTATCTTTAGCTCTCGCAATAATCTTCTTCACGCAGGAAAAATTATTAAAACTTACAATAATAAATTCACGGGATTTTTGAGGGTGTAAGTTGGGAATAAAATACGTAAATAGCGGTGTATAAATATTTTCTGAATATGGGGGAAAATGGTGGTCTAGTGATTAAAAATAATTATCCTGCGTGAAAAAAATAAAAATTGCGGTGAATAATTATTTTCCGAAAAATTGGAGAAAAACTAGCACGAAAAATGAAATCTTACACGAGAAAAAAAGTTGAGCAATGCCGGTCTCGAACCCCGAGACCATACATCGAAAGTCCTATTCGTTATCTCCTAGGCTACGGTTGCCTATGAACGTAAGAGCGAAGTTACTAGTATTTATTGAGATTGGCCCATTTTTGTACTTTTTAATTAATTATTTCTCTTAAACTAAGAGGCATTGGCCCCTAATTCTGAAATGGTATTTTTTTTTTGACCTAAACTTTCCACTGGTAGAAGATGAATCAAATCTGAGAGTTACACTCCGTAGCCTCTCCTTGTCAGACCAATTTCAGTTGCCTTGTCACGCAGGATTGGTCCACTGATAGGCATTTTTATGACCTTTCATGGTTATTATTATTATGCATTATATGTTTTCGGGTGAATGAAGAAGACTGGAAAGGAGGTGAAACATTGGCGAGAGCCTAATTATAAGCATGGGATTACCCTAAATACAGCGCAAAGGAGATAATTTATTTCCTGTAAGATAGCACGTAAAATATGACATTTTGACGTGCAGGCTTTCACTCTTTTGCAAATAAAAAAATGACCTACAATCACCATACATTGACTGTTTTAAAGAAGACTGTACAAGGTTTCTTGTTCTTACTGTCAATTTTCACTTTCCATTCGAATTTTCTCATGTTTAACAAATGTGACAAATTTTGACCAATATCGTGCTTTTACTGATAAGTTTCCTGGACAACAAATATCATTGTTAAGACTCGAGATTCCTATTATTGCCTCAATATTCATATGTCATACGATAGAAATACAAAGCATTTACCTAGCTGTATTGAACGAGAGGGAGGTGTCAGTGGTGTAGTCAGTAAGGAAATGACCTACTACTTGCCTGCTGCTCTAAATGGTAGCGAGCATAAATCCTGTGAAAGTAGGACTTTTTTCAGAGGTTATCGGGTCCCCTATTTGTGTGTGTATGAACTAAGAGAATGAGGATACAAAAAATTAGGAGGACACAAAAATCAGCACCCATCCTTTGGAAGGGACGTCAAGCAGTTGGCCCCCATTGTGCTCTTCGTAAAAGTAGGCTAATGCCGGGACAAGATTTTCCTCCTCCCTTCTGTGTGCACAGTGTGGAAGGCAACGGGAAACCACCACACCATCTGAGTATATTCTCAAGTCAATCAAACCAATATAAGGATTGAATTACTCGTATTTTATTTTATTGAGGAAGAGAGAGGAAGAGAGGCAGAAGGAGTGAGAGGGAGGGAAAGATGGAGAAGGGAGGAGGGAAGAAGAAGGAAGGAGGGGAGGGAGGAGAGGAGGGAGGAGAGGAGGGAGGAGAGGGAGGGAGAGGGATGAGGCAATATAATTTTCTTTCCTGTCTTATTGGCGGGCATTTACACTAAGTACTCAAGTATTATAGATATGAAACTTAAAGAAATAATATTTTTTAAACTTTCAAGATTATCTGTTTATTATTAAAAATGCTGGCAGCATTTCAAATTTGAAATGCAGGCTTCTCTAGTACTTTTAAATAAAAAAATAATATAATGTAAATCCAAAAGTGTTATAAAAAGTATTTAACAGTTAAGTATTCAAGAATTATTAACTAGATATTTAAATTAATAAGGATCTATTAAAAAATATTCTTATAATTTTGATAATTGGGATATTATTATTGATGATTCAAGTTCAAACCTTGAAGAAAACGATTCAAATCATTAATACCTTTTTTATCTTGGCAGAATGGTAGGCACGGAAGATATTGAGACTGGTTAAATGATCTCCAGTTGCAGAGCAGAACTTCTGATGAGCAGCTGCAGCATCCTCCCTGCGCTTTGGAGCAGTCACTCTAAGGTTTTCCCCCGATAATACAGCTACTAGTGTCACCACCTCCTCTCTGAAGAGTGAAATTCATATTTCACTTAAATGGGCAACAAAAGCCACCTCAGCAATAAAACTAAAAGGTCAATTCTACATAAATCATAACATAGATGCATAAAAACTAATTTAGTACATGAATAATCAGAAATCTACAATAACTGGAAAATGGAATGTCATGCTCGTCAATCTGGAATATGTATTTGATAAGATAGCCTCATCAGAGCAGTTTCCCAAGAGATTATTTCATCATCTAAATATTTCAGAAAAGTTATGTTATCAGTGTGCAAAACCTTATCTTATAAAAATGTAATCCTCATAGAATGGCTGGAATAAATTATGGTTTTAAAATTAAATGTTAAAATGATAATACAATTGAAGGAGGTAATGTAAGGCAATAATATGACACATGAAACAGGATTTTCAAAATAACTGATTCTTTTGAGTACAAGGGGCCACATTCCCTATAAACATACTGTATATTCCGGCATATAAGTCGACCCCTGCTTTTTACTTTCTCCATATACGAGGTGTGATCAGAAAGTTATGAGACTGGTCCTGTTAAAAATAAACTTTATTGGTTATCGGTACAAATACGTAATCCCCTTCAAAATAGTCTCCTTCTGCACCTATACACTTACGCCAGTGGTGCTGCCATTGTTGGAAACATTTTTTAAATGATTTTTTTGGAATGCTGTTCATGCGCTTCGTCATATTTGCTTGGATTGTTTCAATGTTGTTGAATCTCTTTCCTTTCAATGACATTTTCAGTTGAGGGAACAGCCAAAAGTCACAGGGAGCCATGTCAGGTGAGTAGGGTGGTTGTTGAACCAAAGGAATGCCGTGTTTTGCCAAAAAAAACCTGAACAGAGTGAGCTGTGTGCGAGGGTGCATTGTCGTGATGCAGTGCCCACGTGCGAGATTCCCATTTCAGTGGCCTCTTGCGATGAACGGCATCTCTCAGTCGCTTTAGAACTTCAACATAGTAAACCAGATTCACTGTTTGACCTTTGGGAACGTATTTGTGGTGAACAATCCCTTCCATGTCCAAAAAAACAATCAGCATGACCTTGACATTGGAGCGCACCTGACATGCTTTCTTCGGTCTTGGAGACTCAGGCATCTTCCACTGCGAAGATTGACGTTTTGTTTCAGGATCGTATCCATATACCCAAATTTCATCACCAGTAATAATCCCTTCCATGAAGTTTTGATCTGTTTCTGCTTCTCGGAGAAGATTGGTGGCCACAGACAAATGGTGTTCCTTTTGCTCATTGGTGAGGAGGCAAGGAACGAATTTTGCAGAAACACGTCGCATGTTCAAATCCTCTGCTAAAATGGTTTGGCACATGCCGTAGGATATGCCAACCTCTTCAGCAAGTTCACGCACAGTTAATCGCCTATTGTTTTGATTAATTCTCATATACAAGCCACACACTCATCATTTCTGCTCATTGACGGTCGCCCAGATCGTGGATCGTCATTGATTGAGGTTCGGCCTTCTTTAAACCACTCAAATGTGCATGCACGACTCAAGGATTCCTCACCGAAAGCAGTTTTTAACATATCAAAAGTCTCCATACCACTTTTCCCAAGATTAACACAAAATTTAATGCATACGTGCTGCTCCTTCTCTTCGGACATTTTGAGCACGGACAGAAATGTGACGAAGGACTAGTACATGTGTTCGTTCGCCAGGGGCTGGAAGGGCAAGGATTTCGTGCCGTCCTTTGTGCTATGCGGAGAGGAGAGTCTAGATTATATTTACACAAAGAGACGCCTCACAACTACATTTACTTACAAAGTTGCAGAGCCAGTCTCACAAGGAGAAGGCACACTGACCCCCAACCGATTTGGCTGAAACTTCGTAGAGATAATGTCCATGATGTCTGATTAACGAAAATATATACATATCAGGGCCAATACTCAGCCGTTTTTATTTTATTAGTAAAAATAAGTTCATATTTTCCGAGCCATTACATAACTACCATACACGGTAACGTAATTCGTAAGAAGTGGCGCTTGCGTAGTGGGTAGCTCGCTTGGCTGAAAATGTCAAGATCAGTTGTTCGAGTCCATGTTCGGAAACTTTTTTTCATTTTTCCCTAATATTCATTTTCCTCATTTTAAATGCTTATTTCTTAATAACGCTATAATAGTATATTTTTATTTTTTAATAGTTAATATTTTTTATATATTGATGTGCAGTTTTGAAGAATTATTTGTAGCGGACATAGCGGTTGGTTATCCTCGTCAATAAATTTTTCATTGTAAAGCGATTTATTAGTTTCTCCTCCTCATGAATAAACAATGAAAAGAAACTTATTGTCTTGCACGTATTGCTTCACAGTCATGGCATTGTCGATAAATACATTGTAAGCATTTGGAAAAGGATCGGAGGGGAGCGATTTCAAGTGCTACAATATCAGTATTGCTTCTTTCATCAGAGCATTGTGAGTAATTTATCTAGCGTGTTTCGAAGTGTATTTTTAACATACTGCTATTTTTGCTGTTTCAAAAATGGAATATACTGCTTCAACATCTTCAGCGGGGAATCCTGTAACGAGCAAAAATGTTACATCTTTTACGTCTCCTCCTTTGGACGACGAAACGACGAAAGACGTGTTGAACACCGCCATGCATTACTGCATGAAGCTCCTCCGAAAAAATGGATTGATGTCGGATAAAGAAGTTCCCGAAAGTGAATGTGGCCGTAGTGTTGTAATGGCCCAAGAAATTTATACACGTGTTGTGGATATGCTTGGCGAGATGAACTTCAATGAAGATTATGATCTGGTGGGGCCCGATGAAGTCGACGAAATCGAGTTAGCTAGGGAAAGTTCGGGAAGCGAGTACGAACTGACACCAAAGAAATACAAGCATTCGTGAAATGTTTGTGGTGCTTTAATCCGTATTGTTTCCATTGTTTTTATGATCAGTACCACCCTAGAACCTGTGAAAGTGCTGTCGGACTACCTACTTAAAAACCAACCGTAAAGATAAACTTTCATATCGAAACCTGATAATTAAATGAATTAAAAAACAGAATTGCTGACCGCCGATATAGGGGGAACCCTAATGAACGGCGGGGGTGGAGGAGGGTTCAGCAAAAAATAAGAAGAAAATGAATGCATTAAATATGTAATTAATGTTATCGCAAACCGGACGAGTTTTATTTGTCATTGCCCATAGAGATATTATCATTGTGATTAGGAATTTTATTTAGAAATAAATGGGTATTTAAACTTTAAGCAATATTAGAAAATTAGGTAATAAATACTTTAAATGATGAAAGTGAAAAATGTGGGAAAAAATCAAAAAAAGTTTTGGAACAGGGATTCGAACAACAGACCTTGACATTTTCAGCCAAGCGCGCTACCCACTACGCAAGCGCCACTTATTACGAATTACGTTACCGTGTGTAGTACTTATGGAATGGCTCGGAAAATATGAACTTATTTTTACTAATAAAATAAAAACAGCTGAGTATTGGCCCTGATATGTATATATTTTCGTTAATCAGACATCATGGACATTATCTCTACGAAGTTTCAGCCAAATCGGTTGGGGGTCAGTAGTGCCTTCCCCTTGTCAGAACTCTCTGATCACACCTCGTATGTAGTATAGAGAAAGTATTGTTTTCATGAAAAAAAACTGACTTTGAGATTTCAACGGAAATACACGTTTTGAGGTCCCTAGAACACGTTTAGACTATTTTCGGAATGATGTCTGGGTGTGTATATGATTGTGGGCACTCTAACTCAAAAAGTACTTGCCATAGCATTACCAAATTTCATATATAACACTTTGATATGAGCACAAAGAGCTGATTAGTTTTTGGGAAATACTGGTTAACCGGAAGTTGAGGTTTATTCGAAACCCGATTCGGTTTTGGCGAACTATCTCCGTTAAAACATCATTAATGTATATACAATTCTATACAAAGGTTTAGAGAATGTAATTTCCTACAACTTTCATTTGAAACAATTTTCCATAGCGGTTATTGTTTAGGAATTATTTATAAATAATGTTTTTTCAGTTTTCGTCAAATAGTTTCTTAAAAACATCGTTATTGGTAATCTTTGTGAGGACCAAAGTCGTAGAGAATAATATTTCTTCCAGGTTTTGTTTGAAACAAATTTTCGTAGAACCATCCATTTCGGAGATATTTAACTTTTTCGTAATTTCCAGTATACAGTGCCACCACCATGTAGCAGTGAATTCTGTAAACATATTCAAAATATAATTTACGGCAATAAGGACGACTGTATTCTTTTACGATATGAAATAATAATTTTGCCTTATAATGCTATTCATAATAATTTAAATACCTATACCCCAAATATGGAGAAAGTCATATGTTGGCCACATCAGATTTTTTGATTTTTTTCTAATATTCCGCCACCGTAGACGTCAACTTATTAAAGCACGAATTTATTTTTACTCCTCAAACTGGTCCAAAAATAGGGGTACGCGAGGTAAATGAGGACGTGGATTACGTAAGTAAATACAATATTAAAACTAATTATTATAAATCTTCTAAAATTAATGTCATGAAATGTAAACATTGGAACAGCGGATTCAAAATAGCAATCACCTCTACCGAAAAATCAATGGCCTTCGTAAATATCGATGTTACTCATCTGTAATTTAAGGTTCACATTTTATGTTTGGCGTATAAGTCGACTCTAAGTTTTAGGAAAATTTTTTTAGGTTTGAAAGGTCGACTTATATGCCGGAATGTACAGTAATTTGCTTCAGCTATACCTCCCTACATTAACTTTTTTTAAGGAAATATTTGGAAAAATTCCAATATGTAATTACTACAACAGAAATGGTCAGCATTATTCGTAGTCTTCACCTAAGCCTGCAAAGTGGCGATATTCTTGATGGCGTCGTATATGTTGTAGCCCTTAAAAAATTCCTTCAGGGTCTTCCCATTCTCCCCTTCAGTGGCCCTTATTGTTTGCGATACGACTGTTTCTCAGTGCATACCTTGGCCAACGAGCGACCGTGCATGGGGATTGTTTTTCCTGCTGCAGGACCTGGCTCTTGGCAGTGCACAAGTGAACCAGTGATGCCGAGTCATCCACATGCGAGCATGTACTTTCTAGCATACCCTGCATTTCCCTGTCCTGTTTCTGTTAATGTTGTTATTGTTATTTGTTGTTAAATAAATGGTTATAGAAACCGGCATCATTATTCACGCACCCACAGTAGGACAGAATGACATTTGCTGGTGCCGAAATGAATGTTTTCACTTTCAACAAGGACTGTTCCAATTATCTTTCGCTACACTATGCTACATTGTAACGCATGAAGTATGTATCAGGTTTCTAAACCCCAGCTTTCCATTGTGATTGGATAGAATTACATCTGCAGGCATCAAAATGAATGTCATCCTCTTTTACGATATACGACTGATTTACACGAAGTTATTCTATACCACACGAATACATATAAGATAACTCAAGATTTTTTAGGCACTAAAACTGGAAAAACCTCAACTTATATTCAGGTAAATACAATAATCATATTGCTGTAGTGCTCAACCTTTTTAGGCGTGTTTTGCTTCCAGCGTTAGCGCCTATTAGCATCGGTCTGTCCGTCCATCTGTCTCTCTGTCCGTTCGTCCACAAGTTCGTTCTTGGTTTCTATGTAATGGATTTTCATGAAATTTGATATTAAACACTTACGATCAAAGATAATATGAAAATCGCAAAAATGACTCATGTAAGCCAATCAGGTGTACCACTTTACTGGTGACAAAAAATGAACTTTCTGTCATATTGGTCATATCAAAATATTTTTCAAATAAAACTTTAGAACTGGTAAAGTAGAGTACAGGCGACTCCCGAGATTCGACAGGGATACATTCCTGAAAACGTAATCAAATCTCGAACCGTCGAATCAGCACAAATTCAAATAATTAGAGCAGAAATAACGATGTCTAGACTGAAACTAAACCTCTCGTGGTCGGGCGGGCCAAAAATTACTTTGCGTAAACTAGTTTCTAATTTGACCGATCGAACAGCTGGGTCAATTTGACCGGTCGAATTCTCGAGTTGGTCAAATCTCGAACGGTTGAATCTCGGGAGTCGCCTGTATTTCTTTTCAATTACATTTTTATTGTAGGAGTTGCTGTTATCAATAAAAATCAAACAAGAATGTCTTAATTCGAGTTGAGCTTAGAAAATTTCTTGCATGGTTACTTCATCACTGTTGCTAACATAAACAATCTCACAAAAATAGGTTTAATTTCCTTACGTGTACAAGCAATATTTTTAAAGAGGAAGAAAATGGATTATTTATGATGAAGAAAAGAACTTTAAAATGCTATTTCCCTTATGTACAGTTATATCATTTCTTTTAAATACTCCATTGCACGAAACACACCCGTTTGTGATACACTGTACACTTTTCTAAATTTTTTTAATCTGGTAGTTGTTATAATTGACTTTTTCAAATATATGCCAGGAGAGAAGGACCTAGTGCCAAAGCATGTACGGAAAATTCTTGGCAAAGAACACATCAAAAGGTACTTTCCTGACTCATCATTATTTGCGCATGTATCCTGGCAGTGACCAGCAGCAATACCTGAATGGTATAGAGCCATAAATAAATATTAGCTGAGCCAATCATACACAAAAGAATTAGCACAAGTAACAAAAACTGACTCCAACAGCAGATATTCAACTGAGAGAAATTCATTATTACATTCTATAATGGTGGATGTTCAGTGACTACTAAACAAGGTTGAGAGGGTGATATAATAATGGGTAAATGGCCTCATGTAAAGCTACAAAAAACTGGATTAGCATTGTGAAAATCATGGATGGAAAAGCTAGGAGGATACAGCATGCTGTATGTTAAAGCACAAGAAAGCTGTATAAATTAAATACCGTATCTGCCCGAATACAAGCCGATGTTTTTTGTCAAAGTCTATCATGAAAAAATCACCCCTCGACTTAAATGAGAGTCCGAGGAAAATTTGGGTTATGGTTAAATCTCGTAGTCACCCATAGATGGCAGCACATCTCTCATTTCCATCGCGTTCAAATGATAGTAATATAGTTTTCGTAAAATAAATATTTGACCACGATGAATATTAACCCTCTCACGACCAGCCGCCCGAAAAATACGCTTTCAAATTTACCTCCAAACTTTTTCACTTTTCCTCACAGAAATGACGTCGTATACCATAGAGACACGAGACGTAGCGTGTTTGGCATACTTTTTCGAAGTGTGTACGAATTTGCTTTCCGAACTTTCAATCAAAGTTTTTTATTTTTTTTGGTATAAAAACCACCCCAAATTAGTAATTCTTCTACTTCCGACTATGATGTAAATTATAGTTCGGGTAGTGAATTTTTCGGATTTGATGTAGAAGACAAAGTTTTCCCGAGAACGAATTCTTCTGCCAAACCTCGCAGTGGTTTACAATACAAGTCAGATATTGATATTAGCAACATTTCGGATGACGAAGTTAGTATATCTGGGGTTGATGCTGAAAATGTTTTTTGGATGAAGAAATGGAAGAAAATATCCAGTGGAGTGATTCATTGGAGTCCGTAATTCTCAATAAATATCTTTAAATTGTGAATTTATTACTATTTTATTTAATGTTTCCTGAAATTGGAGGCCATCTTGGATTATTTCGGACTTTTGGGGTCAGCAGCGCATGGCATCTTTGATCGTGAGAGGGTTAATGAATAAATAATAAAAACTAGAATATTGAATTTAGCACTACTTGTGCTTTGTTACCGTTTAAGACTGGGTTTTTCACATTATTTGAGTGGTCACATTATTTGCATACATTGATGATGCAGACGATTACGCAAAATGCGTTGACGGCTTTGAACGCTCAACTGTTTGAATTTCGGTAAAACTTTACATGGAACATGTATAATTATAAAAATGCAATTTCTTAAGGCAACGTAAATGCTAATTTCATTGGAAATAGACTTGGATGAAAAAATATCTTGGCGAGATCGCTATTACTATATTTGACCTTTTGTGAAAATGAAGATGAATGAAATTATTGTCAGTGAATGTGGCATATTATTCAACAAAAAAATATTAATTGGAGTAATATTTCAAAATGTCAACAACTAAACCATTTCCCACTCATTTCTTCGATCTCGAATAATGTATTCTAAGCCGTGCATGAATGCCCAGCACACTTCAGCATAAAATCTACGAAATTTACGTTTTTGCCAAAAACTTGTGAAAATTTTTGGGGGGTCGGCTTCTATTCAGGCAGATACGGTACATCCATTATAGGGTAACAAGAAATAATTTTAGTGTACAAGTTACTCACACACATCCCATTTCAGAAGCTGCAATTATGACTCTGCTATAATGAGGATCGAGAGGAAAATGAGCCATCTGGTGACCTATTTGGGTAAGCTCCGGTTGATCCACTGAAATAATGGCACCCAAATACTTTAACTGCTTCATCGCTTCTGTTATGGCCTGTATATACAAGAACGAATTTATACACTTTAATGACAAATCTCTTAACAGGTTTACCCAATAATATGCTGAATCACAGGCTGAAGACTGACCTGAGATATTTAAAATTGTACCTGACTATTAAATTGTAAGGAAGCCAAGACACATCCACCATTGACATTATATACAGGCATACGATGATTTACATCAATTTGAAGTTATATTCGCTGATCAATTGATTTACATAATTTTGAATTGAAATTACATTGTTAGAGGTGTAAGGTTCTTTAAAATTTTCATTGCTACCTTCTGGAAGCTTTTATCTGATTAAAATACTACATAAAGATCACATACTGTGATATAAATATATACTGTCCTTAATTTAACATTTAAATAGACAACAATCTTAAATATAGTGCATCACTTCAAACTCAGACCAATGATCTCCAGGTGACTGCTTAATATGTTACCTTTGAAGGGTTTTGTAATGAGGGAACTTAATGATCAGAAAAAATGGTGAATACAGATGTGAAATGCTCAGAACATCCAGGCACAGCAAGTGATTTTTTCACGTTCAAGTTGACTGCAGAATCACACGGCATCTGATTGAATCTAGAATTTTTCGTGATTACGGTCAATAGTAAGTTTCACACTATCTTATTATAATGTTAATAATATAATTTTGTAAAAATTCAGGAAAATTACTTAATATAAGATAAACTAAAAATATCAGCATTAATAATTCTAATTCACGTAATTACACCTGTCTCAATGTTCAGCCACTGAGCCTTAAATCACTGATACGGACACCAGCAGTCATTTGTCTGCGAGTTGCAAATCTCGGCTGTTAGGAGGCTACGGAAAAGATGTGCAGCGTCTGCCCGGTTATTCTGCACGATGCTGTACTCCTCGCACGTCTGTTGTATCACACGGGTACTGTTATGATTTGTGAAAATAAATTGTTGTATAAACGACCTCACAGGGTACAAGATTCAATTTTCGCCCTCAATTGGTGACCCCGACGTGATCACAGAAAGTTACGTTCCTTGCACCGTTTAGTTGACCCATGTGTTTCGGGTCCGCCATTTTGTGGAAAATGGAAGGTGAACTGGGTTCGGTGAACAAAGTGAGGGTGCTTGTGCCTCCTTTTTGGGCCGAGAAATTGGCGTTATGGTTCTCGCAGCTCGAGGGACAGTTTAATCTCTGTGGGGTTACTCGAGACGCAACAAAATTTAGGTATGTGAGCAGCAAGCTGGAGAGCAAATATGCGCTCGAGGTTGAAGACATTATTACAAACCCTCCGGCGGACGGAAAGTACGAGAAAATAAAGGGGGAGTTCATTCGGCGACTTTGGGCCCTGCAAGAGCAGAAAACCTGCCAGCTTCTTGAGCAGGAGGAAATTGGGGACAGGAAGCCTTTGCAATTTCTGCGCCATTTACGCAACCTGGCTGGCATTTCCATTCCGGATGGTTTCCTCTGGTCCCTCTGGGTCAATCGTCTACCTACGCATATGCAGGTGATCCTTACAATGCAGGATGCGCTGGATCTCGACGGATTGGCCCTCTTGGCCGATAAGGTGAGCGAGGTGGCTCACCGACCACAGGTTGCCAGCATGTCGCCTAGCCCTTCCCTTGAGAATCTAATTCAGAGGGTGGAAGACTTGAGCCATCAGGTCGCCACGCTGACACTTGCCCATCGACGCAGCATTACCGTCCATGCTCTAGGAGCCGTCCGTGTGGAATCCATGGAGCGTTTCCCCTGACAGCCAACGCCGGCGAGATGTGTGTTGGTACCACTGGCGGTTTGGTGCCGAGGCGAATAAGTGCACCCCACCATGCGCGTATGTGCCAGAAAACCCGGAGGGCAGTCAGTAATGGCGGCTAGCGACTACTGCCTGCCATCAAGTCGCCTATTCATTACTGACATCGCCACGAAGACGCAGTTCCTCATGGACACTGGCTCCGACCTGTGTGTATTCCCACACGTGCTCGTGAAGGGACCGAGGGTGAAAACCAAGTACGAGCTTTTTGCGGCAAACAATTCTGTAATTTCCACGTACGGATGTGTGGCATTCAACCTCAACTTCAAGCTCCGCTGAGATTTCACCTGGCGTTTCGTCGTAGCTGACGTCGCCAAGCCGATCATCGGCGCCGATTTCCTGAGGTTTTTCAGGGTCATGGTTGATATAAGGAATCGGCACCTCGTCGACAGCACGACCACACTCTCCGTCATCGGGGCCATCGCGTGCTGCCCGGTGGAACAAGTCAAGGCCATCAACGGCGACATCGGTTACCATGCTTTGCTCGCATGCTATCCTGAGATCACTCGACAAGCGGACATGCTTAAGACGCAATCGCATTCAACGGGGCACCACATACGGACGACGCCTGGTCCCCCAGTTTCCTGCAGGCCGTGCCGTTTAGCACTGGACAAACTCGCCATAGCAAAGAAAGAATTTGAGATGATGGCACGCATGGAGATGGCGCAGAGGTCCGAAAGCAGCTGGTCGTCCACACTTTACCTGGTACCGAAAAACGGAGATGAGTGGTGCCGGTGCGGCGATTACCGCACTCTCAACACCTGGAACATTCCCGACCAGTATCCCGTACCTCATATTGAGGATTTCGCGTACAACCTCCACAGTAAGACAATCTTCTCTACAGTACACCTGGTACACGCTTACAATCAGATTCCAGTCAGCCCCGAGGACATCCTGAAGACGGCAATCACCATTCCATTCGGGCTGTTCAAATTTCCATTCATGTCCTTTGGGCTGTGAAATGCTGCACAGACATTTCAGCGGTTTATCGATGGGGTGCTCAGAGACTTTTGAGTTTTGCAATGCGTACATTGATGACATCTTGGTGGCGTCATCATCTGAAGAGGAACATGAAGAGCACCTACGAAGGCTTTTTACCTACCTCACCGAGTATGGTGTCCTGATCAATCCAGCTGAATGTGTCTTTGGTAGGCCAAAGGTTAAATTCCTCGGCTACATGGTTTCTGGGAGCGGCACCCAACCTTTGGATGTGAAAGTGAAAGCGATCAAGAACTTTCCCATTCCAGGAACAATAAAACAGCTGTGCCAATTTTTAGGGATGGTCATCCCCGATGCTGCCGAACATCAGGCACCACTCAACAATCTTTTAGCTGGGAAGGTCAAAGACAGTGACCCAATCTCTTGGTCCCCAGTCTTGCAGCAAGCTGTCGAGGCATGCAAAGAGAGTCTCACGCATGCTGCATTGTTATCACACCCTAATGCAACTCTTCCTCTAGCAATTTTTACAGATGCCTCAGATTCTACCATCGGTGCAGCCCTCCAGCAACTGACGAGCATCAGTTGGCAGTCCTTAGCTTTCTTCACAAAGAAGCTAAGCGCAGGCCAGAGGAATTACAGTGCTTATGACCAGGAGTTGCTAGCAGCATATAGGGCGGTCCGGCACTTCAGGCACATGATTGAAGGCTGACACTTCACCATTTTTACGGACCATAAGCCTTCCTCCAAAAGTCGGAAAAATGCACCCCAAGGCAATTCCGTTATTTGGACTTCATTGGGCAATTCACAACGGATATCCGTTACATTGCCGGCAAGGACAATGTAGTGGCAGATGCATTATCAAGGGTTGAAGAGTTATCTCCAGGTATCAATTATGAGGCTTTCGGAAAGTCACAGGAGGATGATGATGAAATGCAATCCTTCCTTCAACCTAATTCATCTTTGGAACTGAGGAAGGTGCAATTACCTGGGACACAGATAGACCTTTTCTGTGATATCTCCATGCAGACAGCTCGACCATTTGTCACCAAGTCTTTCCGGAGACAAATCTTTAATAGCATCCATAATTTAGGCCACCCAGGAACAAGAGCATCAATGAAGCTAGTGACAGCGCGATTTGTTTGGCCTTCAATTAAGAGGGATTGTAGGAAATGGGCCTGAGAGTGTACATCTTGCCAACGAGCCAAGGTGAATCGGCATGTCTCAGCACCCATTGGAGATTTCACTGCCGCCGGATCCAGATTTGAATATATCCACATCGACCTAGTAGGACCATTGCCATCTTCTCAGGACTACAGGTATGGCCTAACGTGCATAGACAGGTTCTCCTGATGGCCAGAAGTCATCCTCATCACGGACATCACAGCTGAGACACGAGCACAAGCTTTCTTTTCCGGCTGGATAGCACATTTTGGAACACCACTCAGGATTACCATGGATCAGGGTAGCATTTTGAGTCGCAGCTTTTCAAACAGCTGGCTCAACTATCAGGTGCTTCACACTGGCGCACCACTGCTTATCACCCATCTGCCAATGGTCTTATGGAACACTTTCACAGACAACTGAAAGATTCCATTAGGTGCCACCAGACAGAACAGTGGGTCCTACCCCAAATTTTTCATATACCTGGTCTGTTCCTACTCTACCTCCTCAATCTCCACCATTCTTGTGGAGGCCCTTATGCTAATTTTCCTCTCTCCATTAACAAGCCACGGCTCCATTTTTCCTGAAACAGCCAAGTTTTTTAAGGCCCACTTCCTATACATTTGAATTGCTGCCTAACTGAGAGCTATTTTCTGTCAGAGTCCACCAATTTTAATGGTTGTAGGAAGGAATTTGTGGAAAACTATTGTGTCATTTCCATTTTTCAACATTAGTTTTCGAGAAAACCCCATCACAAACCCCTTTTCAGCATTTTTTTTCAAATCGCTTATGTATTCACTTTGTCTGTCCATCTGTCTGTCTGATGTGCAGACGATACCTCTGGAACAGTTCAACCTAGAGAAACCAAATTTTCAGGATACGTTACTAAATAAAATATGAGAGTTACATGTGGCAAGAATTTGGTGGAACCGGGATCAGCTGCTTGGGGTTAATTTTGCCCCATTATTATTGCCCCATAAGAAAAGCATGTAAATTTTTCTAAGGAGTTGCTTCCTATATTGACATTTAAATATTTTAATCACACCCTGATCCATTGGCTGTATTTCAGTTATAAAAATGTCTCATACTATACCCGTTTTCTGGTCTTATGAAGCTTGACCTTGGCACAGCGAATAGCCAATCAGAGCATTTTCCCCTTCCACCACCATTTGAAGTTTTCGAGAGGAGCGGGAAAGTAGTACACTCTTAGCGAACGCTAAGGCGTAAACGTGGTAGATCTGGCAACACAGTCGAGCTCGGAGTGATGCGAACAGCACGATGGCGAGAGACAGACTGACTTTCTCCCCTCTCCATCGACAGTCTCTCGAGCTTTCGTTAGCTGCAGCAGTAAGCGTACAACTAGGATTTTCAAGGTCAAGCTTCATAAGAGTAGAAAACGGGTATAACATTAATTGAGATATGTATCAGTAGTTTTTCAAAGCTATTTTTGTATTGGCTTAGGAATTATTGTATAAGCCTTAAATTAAAATTTTAGCACTCGAATCTTACATACAAACATTAGGTAGTAAGGTCTGAACTGGTTACCAGTGTTTCCCTAAACTGGCAATGTGCAACATCATATTTCCTTCTTGTGCCATTCAATGTTAACTTCTTTTGGTATATCTAATGGACCTGCAAATTCTGTAGAACTATTTCCTCCTTCAAAATAACTCAATGCAATATTAACATACCTCTATTGGTGGTTTATCCATGAAGTCAAAAGAGAGGGCATTCACTCCCATTGCTAGCAGGTGTAACACCACACCAGACAGGTTGCATCTCTGAATCTCTGGGACCAGGTTCTCAGCCAGATTATTAAACTCCTACAAATAAGAGAGAATACAGTGAGGGAACTGGCACATAACTTCTGAAGAGAAAAAACCAGGATGTGACTGGGACATAATAATGTGAATTTTACAGTTCCCATAATGAAAAAGTCCATATTTTTTCACTCAAAATCAAGTTTGAATATTGCACGATTGCATTTATAAATTAACTAACACTAAATTTAAACATGCATACAAAACAAATAAATATCACAAAACTTTAAAATAATGATTTAAAGAAGACCTGACGGGTACAGTATTCTCCTTCTTCAATAATTTTTGCTAGAGCAATAAGAAATTCATTTGCTGCATCAACATCTGTACTTCACCTGTCACTTTGATGTTATGTATCCTAGCATGGATCTTAAACCTTTGGAACCACTCCCAGCTTTCATTAAACAGTTCACTATCACTTCCGCCCATATTATTTTTTTAAATCTTTGTGAAGACTCCTTGCTTTTTCCTGAGTTATAAAATGGCTCAGTAGAATGCGACACTGATTTTGGTCTTCCACCCAAAGCTTCAAAAGTCTTTCCATCTCCTCCATAACACTATAACCTGCATGAGTTTCCGCAATCTGCTTAATATTAACCCAACCTTGAATGTGTTTCATAATTTTCTCCTTATCTTTTACAGTGGTATTAATGGTAGAACGGCTGAAATCTAAATCATGCCTTATTTTTTAAAAATATAAAAGCACATGCAAAACTCAAGAAGTCACAAATGTTTTGTGTGTTGGCATGTGTGATACTGAAGTCACATCACAGGAGTCAGCAGTATGGGTTCTTGGTGTGCTTAAAACTTAAAACACAGCTCCCATTCACATACCTCAAGAGCAATAACATCTTTTGTAAGCCTTTAAGACGACATGATACATCAACTGTAAAACAAAATGAGTTAGTGGACATTTTATTAAAGATAGTTGAGTTCTGTTTATAAATACAGTACAGTCACGCATCGCTAATCCATAATTCATTAGTCCGAAACCACCTGTAATCTGAAATGAGTGACCCCAACTTGTACTTTCCCAACCGGCCACCATGGCATTGTGGCGCTACAGTCTATTCCAGACCTAGGCCGTGTATTTGAACATTACAAATACAAACAAAGGTGCACACGCATGCGGTTAACGCGGTATCCAGTGCATTTTTAAAAAGAAAATACAATTTAGTGTTAATTTAATTTACCTTAACCATGTCTTGTAAGAGATCAAATGAAAGTAATAATGCTGGGAATTCCTCTAATTGTAAGCAAAAGCAATTTTTTGTTATCACTTTTTTATATTGTTTTGTTTCTTTTATGATGGTTGTCATGAACAGAACATAATAAAAAGAATTAAGTATATTATTGATTTTAACCCATCAAGCCCGTAGGACATTTAACCACTCAACTGGGTAGTTTTTTTTCCCAAGTCGCTTCCACAGTGGGTATTTAAATTTGAAGTGAGACTTTTCCTTTTCATTTTCAAATTAAATGAAATTTGCTTTAAAAATTCCAGAATTATCATTACAAATATAATATATGATATAATACTTCGATAAATAATTTCTTTTAAGTATAAATATTATTTAAATAATTTATAAAATCTTCATTTTAGCAATCAGATATTGTTCTTTTTGCCTGTTAGCATCAAATTGAAATGCTTATGTATGTTTAAAATAATTGTATTTTTCAAAAATATATAAATTTTGTCATAATATGGCTATAAGTAATAACAATTAGCATATTATTGAAAAATATCTATAAGACTATTTTTGCCAAATATTATATATATATATTACTATATTATATATATATATATATATTATACTCGGTTCAAACACAAAGGATTATTATATATATATTGTTACATAATGAAATGGGAAAAACATTAACACATTCTCAATATCTCAGAAGCAAACTGAACTTTCCATAAACATCTGTTTTTCATATGTACCGTTAGAATTACTAGCAGGAAAAACATTCATAAATAGCAGGTTTACCATTGAGACAAAAGTGCAGAGAAAAGTGTGAGTTTTCGCAAGGGAGTGTGAAAAAACCCCGAGTGTCATAAACGGTCATTCCAGATGTGGCGATCACGGAAATGCAACCCGCAACGCATATGCAGACCTCCCTTATGAAGACCTGCTTCTCAAAGAAAAAGGAAGACAAGGCCATCTATGGCAGTCAGGACGAACTAGAAGAACCAAGCTATAAGTACGAGAAGTTACGGGACGGAAAATCGCAGTGTACCCATAGCAATCAGCCTGAAATTTGCCATGACGTCTAAATCCGTCATACCCAGTACTGGCGCGTCCGGCCATGACGTCTATACACGTCATACCCAGATGAGTGGTTAATGAAATCCCACCTGTGAGGCCAAAGGAGATTTTTAAAAACTGGAAATGCAGGCACAAAAGTTGCAAAAATTGTACGAAAGTTACAAAAATTATATAAAAGCTCATAACTTTTCACCTTTTTATTGGATTTTTATGAAATTTATTGAGGATTTATGCAAAACATGATATTTTAAAACTACATCTTTTACACCAGTGATTTTCAACCGGGAGTTCGCAAACCAAAAGTGGTTCGCGTAAATGTTAAAGTGGTTCGCAGATATAAAGATAAAAACAGTGAAGCCTTATCCGCCGTGGTAAACGTTTGTTCAATAAATTTTGGTTCATTAATATCCAACCTTGTCAAAGAGTGCAATTAAATACATATTTATTACCATTTTGTACCACATATTTGTGTGAAAAGGGAAATTTTGGTGTATACTTGAATAAATAATTAGTATAGAAATAGGTTTGATGTTGACGCAGATTTAATTGTAGCCATATCAACTATTTTGCCAGATTTTTAAAAAATGTGTGATGACAAACAAGCCAAAGTATCTCATTAATAATAAATTCAGAAATGGAATAAAGTCAAATTTTCTTTCCTACATATATTTTTTGTTTTGAAAATGAATGTGTATTTACTTTTGTTTTGTTTTACAAAGAATTTATTTGTAGTCATAATTATTTAAAAATAAAAGTTAGTATAATTAATCAACTTTTGTGTACTATTATGGTTCGCCAAAGAAAAAAATTGGAAAACTGGTTCGTCAGTTGAAAAATGTTGAAAAACACTGTTTTACACTATCATACATTAAGTACAAAGTCTTTGCTGGAGAGAAGCGATGGCACACTGATCGCTTACTTATCCAGCACGTGCCTTCGCTTTCATTTATTCAACAATATTGTAAAAACTATAGAAGTTATAGACGTGGAATCTTTTTCAAAGATATACATAGTTAAAATATTCTGAACATTTCATTCACTGAATGTACCCCTTTAAACCAAATAGAGAAATAGTTTCCTGCAGGTCAACTTCCTCATGTTTTGACTGAAAATTTTAGATTAATGTTACGATTGTTATTTCTTTTAAAGGCAGTTCATAATTCTTATTTATTTTTGTTACTTTGTCGTTATTCGGAATCATTACAGAAGTCACATAAAAACGCTTGTCACTTTTTACTTAATAGAAGCTGAAATATAATGTTGTATGTACAAGGAAGGAAGATATACACAAAATACAAAAAAACGATTTTAAATATTTTTTAAACTTTAAAGGCATTTCCCTATTTTTCAGAATGTTTATACATGCATAATCAGATTCAGTATGAAATTTACTATAAGAAAACTTCAATCTATTGTCCAAAATGATTTTTTTAGTGGCATTTACTCTTATTATTATAACACACTCACGGCATAGTCTCAATTCGCCTCTTTATCACTCTCTTACAAAAGCAAACACAATCTTTTAACGAGTTGGTCTGCTCAAGGTTTTGGGTCTGAAATTTCTTAGAAGGAGATCTCTGTATACAGATGTTTACATGGACGTGCAGAGAAGACTCCTATTCTCACAACTATATTGTTTCCATAAACAGCTGAGGTGTAGGGCCTAGGGTGCAGAGACAAGTGTAAGGTCGGAAAAGAGACCTCGAGCATCTCATAAACATCCCCCAAAAAAAGGTTCATCTCAGCATTGTTATCATAGAACCATGCAGGGGCAAGGGAAAGAAAAAGTTCTTACCTTAAAATCACTGTAACTGCAGTATAAAACAAACCAGAAAAAAATTCCTCACACGACTAACCACAGTGAACACAGAAAAAAGTATGCTCCATTCACAGCAAATGCATCTACACAAGACTAACACAACAGCTAAGACAAACAAGAAACGTCTTCTATTCCCTTACTTCAAGATATTGAGTCATAGGTCTCTTGAAAGTGTACTTTCTCATTCTTTGTTTTGTGAACAGACCTCTTTCAACATACACTGATGCATAAACCCAAACTCGTTTGGTAGACCCACACAAAATACACAGGCCAAAGCATTCTTTTCGCTAAAAAAGGGTCTTCGCTCAAAGATAGGTAGCCTCAGCATTTCTTTGCGATCTTCCAAAGGAAGGAATAACGCTATGTGCGTGGCAAAAGAAAATATGCAAAATTTTAAACCATTAGAAAAAATAAGAAATACAATAAAACTTGACAAATAAAATATAATTATTAAGGCCAAAACTTCCTTTTAAAATATATCAAGGTGTTTAAGCTTGAAAAAATTACAGCGTGGCAAAAAATAAAGGAAGCTAGCAATGGTGCTTGCATATACTATATACATCGGACGGCAGCATACAGAGTTTTCATTCAACATATATATATATATATATATATACGTCGGATGGCATTGATGGGTTAAATGCTGCAAATTCATATAACTTTTACTTGGAATATGTAGACATTTTATTTTCTGTTATGCTACATTTTCAACAAACACTGCTTTATTTATATAAAATATGTTTCCGCTGCTACTCTTCCCATATACCCCACCCCCAGAACACCCCATTGTTTTTAATCTGAAATTATCTGTGGTCTGGAACAGCCCAGATCTCAAGCTTTTCAAATTAGCGATGCTTGACTGTATAATGGAAATTTTGGTGCCAAAATGAAATATAAGATAATTTTATTTAATGCTATGATTTTTCTGGCTATTAGGCTTTGAAATGATGAGGTTTTCCTTTACTTTTCTCAGAAAATGTTTTTGGATGACACAGCAACTAACTAAATGTACAATTAAAATGCAAAATTATGATGCAATTGATCATCACCAATTGACACCACCCATAATGTTGCTATTGATTCAAATATTTTATATTTGATATAGAACTTTTTAAAATTTAAAGGATAGGACATACCTGTTTAGTGTAAATGCGGTAGCAGGCTCCAGGTCTCTCACGACCAGCACGTCCAGCTCTCTGCCATGCCTGCGCCTTGGAAACTCGTTGCACTTTTAAAGTGTCTAAACCAGTAACAGGATCGTGTGTCCTTAAATTAAATTAGTAATGTTGAGAAAAATACAATCAGATTGCCCTATAAAATTAGTAATAGGTTAAAAAATTTGACAAAAAATGCTTCTTAGGAAGAATGAAATAATTAGTTATTATGAAAATGTTGTATTGGAACAACAAATGGCTAAATTTTTAGTATCCAAAAATGTGGTAAAAGAAATGTGAAAATACAAGACTCTGCATTGCTAACCACAGACTAAAGAACATATGTTATAAACAATCCACATGGTATTCTTGTAAATCTATATTGAATGGCTGTGGAACTATTTTTTATGGTCTACCTCCATTTTATATGGCATTTAATTCACATTAATACAAAAATTAATATCTAAATACAGGAAAACTTTGTTAATTCGAAACTCATTGGGACCAAAAATTCATAAATTCAAATTAATCAGGAACAAATTATCTGATACATACTTAAATTTGGCACCAAAACTTGAAGTTGCAAGTTCTTGTTTGCTGGCATGAATATGAATGTAAGTAAGTTAAGTTAAATCACAAAATTCGAAGCTGGATGTCAAAAACACATATTTAATAAAAAAAAATACATATATGTACACAAATGCATTAATATCAACAGCCATTAACATAAAAACATTTTCAAAATGAAAATTAAAAACAATTGTAAAATAAAACAAGTCATCACCTAATTCTTACTTTCTCATATACGAAGTATATTGAGAAAGTTTTGTTATCACGAAAAAATTCGACCTCGAGATTTTTACGGAAATATACATTTTAGGTGTTGCGGAATCTGAAAAAGTGATTTTCACAATGCCGTCTGTTTGTCTATCTGTTATTAGCTCTAGGGCCTAAACGGTAGAGTGAAAATGAATGAAATCTCGTACTTAGGCATTTTATCATACTGAGCGGAGGCTATGAAGAAATGGTTGACATTGCTCAATAATTAAGGGAAGTTTATTCTATGCATTTTTAACAACAATTTGATTTTCTCAAAAATGGCTAAAACGATTTTAATCAAATTTTGTACAGTTACTTGAGTTTACGTCTTCAATAATACTGTATAGTTCATATTTCTCAAAAAATGAATATAAGGCTAGTTTATTCTAGGCAACTTTTGCAATAATTTGATTTTCTCAAAAATGGCTTGAACGATTTTGATCAAATTTCGTACAGTTACTTGAATATACATCTGCAACATTTTTACATATTTCATTTTTCTCAATGAATGAATATAAGGTTAGTTTATTTTTGTGCAACTTGGACAAAAATTGGATTTTCTAAAAACAGGCTGATACGATTTTCATTTTCTAAAAATAACTAAACGACTCAATAGTATATGAGAAAGTTTGGACAATGTATGCTGTATCGATTTTTTCATAACAAATTGAAATATTCATTAATTTTACTTTGTTTTGAGACTAGGGCTACCAACCCTCCCGGATTTGCTGGGAGTCTCCTGGAATACGGCAAGATTCCAGAATTGCTCCCAACTCCCGGATTGAGGCCTTTTTCTGTTGTTTTTACTTAACAAGGTAATCGCCATACTTGACCTAACAATGCTGTTGAAGAGTTTGGGCGGGTCTCATAAACCTTTTTATTTAAATTGACTGCACTTGGATATACAATGTAACAAGTGTGTAATGCAGGAGTTGGGAGACAGCTCAACTAAGTTTCACGCAGCAGCAAAAAAGTATTGAGATCTGTGCCTAGAGCAGTAAGATTGACCACAGAAGAGGTATCTGTGTTTTTGAATGATATTAGAAATGTGTTTAGTTCTTTATTCCAACTCTGCAGACCTTCTGGTGAGTACACTGGCAGTTTTTCATACATAGAATTAGATTTTCACTGCATGACTAGTAGCAAATCTAAATGAATTATAAAAACTATCGCTTTTAACTTCCTGCTCTTTCAAAACCAGGAGTTTGGTTGACATGCCAACAAAAGGCGAAAACCAATCAAAGCATTCATTGTTACTGATTTAGTGCTGCAAAAACATTTGTGTTATTTAGTTAACTATTGTTTGACAGTTACAAATTTAAATGTCATGTGTCTTGATCACGAATTTAATTTAGATGGCACGCAAAAAATCAAGGACTTTTTGTGGCACTCGAGGCAGAAAAGAAACGACAACTTCAGAAATATTGGCATGACGACAATAAAAGATTCATCATCACTGTGATAGGGAATCATTAAAGATCCGAATATGAAGAACTAGATGGCGTCTATACAGTACTATAAAAATAAAATATGATTAACTACTTGTTATATGTTTTCTCATAAAAAAAATAATAATACAGGTTTAATGGTTCGCCTAAAGAGGTTTTTTTCAGCTTTGAGAAACTTCTCTCGGAATTTTCGACTCATGAAGCGGTAATCTCCTGGAATCAACTCCTAACGAGTTGACAACCCTATTTGAGACAGTCCTGCATTTATCGGATACAAATTCATTTAATTTGTCCATTGCTTTAACAACACTTTCATCTACATCACAGTTCATTAGGGATTCGAGCACAGCAAGTGCTGTCAAGGCCTCTTTGCATGTAGGACATGCACGTTCAAGGAGGTTCTTCTTTTTATCCTCTTCTCCCTCACTCCATTAAGTTACTGTGGAAGCAGCCACTTCTGTAGCCACTGGAAAAATATCTGTTGAACTCAAGCATTGTCCATTAACAAAATCTTCTAAATGCGTTAGGCTGGTAATTTCAGACCTCAGCTCAATCCAGTCCTCAAAATTGACTATATTATGTACAATTTTGTCCACAATTTTCTTATTTACAAACCCAGATTTTGCAAAACAATTTATAATAACGAAAGGCTCTATAGCATTCCATGCAACAACTATGTTTCTAATGGCATCTAGTACATTCCATTTCTTGATCTCAGTCACAGGAATGTTCTGCTTAATCTCACAGAGATAATATCACACCAACCACCTTTGATATGACCTTTTTAGGTAGTTAATACTTCCCAGGACCAGGGATTGCATGTAACTCATCGTGTTACTGGGTAGAAATAGAACACTCACATACTTCAAATCAAGGCCTGCTTGACTGTGTGCTGGGCACTGGTCCATTAGCAGAATAATTTTCCAGTTTTGGAACAACCCAGTTTCATTGCAATTGAAAATGTCCGTCAGCTTGTAATTCACTGTTAACTGATGATACTTTGCCACTCATGCACAACTCCACTATATTATGCCACTTTTGAAAATGCTGAAGTCATCCACTTGAGCACTTAAAATCAAGTCCCATCTTCTGCGCCAATTCATCTGCCATTTCCTTTATGAAAGTGCCCAAAATTGGAAATCTGTATGTTTTGTACCTCACATTCTCTTCCATTTGTTAATCTCTTTTCATTGTGTTGCCGCTGCTTCTATAGTATCCTGATTTTTCACATATGTTGACAGTGCTGATAATGGAAATTTCAGTTTTTGTTTTTTTTCCTATCCACTGCACACAAAATTTTCATCGTCTCCAATATCATTCCAGCATTATGGTTTCTTTTACCACTATTTTGTCCTTGCTTAACTTGAAAAATAAAATTACTGAACACGTTATGGCTATAAACTTGAACATGGCAAGGGACTTACTCTCAGCACAAGAACCGTACCATTTACACACTTTCTTCTCACTAAAATAATAACAAATAAGAAGCCTGTATGAATCAAGGTGTTTCCTTCAGCACTAGACGAATGGAAAGAGGCTCTAGAATTCAACAAAGAAATTTAATGATAGCTGTAGGTGTGCATCCGCAGAGACGCTAACATTTACTAACACAATGTCTGTTTATGACTCTCCTTTCCCTGTGCATAGTACAGTTACATTTTATCCTTTAAACCTCTGAGTAATTCTTACAATGAACCTCTTCGAGAACTACAATTGGACCTTTCCCAATGATTTCAAATCCTCAAATAACATAGAGAGTAGAGACCAATAGCAGCAGATCCGGAAATTAAATTGATGTTCAGAACTTAAGGCATCAAACAGCAGACAGTTAGTTGGAATAAATAACGAAATTTTACTGTAATAGAATGGGACATTTCAATTTCAAACTTTGTTTCAAAATAAACAACAGTTAAGCAGTCCATGAGGCAGAATATTGTATTCGAATTAAAAATTAATCGTATTTCGAAATACTTTGAGGTATGGAATGAAAAAGAACACGCATCAGGAAACAGTTAAGCAAACTTGAGAACATGCTGGTAGGTTAGATGATTCTTGAGGAGGAGTGAAATGTTAAAAAATAATTTATCAAAACACTGTAGGAAAGGTAATCTAAAACACACGAATAATAAAAGAGATGATGAAAAAGAGGGAAGAGAGGAGGAGATCAGAAATGGTTAGTATAGAAAACGGAAGATGTTTTGAGGATTAAATACTACAAGAAAAAGAACAAAAGTGAGAGAGATGTGACGGAAAGGATAATGTGAAGTCACAGAGGAACTGCAGATATACATCAGATTAGATTTTTTTGTTTAGAAAATTTAAAGAATTAGAATAGATTCTTAATAAATTCTCAAGTTTCTTTATAAGTTACTATCTGTAAATCATCCCTAATGACAACTGTTTTGCAAATAAAATCAGCATCCTGTTTTCATTAGCTAACTAATTTATAATTTAAATTGAATCTGTAAGATGAGCTTGATTCTTTAATTCTAGAATATTACGGGCGAAAGCCCTATTACATTATTAAAACAGTATTTGTTACAGAGAAAAAGTATATATTACCAGGAAAATGTAGAAAATAATAACATATAGCTATTAATTCATATTAACATTGAAAGAGAAAATAATACAAAGTTCACTTACGTACAATAACTTTAAAGAATATCACACTTTAAATGTAAATACATATAGTAATCACAAAGATAAGAACCTTTCAACATATATTTTAAATCGTACATAAACAATCATGCACACCGAACACACTTTAAAAATAAATACATGTAGTAATCACACAAATAAAAACCTTTCAACATATATTTTAAATCGTACAAAAACAATTGTGCACACCAAACACAATGCCTATAGAACTAAGTTTAAAATAAAATTTTCAATAAAATACCACATTAATCGGCACAGTAAAAACCACATTAATCGGTTAAGTGTAGTTAGCACCAGTTAAAGAATTAAACTCTTGTGTATTTATTTAGGAAAACATAACATATTTCTTACAATGTTATTAAATTTTACATAGGGAAAGCTGAAATCAAATAAGTGACCATATTCATTTCCTCTTCTTTGTATTCTATTAAATAAGGAATTATAAGCTTTGTATTACAATGTTCAATACTAAAAATTGTGCATGTTCTTGATTTGTAGTTTGGGACATAAAAGTTTATAGATTTTAATAGATCGGGACAGTCTAAATGATTATTAATAATATTGTATAGGAAATTTAGATCAGCTATATTTCTTCTTCATTCCAAAGAATGCATGCTCATTACAGTCAAAATGGTTGTATATGAAAATTCAATTCTTGGAATATGGAGCCTGAATGATATGTGCTGGAGGAACTTACTCTGGACACGTTCCACTAGTGATATGTCAATACTGTAAAGGGGTGACCATATTACCGAACAATATTCAATTTTGGTATGCACCAAGGAAAAATATAATATTTTCAAAATATTAATAACATCAAATTTATAGGTACTTCTCAAAACAAAACCTAAGGTTTTTAAAGCTTCTTTAGTTACAATTTCTTTGTGTTCTGAATGACAATGAAGTATCAAACCACACTCGTAAGTCCTTTATTTCCTCCACACGTTGCAGTTTATATCCTTGTAGATTATAATTATAATTTAATGGATTTAACTTACGATGGAAAGTTATTACATTACACTTTTGTACATTAATTGATAATTTGTTGAGTTCTAATCAGTCATTAAGTTTATCAATATTATGTTGCAAAATTCTACAGTCATTCAAATTAATAATTTTCATAAAAATTTTTAGGTCATCAGCAAACAACAGAAAGTCCACATCACAAAATATGTCAGTTATATCATTAATAAATAGCAAAAAAAGTAAGGGCCCAAGATGGGATCCTTGAGGAACTCCAGATGTAGCTCTAAAAGATTTTGATAAGAAGGAATTAATTTTAACTATTAAACCTGAATCTAAATTTGATGATTCCTCTATTATAAAGTGGAGTGCTAATGAAAATTCTTCACAAAAATTAAGTATCTATTTTCACATAATGATTGCACTTTTTGCAAATGAATCCATTCATTGCTTTTTAAAGTAATATTTTACAAATTTCCAAACGTAAATATTAATTTTGTCACAATCTGCTCACCTGATCTTCACCATCCCACTGTCGATAACAAACTTTACTCCAGGAATAGTAATGGATGTCTCTGCAATGTTGGTGCCAAGTATGAGCTTACGACAGTTTGAAGGACTTGGACGTAAAACCTCCAGCTGCTGGTGGGGAGCCATAGAGGCATAGAGAGGCCACACTCTCAGTTGACTACCACTCCCTTGTAAATCCTTGGATCATACAAATAGAAGTTGCAAAATGACAATAATCTCAAAATTAATATTCTTGGTTATTTTGTATTATAAATACTGTGGGAGACCCGGGTTAGACTCCATATCAAGTTAATAACTTTTCTCCTTCTCTTCACTGTCTCATATTTTCCTATTTTCGAAAATAGAAGGCAGCGAGTAAAGAAAGCACTTTAACATATAAATTTAACATGTTATTTCATAACTAGTGTAATATCCTATCAAAAAAACAGGCATAATAATAAATTAAATAAAAAACCTTTTTAGTTTATAGAACTTTTATATTAAAGGCACTAAAAACCTAAAAATAAATTAAATTTTGACATGGGGTGAGTGTCATCTGTCGTGTGAGAGATTCTCAAATTTTCACATAAATAACATATCGAGTGTTAGGATACTAATTAATGAAATTTGAACGCATCTTAATATAAAAGTTGTGTGGCTAACCAGCTGATCGTAAATCTACATAAATGTTTGACATTTGGGATGTTGATGTTTGTTATTACGTTTTCCATGCTTTAGTATTTAGTATAATCCATCAGATCAGCTTTGTAAAAGCCACACAACTTTTACATTACGATGCGTTCAAATTTCATTAATTAGTATCCTAACACTAGATATGTTATTAATATGGAAATTTGAGAATCTATCACACAATAGATGACACTCACCCCATGTCGTAATTTAATTTATTTTTAGGTTTTTCATGTCTTTAATATAGAATTTGTATAAAATGAAAAGATTTTTTATTTAATTTATTCATAACTTCTGCCCACAGAATGAATATTTTTCAGGCTTCATCAAACAAAATATTCTGAAGCATCATTCTGACTTACCTTGGCAACCAATCTTGCATTATGAACCATGGCCTCAATTTCCTCTTGTCCAGTAAGAAATACCAATATGTCCTCACTGGAAGAAAACAAGTTTAAGAATCACTTAACAGGAATGAATGAATACGCATGCATGTGCATACAAATGTTTTTATGAAATCTCTCAGCAAATCAAAATTCTCATTGGTCTAAATTTTGAAGAAAGCAAGTAAGCAAGCGTATTGATGGAGTACATATAGTGAATTTAATGAGCAAGAAATCTTTGGCAAATTCCCAATGTGCAACACACATCCCATTATTATCATTCATTGATATATATTTGGATCATCTACTTTCATTAATTAAAAGTATTAAATATGGATAAAACATTTGAGATTTTCCTATGTGTAATATTACTTCTATTTTTCCGCCACAGGCAGTATGGACAGAGCATCAATGGCACACAATGAATTCGGTGAACACAGATACCAGCAAAAGTATAGGTAGAAATTAATAGTAAATTTTTAATGACAGAACTGCTTCTTTTGAGTAACAATAATAAATTGAAAACTCATTTAAAAACTCATTATAAAAATTGCAAACACTAAGTCGAATTCTTTGTCTTCTGCAAGTATAAACACAGACGTAAGCGTGTTGCAGTAAATTCACAATTTATATAAGCTGTTCAGAAATCTTCACGTAAGATGGCAGTCTCTTTTTTTTACAGACATTTTGAGAAAAAAGATGCGGAGGGTACATGTGTAAATATGGTATTCATTGCAAAAGCCTGTTAGATGCATTGCAACATTATGAATGAGAGATGTTAATTATGAATATTCAGGATTAGAAATCTTGGAAATAGTCAAACGAATTATAAATAAATAAAATGATAGACAACAGTTTACTCACTTAGGAGGTGCCTCACGATGTATTTGGAACACAGTGACAAGTATTGCAAATGAATAGTCCTCTTGAGGCTTACAGGCGTTCATTATATCAACTGGATGCTGACGTCCCTCCAAGTAAATTATAGGAGCATCGTCAAAATATGATGAAAAGTGATCGACATCCATTGTGGCAGACATAAGAATAATCTGATCAAGTAAATAAGCATATATCACTTGAGGTACATAAAGATGAAAGTTCCAAAGGAGAGACTGAGAAAAATACTTCAACTGACTGGAAATTGAAACTGGGTATTCCACTTGCCTCGCAAAATCCTTAACTAGCTAAGCTATTATACAATATAATACATCATTCTCAAATAAGGACAATTAGTGGAAGACCTGTTTCGTCTTCTGGCACGTTAAGAATTTTTCTCCTTCCTCTCTTGAAATTTATGTTTAGGGACATGCACCTATACAGATAAAACTCCACTACTTTAAACCAGATACTAGAGAAAGCCTGTTCAATGAACGGATCCAAATACATAAATGTAAAATAAAAAACTGAATATGTTAATCTCAACAATTTTTTCATGATTATTTTTTTCAGTTTTCCTTCAATTAATTTACACCCTTATTTTCATTACATTGTTCAGTCATCACAGTTACGTTTTAATTAATTTGTCACAAATCGTAATTTTTTCTAATTTAAAATTTCAGGATAAATATGTTTGTAGTGGTTTGGTCTTGTCAACCAGTTATAATTTTAATATTTTTCAGATTGCCACATTGAGACATGCCAACATACAACTATCCATGAGCAAACACAGGCACTCGTAGATAAAGACCACGTTTATTTAGCGTTTGTTAATAGTTATCACAAAAGCTGACTTGACTGGAAACTGGCGCCATTTGAATGGTACTGAAAGATTGTCTGAGGAAATGAGGGTAATCCTGGGAAGAAAAACTTGTTCCCCTTTTCTTGCTCCATTCGCAAACTCAGCCTCTATCAAATTCTCTTTCACATTTGTCACAATCAGTTTAGTGCCAATGCTTAATGATGCTGATGAGTTTAAATTTCGCAACAGAAAATTTGGGCAACCAATTTAATTCAATTCAATTTATGAGGAGGAAGGCCAGATATCTCTTGTGAATTAAGAAAATCTATATGGAAAGTTTGTGAAACATAATCATTAACAACTTCATCTGCACTTACATACTCCTTAGAGTTTTCAAGCATTTTATCAACCATTATTTGATTACTATCTACTTCATCATTCCTGGGAGCTAAGACTGCATTGTCTATCAAAGACCTTACATTTAGGGCTCCTTCGTCATCGCAATAAACAAAGTTAATCATGTCTTCTATGTTCCTTGAATGAAGAAACAGTTCATCAGGAATCTAACTATATATTAATTTTACGTTGACGTCTTTAGACATTTGTTTACAATTTATATCGGCGTATTTCTCGAGAACCGTTCGTCGTAAAGATATGAGGTAAATGGCGTTTTGTTTCTACTGGCTATGAGGTCCCTGGAAAAATATTTTCGTTTGCTGAAGTGTCCCGGGTTCAAATCCAGGAGACAATTATATTTTCCCATAAGTTTACATGGGATTTTCGATTTTTCAGAGTGCAGGGTTTTTTCCCTTCATTCGTTAAAATATGTAAATATGGACCAATTATCTTCTTTTTTGCTTTATTCGATGACTAAAGCTCTATACTATCTTATTCTTGCGATGTTTACATGGTACGCAGTCGAAGTTTTCAGAAATACACATTCTTTTTTGACATTTTGCAGATTTTTCATACTCATTCCGGGCGTTGCCAAGGAGACTCTCATTGTTGCCTCCGATTCATTTAATGCCAATTAAACCTTCAAATAGATGAAAGAAAAGAGTTATTCACATCGAAATTAATGAAGCATAGCAACGTAAATATTTACGAATAATTAGTCTGATGACTGCGTATGGGACAGTATGGAAAGCGTTTCTAGCTGTGTCAATAACATGTGTATAACAAACAAGTTCCCAGCGAATTGTGTTTTATTTTAAATTGTGCAATTAATTTGTTCTTATTTGTTTCAATTGATTCTATCAGGAATTGTGTTTCATTTTAAATTGTGCAATTAAGTTGTTCTTTATTTTTGTTTCAATTGATACTATAACGTTTTAAAATGGTTACGTTGATGACTGTCAGCATTAGTTCACAATTTATTGTTAACATCTGTGTCGATAATATGTGTATAAGAAATCTAACTATGTATTAATTTTACGTTGACGTCTGTCAGCATTTGTGTACAGTTTATTTTTAACATCTGTAGATGTGCTAGAAACTTGAAATTTGGTAGGATTATAGGTTTTACACTTACTCTTTAAATTAAGGTGAGATAAAATGCTTTTTTATTTTAATACTATGCATTTCATTTATATTTCATTAATTATTCAATAAAAATAATTTCACTAAACCTTCAGTTTATTTAAATCGCATTGAGGATCGGAGATCCGGGGCTGCCCTACTAGTTTAAATTAAGTTATAATTCCCATTATAATCAATTTTTCCTTTCCAATTTTCACTAAATTGTTTGCAAAATTCTCATTTCCAGATTCTCTTGCTCTCATGTTGATTTTAAGCTTTAGTATTTCAAGTGATGTCCATATACAGTAGAACCTCCAAATTCGCGGGGGGTACGTTCCCGAAAACACCGTGAATTTGGAATCTGCGAAAATAGAAGCAAAGGCCTTATGAAAAAATGAGGGTTAGGTTCACAGCTGCTGCATGCGTATAAAGCCTCGCGTAATTATATCGGCGTATTTCTTGAAAACCATTCGTCGTAAAGATATGTGGTAAACAGAGTTTTGTTTCTACTGGTTATGAGGTCCCCAGAAAAATATTTTTGTTTGCTAAAGTGTCCCGGGATCGAATCCAGGAGACAATTATATTTTCCCATAAGTTTACACGAGATTTTTGATTTTTCAGAATGCAAGGTTTTTTTCCTTCGTTCATTAAAAACGTAAATATGGACCGATTTTCTTATTTTTTGCTTTATTCGATGGCTAAAGCTCTATAATATCTTATTCGTGTGATGTTTACATGTTATACGGTCGAATTTTTCAGAAATACGCATTCTTTTTCGAAATTTTGCGGATTTTTTGTACTCATTCAGGGCGTTGCCAAGGAGACTCTCATTGTTGCTTCTGATTCATTTAAGTCTTAAATTTGAAGGTTTAATACATACATTCATACAAATCATGCTGTTCCCTTATGGGGTAAGCAAGCTAAATGCCTTTACCATTCACAATATTTCTCCACACCCTTCTATCCTTACATACTTCTTTCGCTTCAAACACATCCATGCATCGTTTCATACATCGTCTTCCATTCCTTAAACTTCTGATCTCCCTTTTCTTGAGAGTCTCCTCCACCACATCCAGCCAGCTTTTTCTTGGTCTTCCTCTCCCTTTTGATCCACATAATCTACCATCATATATCAATTTAGTCACCCGGTTCTCATCCATTCTCTCCACATGCCCAAACCATCGCAGCACACCCCTTTCATACTGACCTCTTGAAGTTTCTTTCATTCCACATTCATTCATCACCCAAGTATTCCTGACTCTGTTTTCCCACACATGCTCCTCATATAACCCATTCCAACTGCATTCACCTTACTCATGTGTTTCTCCTGACACACCCACGTTTTGCTACCATACAACAAGGTGGGTACAAGCACACTTCTATAAACAGCCATTTTTGCTTCCTTAGACACTTCTTAATGATTTAGTACTGACCACATGCTACCCACCACTTTTCTACCCGCATTCACACGCCTTTCTATCTCTCCATCTATTCTTCCATTCTTAGAAAACATTCTTCCCAAGTACACAAACTCATCCACCTGTTCAACAACTTCACCATTTATGTGCAGCCTAGAGTCATTCAATTCATTCATTCTATCAAACACAACAACCTTTGTTTTTAACACATTGATCTTCAGATCCATTCTCTCTGTAACTTCAGCCATACTATCTAACATTCTTTGCAACTCATTCAACATTTCAGATATCAACACAGCATCATCAGCATACAACGGCACCCGCAAATTCACTTCTCCAATACTCAGACCATTCGTATTAGCACAGGCTTTCCTCACACATTTATCTATAAACACATTAAACAACCAAGGAGACATCACACACCCTTGCCGAACACCTCTTTCAACTTAAACCAGTCACTCAGCACACCATTTATTCTTACGCGAGCCTTACTTCCTTAGTAGACTGCTTTCACTGCATTCACTAACCTCTTTCAATCTTAAACCAGTCACTCAGCACACCATTTATTCTTACGCGAGCCTTACTTCCTGAGTAGACTGCTTTCACTGCATTCACTAACCAGTCATTCACTCCATACTCAGCCAGAACATTCCACAGGTCATTTCTATTGACTCTGTCATAGGCCTTCTCCAAATCCGAACTATTTAGATTATTTGCAAGCGTAGCTGCAGCGGGCTGCTAGTGTGGCATTTAAATCTTCCGTAGCTGTACAGTAGGTTTAAAGAGATAATTTTGCATAAACCATGATTAGCGAAGAATATACCGAAAAAATATTTATTGAATCACGTAAACGGCAAAAAAAATGAATGCATTAAATTTGGTGAGAGCTAGAAAACGAATCCCTAGCCGAGCATACCATTATGTTCAGCAATATAATGATACCTTAAAATGAAGGTTATTGTTCCTCTGGCCTAGTGTCCAATTCATCCGGACACATCACAGAGGAGTGCGGGAGGTCAGCGGTTACCTGCCCACTGATGTGGCACTCTGGCCAGTAGCAAATTTATTTAGCAACTCAATTTTCTCACTTAAAGTCAATGTCTTCTTTTTGCGTCTGCTTTCGGTATTATCACTTGCTTTCCTCTTGGTGGACATTTTCGTAAAACGGGGCCACAGCATGATAAAAAAAACCTCGCAGACAGGGAAATTCATTTGTTTAGTGTTTTTCTCATCCCTTCAAAGATGGCAGCAGTAGTCGGAAAAACTGCGAAACTGCGAAGCAAGCGAAACTGCGAAGCACACGAATTTGGAAGCTCTACTGTATATGAGTTTTTAATAGACGCATTGACAGCTCTGGAAGCAACAGGAATAACTACTAAAACTTTACGGAAATCACCTCCAAACACTAATATTTTGCAGCCAAAAGGAAGCAAGTTTTTTAGAATATCACTAAATGCTCTGTCAAGTGTTTCAGCCACATACTTGTGAATCATGGCAATTTCATCCCAAATGTTTTATTAATTCAGATGTTTTAGATTGTAAATATATACCGCAAGTAGAGCTTTCATTAAATTCATATCAATATTGAATTTATCACATTTATTTTTTAAGATGGCAACTCAAAATGGCCACTTCAAGTAAAAGAGATAACCTAACAACGATAAACAAAAAAAGATATATCCATAAATGAAGACAATGGATGTTATCAATATTTCTTTTTTTATTCACCCAGTAACCAGTAACTTTTCTAAACTAATTAAACAGATAAAAACAGATTTTGTTTCCTCACCCTAAAATTGTTTCAAGATTATTCGTATAACAGCATTCAGTAAACAGCTAACATGACTAAGGTAAATGTATTCCTCAACATTACTTTTCGATCCGACTGGCTGGCCAGTCAACTGATTAAAATGCCTTGAGTGTGACAGAGGCTTGACAAATTACTATGTATATATAAGATTATAGAAAAAATATACTAATAGTATCATTGCTTCCAATGGAATACACAAATATTTAAATATTTAACCTTTAAAGGTTTGAACTTCTTAGCCTTCCTAATGCTCTGTGCCTGCTTCACAATTCCAAAAAGCACATCCGTGTGTATTGTCCTTTCATGGGCCTCGTCCAAAATGATAACACTGTATGCCATTAGGAGATTATCTACAACCAAATGTAAAAATATAAAGATATCATTATTTTTTCTTCAGGAAAAGAGAGTAACTGATCAGCTCAAGTTTTAGTAAGAACAGGGAAAGACACTTATAACACATCTACAAAGTACAGTAGAGCGCTGATAATCCATGGTAATTGGCATATTGAATGGATTAGCATTAGTCAATAGAAAGAAAACAATTCACCTCCCAAAGCCTCCCTCAGAAGCATTCCATCAGTCAGGTATTTTAAACATGTGTCAGAACTGGTGACATCCTCAAAGCGCACAGTGTAACCCACCATTTCACCAACTTGACACCCCATCTCTTGAGACACTCTCAAAGCCACTGTTATTGCTGCCACTCTTCTGGGCTAAATGTGAAAACAACAAACTAAACTGTATACAAATGATTTCCCAAACATAAACAAAACATCGGTAATGCAACACAAATGAATATAGTAATGATAAGTGAGGACTGTCGCTGTTGAACACCCAATGTAAAGGTCATAGTGCTGTTTTTGGGTTTCTTCAAATAAATAAAAATAAATAAATAAGAATTATTTATTAAGCTGAAAAGAACTCAAACAGATTCAAATTTGAATGGCTTTGCCATTTCAAAGTCAGTAATGAAGATTTTGTCAGATTTTTATTTAGTTGTACATACAGTGAACTCCCAGTTATCTGGCACTCATGCAACCGGAATTCTCATGCAACCGGCATCTCCTGCCCTTTGAATTTTCTTTATTACATCTACCTCGGAATGTTACCACTAAAATTGTTGGTTTCGGCAGTCGCAATATGCAATTCTGGATGTTTCTTGGTCTCTGTGTTTGTGTTAAATATAATATTTCGCACATGATTTTTAAATACCTCTTAAAACTATGCACAAAAGGTGATAAAAAGAAATGTGTTGTGCTAACCTTAACCCGGATACTTCATATAATAAAACATTTAGAGAAAGTTGAGAACCGCAATGTTTTAATGAAAGAGTTCAATGTCAGTTCTTCCTCTATTTATGGCATTATGGCACAGAAATCACAGTTAATGAAATTCGTTGTGTTTTCTGAGACAACTCTCGTCTTGGAATTGCTTATCTATACACTATTTTACTCAGAATTACTGTCAAATTTTCCTTTAAACTCAAAGAAGAAATCTATATTACATTATTATCCAAGACTTCGTCCTCATTCTGTGTAAACTTATGAGTCATAGTGACGTAACCCACTATTACTCTTACATAAAAGGCCAGGTTTGTAATGCTTCAGGAATGCAGAAATGGGACTACAGTATCGGACCCCTTATTCGGCATCCCAAAATCTGGCAGGACCTGAAATTCGGCAAAAACTTGCGTGGTTACCAATTTGAAATTCGTAGATACCAGATATTTTCTCAATCTCAAAAGAGTGACGATAATTGCGCTGCTGTTTTATCGTTGTTGTTTTGTTATAATATGCTGTGTTTCACAAATTTAACATCTTTGTTGCCCTCTTTTTATATAAATGTCGAAAAGATCAGTGGAAAAACCTGTGGTTATCGTAAATGCAAAGAGGAAGCACTTAACACTTATGTTAGTATTAAGAAGAAAGTGAAATTGCTACAGCGTTTACAGAAAGGTGCTTCGGTGAAAACACTGCAATGAGTTTGGTGTTAGTTCATCGACTGTTTATGACTTGAAGAAGCAAAACAGTCAATTAATGAATTTTTACGCAGAATGTGATGTTCGAAAAATTAACGATCAACAGAAAAACACTCCATCAGTCAAAGACGATCGACATGGATAAAGTGTTATTAAAGAAATGTGGCAGCTGATCATGAAGCCGCAGAGGACTACTTGAAAGAATTTTCTTGAATGATATCGAAAGAGGGTTTAACAATAGAACAGGTGTACAATGCAGATGAGTCGGCATTGTTTTTGCGACATATTCCCAGAAAAATCGGTACAACATACATTGTACAAACTTTCTCATATACGAATGCGTCGTTTAGTTATCTTTAGAAAAATATGAACTATGTAGAATTATTATAAACATCATCTTAATTAACTAGACAAAATTTCATGAAAATTGTATCAACCGTTTTTTAGATAATCGATTGTAGTTAAAGTTGCCCAAGAATAAACCAGCCTTATATTCATTTTTCAAAAAATATGAACTACTAGCTGAAAGTACCTGGCAAAAGGCCCATGAGGGTGGTCGGAGTCTCCCGCAGAAGCAGCGAAGCATTTGTTTAATTTTATCAAATATATAAAATCATCAATTTTTAAACACTGTTATTACCACTGAGACCATATTCGGTAATCTCATCTAATGACAATCCCACTACTATTAGGGTTACCTTACTTTGGTAAATCGCTTTGCTACTGGGGGCGCAAAATTATTCTTTGCCCTGGGCGCCAGAAGCCCTCACTACGCCACTGGGTGGGCAGTGAACTTATTTCAAAGGACAACATATGGTAAAAGTGGGCGGTGACTCAAAAAAGGTTGAAGACCACTGCTCTAGAGCAAATAACAGACAGACTGCATTGCGAAAACCACTTTTTCAGACTCAGGTACAGCTAAAACGTATATTTCCATCAAAATCTCAAAGTCAAATTTTTTCACGATAACAATACTTTCTCAATATATTTTGTATAGAGAAAGTAAAAAAACGTAACGGCGGGTGAGTCAGCACTAACGGTATTCAAAGACTCCAAGGAACGGCTTACGATATTGGGGTGTTCAAATACAGCAGGAACTCATAAGTGTAAATTGCTCATTATTGGCAGACTCACCCGCCGTTACGTTTTTTACTTTCTCTATACGAAATGAATTTCCCTGTCCGCGAGGTTTTTTTCAAAAGAAAACTGAAAATTTATATTTTATCTTTATAAAACATCCAAATAAGTGAATTGAAGAGAAGAATCAATTCATTACTCAAGCGTTGGTTTTTTTATTTTGATTCTGAACTGAAATTGTTAAACACTGTTGCATTTCTTCAACGACGGCATTTCGTTTTTTACTTATAATCACGGACTGAACAGAACCTGCATTGCAAATATGATCAACAATTTTTCCTTTGTCTTTTAGAATGGTTGCAATTGTTGGACTATTGAGTAGTGATGTAGCGGGTACTAAAAAATACCGGGTACCAGGGGAAGCAAGGAAAAATTACCCGGCCGGGGATCCAGGTACCCGACCGGGTAGTTTGAACCAATTTGGTTCAAGATATGTGGGCTGCTTAAATGAAATTTTGTTTGAAAATGAAAGCAAACAAGAAGAGTTTCATGCTGAGGATAATACGTCTTATTCTAAAGAAGAGAGGCTATTTGAAAATTATCTTAAATGTCCTAACATCCCTCATAAAGAAAATCCTTTAACTTGGTGGGCAAAAAATGCAGCTATCTCTCCTGAACTGTCAAAATTGGCCAGACATTACTTGTCTTCAACTCCAAGCAGCATACCCAGTGAAAGGATGTTTAGCGAGGCCAGAACCATGTACGAAGAGCAGAGAAATAAACTCCTGCGAAATGCGGAAAAACTATTGTTTCTTCATCATAATCTCCCACTGTTGAAATTTAATTATTAAAATTTTGACTGCACTTGTATTTCATTCTTCACTTAAGAAGATTTTATAAAGTTTATAAGATTTTACAATCTGGTACTGTTAACCGGTCGTTAAGTATAATTATGCATATTATGAAAATGTTATTTCATGGTTCAGTTTAACTTCTGTTAGAGTAATCGGTTTTTTAAAAGTTTATTATAATTAAAATATCGTTTCTCTGAATGCTTCTTGCAGGCTAAGAAGTAAAAGTAAAATATTAAGTTCCATTTAATTTGTTTTTATTGTTATCCTTTTTCGCTCATGAAGGACCAGGTACCCGGCACCGGGTCCCAGCGCCGGATCCGGGTAATTTCCGGGTACGGGTAATTGCCGGGTACCTGGTAGATCACTACTATCGAGATCATAAACATGACCAATCGAAGCAAGCGACTCACCTTTTTCTGATCTATTTATTATGTCCATTTTAGTTTCCATCAAAAGCACTCGACGTTTTTTACCACTCTTAGCACTTTGACAAACACTACGTTTAAGACTTTTCCATATTTCAAGGTTAATAAAAAACAATAAGTATATAAACACGTGCCCATACGGTAGAGGACTGCATGGACTGAAATCTTTAGCCCAAACCTGGCTCATTCATAATTGAGTCCCGGCCCAGCCTGAGACTTTACCCCATTTTTGCACCCAGACCCGGCCCGAGGCCTGAATTATTTTAAACTGGCCCAAATTCGACCTGACTGTGGACATTTTGTACATTCTTCAGTAAACATATACCCTTTATAAAGTATCTTTGTATGTTTAAAATTTTTTAAAGCATTTCCAATGTAAATGCACTTTTTAAAAAAATTTCCTTGATTAAATCCATTCTGGTATTTTAGGGATTTATAAAAATTTTTAATAACACAAAATATATTTCAAACCACACAAGTGCACAAAGAATACAAATTATGTCAATTTCTATTAGTACGGAAGACCAATATTATCTGCTACCCAGAGCAAACTGACGACCAATGGCAGATAAACAAGTTAGGAAAGTGTACAACGTATCTCAAATGGGCGCATTTCGTGCAGTGGAGTATTAGAAAGATATCATATACCTGTACGTAAGGGAAATAGCGTTTTAAAGTTCTTTTCTTCATCATATATAATCCATTTTCTTCCTATTTAATAATATTACATGTACACGTAAGGAAATTAAACGTTTGTTTGGGAGATTGTTTATGTTATCAACAATGAAGTAACCATTCAAGAAATTTTCTAAGTTCAACTCGATATAAGACTTTCTTGTTTGATTTTCTCGATAACGGCTACTCCTACGATAAAAATGTATGGGAAAGGAAATACTCTACTTTACTAGTTATACAACTTTTATTTGAAAAATATTTTGATACGAGCAATTAATTTTTTGTCCCCAGTCAAGTGGTACCCCTGATTGGCGTACGTGATTCATTTTTGCGATTTTCTTATTATATTTGATTGAAAGTCCTTAATATCAAATTTCATGAAAATCCATTTGGTAGAAGCCGAGAACAAACATGCAGACGGACGGACAGACCGATGATAATAGGCGCTCACGCTGTAATCGAAACGTGCCTAAAAAGGGAGGGTAATGGTATAAGGTGTAAGGGTAAGGAATGAAGCTTCGGATGTAAGACTCCCAAAGATCCTGCTATCTCCTAAGGTAAACAAAACCCTCTTGATGGTGATATAAGTAGTTGTTTAAGAGATTGTGGGTCGGTAGGAATTGGCGGGTGCTCTAGTGGCAGCCTGGGAGATGTCTCTCTTGTAAAGGAGAGAATGGAGAACTAAAAGAAATAGTGAAGATGAAACACTCTCTTTGCACAGTGGTGCAAACATGAGGGGGGTCCACTGAGTCATCAACTGGCCCAAACAGGAAAGACATCAGATAAATCGTATAGGCCAAAGCCCATTACTTTTCAGTCTTACCTGACCCATGAGCTAGGCCGGGCTTAAACCCATGGGCCAGGCCTGGTCTGTGCAGACCTCTACCGTATGGTTCCAAATACAAACAGCAAATGACAGGTGTTGACAAGTTTACGCGTTCTTACTGCGGCCGATGTTCATAAGTACGGGAGGGTGTGTTCGTAAATGAAGTGTGAGGCGCAATTCATTGGTGCGTGGAATGTTTGTAAATACAAATTGTTTGTTTCTTGAATGTTCATAAACAGAGGTTCACCTGTATATATATTAATTTTTTGTAAATTTAAAAATTATCTTCTTTTCGTTTCCTTTGCTTCGACTTATACTCGAGACTTGGATTTTAGATGCTGTTTTAGGCTAAAAAAGTACATTTTGACTCATACTCGAAGATGCACAGTATTTTATGTATCCGATGCATACCTTTTCCATACATATTCGTAACCATCAATAAGATAACAGTTTTTGAGATAACTGAATAATTTTAAGAAGCATGAAAATTCAATGCACTGAAAAGGATGCATTATTGAAAAAACTGTAACTTACCACATAAAATATAAATGAAATATAACAAATAGTTAAATGATTATTTCAAACACATTTTATATTTTTCGAATAAATGAAAACTCCATGTATTCACTGATTCTATACATCTAGTGCGAAAAATTTCATTTTATTGTAATTTATTAATTACATTGTACACAATATCTTGTTGAAGTATCTCTTCATGATAACAGTATTTCTCTACAATGCACACAGTTAAATAAAATGAAAAAATTCCAATTTTGTTTGAACCGAAACACTGCCAAAAAGTGAACAGCAAACTAAACCACTCCAAAATTTAGACTGGTTTGCAGCTCTGATATGAAGTGTCTGATGTTGAGGAAACATTGCTACAGAAAATTTGTTAAACTAATTCAGATGAGCATGAGAAAACTGGAGAAAAAATCTGCCATGACCGGGAATCGAACCCGGGCCTTCCACTTGCCAGGCGGATATTCTACCACTGAACTACCGTGGCAGACTAAATTCTCCTGTTCCGAGCGGGAATATATTCTTACGTTGGGAACCAAGCTAGCGATGCTAGTATCAATCAGCGCCAACAGATGTCCTCAAGGAGATACACCAAAGAAAAACCCTTTACTCTCAGAGAGTGAGATTGCCATATAAATTGATAGAAAGAATGATCTGAAGATCACTATGCAAGCAGGCATAAGCTGTTATGATGAGCATGTCTCCTGTTTTCTCATGCTCATCATAACAGCTTATGCCTGCTTGCATAGTGATCTTCAGATCATTCTTTCTATCAAACTAATTCAGGATAATAAAATAAACATTTGAAATATGGTTGACATTTTCTTCAGAAAAACTATCAATTTTTGTAGTTGTTTGTTGTAGACATTTTTTCTAGCACTTTTTAATTTTGCATGAAACAATAAACTCAGCCATATCAATAATTTGGGCCAAAAGTACTACTAATTCATAAAATGAGTCAACTTAAAAATTTTTAGTTAGCCCCTCACCTCACTTAAGAAATTTTTAGCATATACTTAAAAGATTTAGCAAATTCTCAGTTTTATTCACACATTTTCAAGCAAATGCTACAAGAGGGTCTTGAGAATAAGCAAATGCTTATTCTTTTAAGCAAAAGCAAATACTATTTTTTATTCACTCAAATTTAAGCATTTGCTTTAAAAAATGCTAGAAATCTTAAGCAACACCATTTGCTTAAATTTTATTTACCCAGCCCATTGTGCTGAGTTTGGATAATTTCTCTCCTTTTTTCGGACAAGGAACAATTTTTTTGGTAGGAAAATCCTAATGGTTGGACTAAGTTAAACCTTACCTCCAGTAATTATTAGAACAAAAGAGAATCTAAAAGTGATAGGTATACGAGAAACTTGGTAGGTGTAATGTAGATAGTAAATATAAAAAAATTGCAGTTAAACTTATTGAATACTTGTACATTTCAATTTCATTACTTCCTTGAGTGTCAAATTATTTAAGAACAATTCTGAGTAGACTACCCAGTCTACAGGTTAGCAATTCCAAGGCGAATGTACAATTCTGCATCTGTTCCTTATTTTGGTATCCAAATGCTTTATTGAGACCTATCCAATAAAACTCTCAAGCAACCGGAATAGTCACTTAACTGGAAAACCCAATTCCCTGGGCATTCCGGATAACTGGGAGTTTACTGTATTTAGATTCAAAAATGTTATCAATATAATAACTGTTGTAAATTATCTTTAATGTTGATTCCCTTACTTTATAACAATAACTTAATTAATACCCAACATTTTCTGCAATTCCAATAAATATTATACATTTAAACATCAAACAATTTTTGCAAAACTAGAAAAATGGAAACTAAAACCATAAATACAGCAAAACTGAGGTATTACAGTCCAATTTCAATAAAAAATGTGACTTTAACAGAAATTCTTTAACAATAAAAGGTGGATTAATTTATTGAGGACACAAAGAAACTGGAAAGTTTATTGTGAGATTTAAACTGGCAAACGAAATATCAAGTATATTAGTATGGCGAAATAAAAAAAACAAAATAAAAACAACTCAAAATGAGACAAATTCTTTCAAGAGTGACTGTAGGAATGGCATAATTGACAGATTATTATTATGAGATAACTACTTAATCAAATATTTTTTGTTGGCAACTAAACTCCTCCTAATAAATCTGGATCAAAACATTCATTACTCCGAGTAACATAAATACAGGAGCTTACACTGATTAAGAACTTGTCGGTATGATTACAAATAAAAAAAGTTTACTATCAGCATTTGATGCAACTGTAAAAATAAAATATTTTAGTTGAAGTTCCTTTAATAATGAAGAAAACTCCAGCCAAAAGGCGGTGAACAAGAAATACATATTAGTTAAAACAATGCGATAACCGAACAATGACACAGTAGATATAGGCAGTTGACTTTTCCACTGTCTGCCTACGGGAGTTATCTTATGTAAATGAACTTTCTATTTCACAACCAACATCTAATTGTACAATAAAAAAAAGGTACTGTTTAGCAAAATTAACTTTCAAAATGCCAATAAAAGTCGGTTTTTATACAGCGCTATGGCAGATAGGTGTAATAGAAAATTGTAGTTTATGAACACAGGACTGACATAAAAATTAAATAAAACTACCATACTTCATTATAGCAGTTAGAATGATCTTAGCCTTAATCGTTACCTGAGTAATGGCTACAGTCCCTTGTTTTTCCAACCTAGCTTCACGTATATACTGAGGGATTTGGGTTGTCTTTCCTGAACCAGTTTCCCCGATGATAATTATCGTTGAAGATTTGTTTATTTCTTCTAAAAGTCTGAAATGTTTAAAACCGAAAGTTATCGGAATGCTTTACTTTCCAATTTGCACTTTTGAAATCAAGACCTACTTGTTCTTAACTGCGTAAACAGGCAGAGCCCTCCTTTGCTTTAACAAATTTGATCCCGTAAATCCTTTAGAATTTTGTGAATCCATATCCGACCGGAACTTTTTTGGCAAAAGATTATCATCTTGTGTACTGTGTCTTTTTTGATTTTTGAAGCCATTCGTTAGGCCGCTTGCTCCTATTTTATACTTCGATTCCATTTCAAGAAATGGATAAATATAAAATTAAATAAGAAGTGAACATTAGCCTCTTAAGTTCGTTTCAAGACCAGTATCTTCAGGAGCATGTGACATTTCATGTTTACTAATAAACAGTGGCAACTACAGGAAATGATCTAAAGGTAATTCAAATCTTTGACATGAAAATGCCGCTACAGCAACATCTGATGGACTGAAACAAGCCTAAACCAGCTGCCTCTGTAAACATGCACCTGAAATTGAATAATATCAAATAATATGCTATGTATACGATATATCGATGTCCGGCGTAACCAACAATGGAATGTTACACTATCAAAAGTTTGTTTACGGTTAAACCTCCATAATCGGGAACACTTCGGACAGGTGGCGTTTCGAAGTACATATAGAATTTCCTAAACCACGAGTTGTTAGTATACAACTAGCATAATTTCCCATAAAAAATGACAGGTATATATGAATAAAGAATCAAATAAAATTTATATAAAAAATCAATGAAACGATTTATGTGTAATAAAAAGTAAAAATTATACCTATATAATTTTCACATAAGCCTTCCAGAAAGTAAAAATATTTTTGGGCGTATGAAAGCTACGTGGCAATAGAATATTATTGATTACTAATGTAAGCAGGGTTGCCAGATTTCAGACTTGCAATATCGGGAATCCTGGATTCGAAACCGGGACTTTATGAAAATGAGAATAGTTTCTAGGAGCCTTCCTAGCTTGTACAAACAAAACGCAGTTTACCGCATATCTCTACGACGAACGGCTTTTGAGATACAGGGTGGGACGGACGGTATATGGTGTATTGTGTGACATAGATATATATATTTATATATACATACATACATATATACATACATACATATATACATACATACATACATATATATATCGGTGTTTATTCCTTTATAATATAAAAGATATTTATGATGAATTTTTTGTTCAATTGTTGTTTTCACTCACTTTATTATGCGTATTTAGCGTTGCCGAAACGAGCAAATATACAAATACTTCTGAATACTTCCTGACCAGAACCAACCAGAACTTTGTTTACAGTGGCGATGCGCTTGATCTTGTTACCACTTGCACATAATTTATTGTATGATACTTCTCCATAATTTTAAGAAATTAAAACAATGTTTTTTAAGAATATTTCTCTAGATTAAACGGAAATCGGGAATTTTGGTTATTATACCGGGACGCGGGAATTTTCCTTAGATATCGGGAAATTCCCGGCGAAATCAGGACGTCTGGCAACCCTGAATGTAAGTGCCTGTTGAATTTCAACGGTTTCAGTGAATCTACTTCAGCCCCTGGCAACTCAACGGTTTTCAGAGTTTCAAGTTACGCTCATCTTTGTTGATAGGTGTCACTGGGTGCGCTTCAAAATGAAAGTGGGGGAGGGGATGGGTCTGGGTGTAATTCTACGTCCAGGAAGAGTAGGGTCGTGAACGGGTAAGTAACTTTCCGTTCGTAATTCGCAAGAGATTTACGTCGACCTCGTGTTACTGTGATTGATTGTCGGTTTTAAATGCTTTAGTTAGAATTAAGCGAAAATTTAATTGTCGGAACGCCGCATCGGGGTAGCATCATCGCATTAATATTACCGTTCAATTTTGTCTCAAGGTCATTATTTCTTCTGATCCTTAGTTCATAGCTTTTGTGAAATTATTTCTTAATTAAACGAAATGGTTGATCTCTTCACTGAATTTTATGTCGGCATAATCTTTACATTAATTAGGAGAGACCTTTACATAAGATATATGTGGATCTATGCAATTATTTTCCTTGTTGAAAGTTAATCACGTGTATTTTGGGTGAACTGAGTCAAGTTGAGACATGAATATGGTTATTAATTTGTCGAGTGGTTGTGTAAGCGTATAGTTTGAAGGTAAAGGTTCGTTTTCTATCAACTTTGATTTTTAGAAATGATATATGTATACGGTGTTAGCCTATGATCGGCTTGGCCAACGGTGGGAGTTTGATATGAGTTTCTGAGGTAATCCATCTCATTTTCGTGTATTTTAATCTCGTTAAAGCGTATTTTTGGTAAAATAATAATATTTTAATGCGCAACTGAAAATATATTGATAAGGTTTTCTCCTAATTATTCAGTTTTCAGACAGAATTCTCCGTGTGCAGCTGTATTTGATTTTGGCAACCATTATCGAGAAATTCATTCAAAGCAATGCTGTATTTCGTTTATTGAAATGATATTAATTACGTAATCAATACATACTAGTGTCATGGTTTTGAAATAAGTATTAAGCTTAACTTAGCAACTTAAGGAATATAAGTCTTATATTTTACAAATCTTGGAATTTGAGTTACAATACAATATTTTCGAATATTATCGGAGTGATTTAGCACGAGAGACACTACATAATGTAATCAGGTTATCAGAAATAATATTCAGAATTAAAATACAGTAGGTACATATTTTAAGATTTCATTCTCTTGTTTCAGAGGAATGTTTGCAGAAGACGTCACAGAACAGCTGTCATGTTCCCTTGTGTGATATCAAGAAATACATATTAACGGTGAGTACAATCTTTTAAGTAGTTTGCCAATTGCATTTGTATTGGCTGTTACTTGAAGTTTCCAGTGAGAATTATCGACGTATTTTACTGAATAGATAGGATAAATTTAGTCGTGTAACCACGCATGTGTTTTAATTGCGTCTATATATGTGCAGTACTTATTGTACTAATTTTTCCATCTATTAATGGTGAAAGTGTAGTAACTTAAGCTTACATTGGAAAGTGATAAATCTCAATTTATTTTAAGTGAATATTTCATTGAGAGAATAAAATTGATTTTATAATTTCGACTTTGAAAGGTTTGTTAATTATCGTTAACATAAGTGTTATCAATGCTTCAATTTTTGGCATATTTTATGAAATACTTTGTACCTGGGAAATTTTACTTTTCAATCTACTGACATCCATTTCAGCATAAATCAATTAAGTATGCTCTATAAACACGAGATGATTTCATAGAAACAAAATTATTACTTTGTAGTGACAGTGTAACGTGAAATGTTCATTGACTTTTAACTCTTTGGTGAGGTGTAAACTAATGTTGAAATTATGGAGACATTTTGAGGAAAGTAATTAAAATATTTTGCTTGGAAAAGGCTATCTATATGGAAATTGCTAAAGCAATCAATGAAATATTTTGAGGAAAGGGATTTCTTAGTCAAAGTTAGTCGAATTCTTGGAATACATGCAAATTTTTGAAAAGTTTGCTGCTAATGAAAGTTTATCGTGACAATTGGTTTTTATTGTTTATTTCCACCGGTGGTTGGCTAATCATCAGTTGATCATGCAAAAATTGTACAGGATTTATTCAGATACTATTTTAGTGCATTTTATTTTATAAATATTCAGTCAATCAAATCAAAATAGCAATTAAACTGTAAGAGATAGAAGGCTGAAATGTGGTTATGCCATTTATTACTATGACGAAGGATTTTATTTTAATGAATAATTGGCAAGGTTTCTTCCCAAGTATGTATTCAATTTTCGGGCAAACTCCTGTCTAGACTTATTAAATGTTGGAAACCCTTTACCGAAAAATTCATTCAAATCAATGATTTATTTAGTTGATATTCATTTCCGTAATCAATATATGGTAGTCAGGTGGTTTTGAAATAAGTATTGAGCTTAACCAAGCCACTTAAGTAATATAAGTCTTTAATTTCATTACAAATCTTTGAATTTGAGTTACAATAGAAAAGATTCCAATGTTACCTCTGTGATTTAGCACGAGAGACATTACATAATGTAATCTGGAATATTATTCAGCATGAAATTACAGTATATATTTTAAGATTTTATTCTCGTTTCATAGGAATGTTTGCAGCAGACATCACAGGACTGAGCTGTTATATTCTCCTGTGTGTGATAACAAGAAATAATAACAGTGAGTATATTCCGTGTGTTTCTTTTAAGTAGTTTGCGTATTGCATTTGACATATTGGTTGTTTTGTGATACTTTTGTTGGCTGTTACCTCAAGAAGTTCCCAGTGAGAATTATCGACCTATTTGAATGAATAGCTAGGAGGAATTTAGTCGTGTAACCATGCATTTGTTTTTTTACTATATGTTCAATACTTATTGTGCTAGTTATTCATCTATTAACGGTGAAAATGTAGTAACTTCAGCGTATATCGGAAAGTGATAAATCTCAACATCTTTTAAGTGGATATTTTGTTGATAGAATAAAATTGATTTTATAATTTAGACCTTCAAAGATTTGCTAATTATCGTTAACATAAGTGTTATCAACGCTTCAATTTTTGGCATATTTTATGAAATACTTTGAGCTGGAGAACTTTTACTTTTCAGTCTACTGACTTCCAATTCAATGTAAATCAATTAAAAATATGAGATAATTTCATAGAAACAAAAATATTAGTTTTGTAGCGACAGTGTAATGTGAAATGTTTATTGGATTTACTCTTTGGTGATGTGTAAACTATTTAATGTTGAAATTATGGAGACATTTTCAGACAGTTGAAAGTGATTAAAATACTTTGGAAAAGGTGTCTGAACGGAAATTGTTGACACAATCAAGGAAATATTTTAAGGAAAAAGATTTATTAGTCAAAGTTAGTCGAATTCTTGGAGTACATGCAAATTTTTGGAAAGTTGCTATGCTAATGGAAGTTTATCGTGACAGTTGGTTTTTATTATGCTTATTTCCATCGGTGGTTGGCTAATCATCAGTTGAGCATCAAAAAATTGTAGAAAATTTATTCAAATACTATTTTAGTGCATTTTATTTTATAAATGTTCAATCAATCAAATCAAAACAGAAATTTAACTGTAAGAGATAGAAGGCTGATGTTTGCGGGGTGTATGTCATGTGTTATGCCATTTATTACTATGACAGAGGATTTTATTTTTGGTGGAACTGGTGTGCGACAAGAGGTCCAATGCTTTTTAAAATGTGAAACATATTTCATAGCATTAACATAACGATTTTTATCTTATTAGCCTGTTATTTACAAAGTATTAAAGACAATGAATAAAGAAGTGAGATCAAGTCAGAAGCGATAATGTCAGTTTTTACCTCTTTAAGTGCAGTCTTGTCACAATGCAAGCTTTAGGAAGATTAGAAATATTTTCTTACTATTCTTTGGCTTAAAATTCAATTCTGAATTCATGTTCTTTGATCGTTTTTAAAGGTAAAAACAAACTGTAATTTTATCCAATATGACAATGGTTTTAGGTTGTATTATAGATATAGACATTATAATAAATGCTGTGATTTGTCGATAATTTCCAATTAAAGAGTACATGGAATGATTTTTATAAAGTTAATTGATCAATTTAGTTGATTTTATAGCATAAATTAAAATGAATATTGCTGTTACTACTTGAAATTATTAACAGATAATATTTAATACTTGTCAGTAGTTAAACCTCTGTATTAATTTCCATATTTCCTACCTGTCATCACTAGTCTATTTATCATTTTCTGGAGTACTTGATCGTCCTCGTATTTCACTGTTCTTATAATCCTTCCTCTGATTTAGAAATCTCCCATGCCTTCTAACGGTTCCTGCATTAGCCTCTCTCCATATATATTGAATAGAATCGGCGATAGACAGCAGCCCTGTCTTACTTCTCTACCGATATGTACTCCGCTGGTATCCGCATTCTCCAACCTGACTTTTACCAGTTGATTTACGTATAGATTCCCGATCAGTCTCCTGTCTTTCCAGTCTACACCTATATCCTTTAATATCCTCATCAGCAGTACCCAATTTACTCTTATCAAAGGCCTTCTGCCAGTCGAGGAAACATACACAGCAATCTTGACTGTATTCTATTGCCCTTTCTGATATGATTCTCACTACACCGATAGCATCTCTGGTTCCTCGTCCTTTTCTGAAGCCGAATTGATCTTCCCCTAGCATTTCTTCAGCATTTTTCTCTAGTCTTTTATTAAGAATCCTCGTGATGATCTTCGAAGTGTGTGACAGTAGGGATATCGTTCTGTAGTCCTTACACTGCATTGCCTTTGGCTTCTTCTTTAGAGGGATCATTGTCACATCTAAGAGATCCTGAGGCCTCTTTCCCGAGTTGTAAAGCTTGTTAATTAGTTTCGTAATCACTTTTAGTCCTTCCGATCCCATGACTTTAAGTACCTCTGCCTGTATTCCATCGCTGCCTGTAGCTTTCCCTTTATCCAGTTCCAGAATTGTCTTTTGTACTTCGCTTTCCATATTACTTGTTCCCAAGTTTGTCTTCTTCAATGTTATCCTCTTCTTCCGTTCTATTTGTGCTGATCCTGCCTGCTTGCTGTATAGTTCCTTAATGTATACTTCTCATACCTGTGCTACATCCTTTGGTTCTGCGACTATTTTTCCATCTGCGTTCATAATTGCTTTACCACAAATCCCATTAGACTTCTAATCTTCTAACTCCAGTGCCCTAGCATACATCATATCATACCGTCCTAACTTCTCAGTTGTATTTCCTCACATTTTCCTTTTATTCAAATTTCCCTAGCTTTATCTGTTACCCTTCTCGACTCATTGTTTGTGCATCTATAGTTGGCTCTACCTTCTTCACTGTTAACGTTTTTTTCCATTTTTTTCTCTCATCCATTATCTCCAGCATTTCCTTAGTGATCCATGGGTTTCTGATTTTCTTCTCTTGTTTCCCAATCTCTTTATTCAAGGTGTCTTTGATGCTGGCTTTAATTTCTTCCCATTCTGTATTCACGGTCTCTGGTTTGTTTTCCAAATTTCTAAGGCGACCTTCCGACTTCATGCTGAAAGCATTCTGCCTTTCTTTCAGTTTTTTTAGGTCCCAAGTCTGTCTTTCTCTTCTCGTTTTCCTTATTTGTTTCAGCTTTGTGGTTACATAGAGTATTAGAAGGATGTGATCTGAATCAATGTTTGCTCCTGGTAATGTCTTAGTATTTTTTATGCTGTTCCTGAATCTTTGTTTTACTAGGATGTAATCTATTTGGCATCTCATTTTATCTCCTGGGCTTTTCCAACTGTGTTGTTCCAATCTCCCATTATTGTGCAGTTCTACTTCATAAATGTCATTCTTTTGCTCATACATCTCCCTGATTTATTCTTCTTCAATAGCGGTTGTTGGCATATATACCTGGATTATCAACATGTTAACTGGGACAACTTTTAGCTTTATTGCCATCAACCTATCGTTCGTTGCTGTTATTTTTGTCACGCTATTCATCATATCTTTTAAGTACCAGACCTACTCCCCTTGCCTCACTATTTCCTCCGGTGTAAACTACCGTGAATTCTTCCGAGCGGATCTGCCCTTCTCCTTCCCATCTGACTTCGCTCAGCCCTATGACGTCAATCCTATTTCATTTTTCAGGTTCTCTAGCTTTTCTACCTTCCTCGTGGTTTTTAAATTCCAAGTATCTTTGCATAAGTTACCTTCGACAGTTGCTTTCCTCAAGGCAGTCCATGCCCGGAGATCTGATTGGGGGACTATTTTACCTCCGGAATATTATATAATATAATCATTATTAGGGAAATGTAATGTGGTAGTTTCCCTCTTGCTTTCCACATCGCAGTACTGTAGCCGATCAAATCATGCCTACTGTTCTATTGAATATATACCCAACCAACATCATTTGTTTTCATCTCTATACCGTACCGACAGTACTGCTGCCTACTGCCAGACACCAATGATAGTTGTTTATTATTAATTAAGTAATTAATTTTTTTGTGAAAAAAACCTCCATTTGCGGGGATTGCACCCCGCAGCTTTGTAATGGGAAGCTGACACGCTAAGCACTACACCTTATGGAAGGTTAAAATTTTAAAACTAATTGTCAAACGAATCTTTCACATAATAATTTGAATAAACTCGTAAAGAATTTAAAATTTTAAGATTCTAAATAGACCTTGATAAGTGAATGTGCTCTTTCATGTTGTTTAAGCAAATTAATCTTTTATATTTAGATTTTTTAGTTAATATTTCTTTATTGAATTCACCACAACCATTTTTCCTCTTCATTGTAGGCATTCACAGTTGATGCTGAGTGAAAATGCGATGGTTTGAGGCGTCGAGGAACCATGAATCGAAGAGTACTGCTTTGCTGAGACGACAATTGATACACCTGGGTGCGAGAGTATAGAGGAATCTGAGCTGGAGGCTATACATATGGGATGAGAGAAGGTTTTTATACCTATATGTTGCTATATTCTGGTTTGTTCAATATGTCAGGCGATAAATATCTTGTATAATATGTAGCTGCATCTTACGGAGGATGTAGGAGAGATTGTAAATTATAAGTCCCTTTCAGATGAGCTAAACGCTTCAAATTTGGCATTATTATAGCTTTATGCTCACAACCAATGAAAATAAATACAATACAATAAGAATTCCAATTTTTAGGAGGTTTTTCTCCTGTCATTCAGAATGAGCAGAAATTTACGGTAGGATTAAACGATTCCCCAAGAATTTGATTTCTTTTAAAAATATTGTTTAATCAACTTACACTAAAAGTAAGTAAATGGAAAATATAGTGCTACATCTGAAAAAAAAGTTTTATCTGATATCGTCCGTAAGAGTATTTTATTTCTGAGAATGTAGGGCATCAATTTTCTGTTTGAACTTAAAAACTTTCTGATAACTCAACTTTTTTATAAAATGCATTTAATTTTTTATTATAAATTTACAAGAATATAAGGTGTTGGTTTTCAGTTTGAACTTTCTTTAATTTGATTTTATAAAGAATATTCCATTTTGTTTGTAAAGGTTTATTAGCGTACTTCTATAAATTTTAAATTTTTGTTAAATTCACTTCCGTTAATAAGAATCAAATGTAGTAACAAGTTATTTACGAATTTCCGAAGATGTTGAATTTAAAAACTTTAGAAAACTTATAAAATGCCAAGTTTTCGTATTGACTTCTGAGACAGCACTGTATTTGCTCATGTTTGCAGACTTGTCATGTGAATATCGTTCCGCAAATTGGATGTTGGAAAGTAATTAATTAAATTTAATCTTAAAATAGGAGCAGCCATTAAAAAAGATTATTTGTATCGGGATTTTTGGTGTTCTACATTTAATATTTTACCAAGAGGGTTTGTTGTGGTTAAATAATTCCAGATTTAATTTAATAATTTAAAGAAATTTGGAGATGTAGGATCTGCTTGAATTAATTCAGAAAATATTCTTTGGGGTTTTTATTGTTGTTTATTCAAGGCAGAAAAAATTCTGAGGCAATACAAATTCAGTTCATTATTCAAGTTATCAAAATCAGATAAAGAGATAAAATGCAAATGAAATTTCAGTTAGTTTTGAGAGTTTTGATTGAAAATCCAGACTATGTAAAGTATTTTCATTGTGAAAAGTTTATATTCTCCAATTATTAAGCCATGCATCGGAAATGGTAGTTTAATTGTTCTTGATTCTAGACGATATTTAGAAAAAGATTTAACTTTGTGGAGAGTTAAATTTCTTAATTAAGAAAAATTGTGCAGGTTATTTTATTCTTAATTAAAGTCAATGTCCAGAAAAAAGTTCTTTTAATAATTCCATCAATATCCAATTTGCTAGATGTTATTTATTTGTAAATACGTTTCCAAAGTGTTGTGTTATTTATATATTATTCAGAACAATTGCAAATTCTTTTGTCTAAATCTATATAAGCTATTGCTTTTCCATTCTGTATAATTATTGCCATTTTTTTAAATCTGAACAAACCAGAATTAGCAGCGCTTTTGGGTATATATTTATCGTCTCTTATTTCATATTTTTTTCTAAGCCATGCTATTTTTTCTCTCTACTTTCTCACCAATAGAAATGATTAAAGAAATATTATCCTTGCCAAAGTACTTTGTAAAAATGTCCAACTTTTATTCTAGTGCTTGTTATATTTAAAAAATTTTCTGCAGTTCATGAATATTTTTAAATGGCAATTTTGATTTGTGCTAATATTCAGATCTTTTTAAGTCCAGAAATTTTTTAAGTCAGATATTATTCTGTCCAAAATGTAAACAAATTAATTTTTTTTCAAGTTCTAATTTCAGAAATCTTTCAAGTCTAGCGTTAAAAATTATTGTCCAGATTGTAAACAAATTACTTTACAAATTGGACAATAGTTTTTAACTCTTAGACTTGAAAGATTTCTGGAATTGGGACTTTTTCAAAAGTTTTTCTAAGTACAAATTGTAAACAAATCAATTTTTTTTCCCAAGTCAAAAATTCTTTTAAGTCCAGTATAATTTTTATTTTCAGGTGCAGGATAAAATAAGTAGACAAAATGGCGTTACCCCACTTGCCCTAATCCGTGTGCCCTAAACCCATATGCCCTAATTTTCACATGCCCTAATTTCCAAATGCCCGAAATTCACATGCCCTAACTCCATTTGCCCAAATTTTTCTTTCAATACCATTTCAATTGTTTTTCCCAATACCTTATCTATAATCCATTATTTATCATATAATGGGCTTGAAGAGCTCTATTTTATTTCGAAGTCCTTAATGACCTTCGCGTGGTAAATTTTAAACATTTGTTTGATAAACTGATGTATGCATATTTGAGATAACTCTAGAAACGAAAAGTTTTTACAATTTTTATCGAAAACTTTGCGAATCAATGATTATTTAAGTCTTCTTGCAGAAAAGGGGCAAATGTTAAAATATGTGAACACGAAATCAGAAAAAACTTGGCTAAATGTATGCATTCGGAAACGAAAAGATTTACGTTAGTAACTAGATATTTAGAAGGTATAAGACATTAGTCTATAAGTGCTTAATTCTGATTTTGTAATATATTATATGTAATATATTAGGCTGTAACATAATTAATGTTGTTTTTTACAATGTTAGCAAATTATTGGTAAAGTAATACAAAGTATCACAATTATAATTAAACTTGGAAACATTATAATTACGATCCTTTTTTATTATTAATTAAATTATTTCAATGAATCTAAACCCTCGTTAAAGTTTCAAAAATGAGTGGTGACGACTTGTACATACGCCATTACATGATCTACGAGTATATTATGGCAAGTGGAATTAGGGCAAGTGGAATTAGGGCAAGTGGAATTAGGGCATGTAAAAATTAGGGCAGATGGGTTTAGGGCATGTGAAAATTAGGGCATACGGATTAGGGCAAACGGGGCGTGACCAGACAAAATGTATTATTTCAGATTGTAAAATTTTTATTGAACTTGTATGTATACACTGTACATTTTAATTGCAATAAAGACATTTTATTATGATCAAAACCTGTTGACTCCTTTTAGATAGGAATAATTTCTTTTTCTCGGAGCCTCTTTTAGGTATCGTTGGACTTAAGGGGTTTTTTTAGGTATATTTTTGCTAGAATTAGCACACTTTTAGCCTAAAAATGACATTTTTGACCACCAATTCAGCCAAATTTTGCTGATTATTGAACAAATTATTCAACATTATGACAATTTATCTGCATTTCAACTATTCAACAACTGACATATTACATATAACACAATATTTTCAACTGTTGTTCAACAGCTGACATAAATACATATATAACATGAAAAAATAAACCATCAAACACATTTTGCAGCTGAAATAAATTATTGAACAAGCACTTGAAGAAGTTACTTGCCTCTGATAAAAATAACTGCGACTGAGCTGTGGAAAAATTAATACAAGCATTTAGACTACAGAACAGCCGTCATCAGTGGCGAAATGCCACTGACGACAACTGCTCTGAAGTCGAAATGCATGTATTAATTTTTTCACTACTCTGTCGCAGCTATTTTTATCTGAGGCAAGCAATCTTTCAAAGTACTTGTTCTGGAAACACTTAAAAAAGAAACATTTCACATTATCAATGACCTTAATTACAATTAACAATGTCTCTTATTGGTCAAGAAATACGTAAAATTGAATGCACGCAACTGATTCCAAATGGGAGCAATGTTTGCATAAATGACGAAAAAATAATGAATCTCGCAAAGCAATGCTTAATTGGAATTACTTAAATGCCAGGATAACATTTTTATAAACTATTCCAAGTCAGAAATAAACTTCAAAAATGCAATATTAAAATTTCATGTCACCTATTTCAAATGTTAATAAAATTAAACCTTTATATTTGCCAAATTAATTATTGTATAAATGCACAAATTATATTACCTCAATTAGACGTATTACTGTTTTTTGAAAAAGATTAATAGCATAATATAAACAAAGATTTACTTCTGATAGCAATTTAATTTTTATAACAGCAAAGATTGAACTAAATACATTTTGTCTTTAAAAATTATCTTGCATTTAAAAATATAACTGATTAATCAAGGTGAGATTATATTTACAACATCAAAAACATATTTGTTCTAATGTAAAGTTCAGATTCAAAGCTATTATGCAAAATATAACTGATTTATTCAAAGCAAACACCCTAGTTATGAAAAAATATAGCATATTCTCAAAGTTTGTCTTATATTTCCAGGTAATGTACAGTAAGTGCGTAAAATTTAACGACTTGAGGTTAATTTACTTTAAATTTAAGTAGTAATTGCATTGCGTGACTCAACTCACTATCGTTAACAAATCACAGTGCTCCTTATCGATAGCTTAACACTTTCATGGCCAATTTGTCAAATTTAAAAGGAAAATCAGCAAATCAAATCATTAAAAATTTATCAATAATTATATTTTTTAACATTATAAATGTGCAAATTGTAAGTAGCAATACATAATCATTACAAAACATTTATTTAAAAACTTATATTTGAAGAATTTTCAGATTGTAATTTATGAAAGTATTGAGTGCACGAAAAACTAAAGTATTTCATTAAATATTTGTATACAATTGAGTTATTTATGTTAATAAATTTAAAGAATTCCTTTTCAGTAACGCTTGTGTTAGAATAAGTCAAAATCTCATATGGAGTTTACCAAAATTATCGTTACGATAATTTAATGAAGATATTTTAAACAGCCATGAAATTGTTAAGTAATCTAAAATATAACTCAACCAACAAGAGACAACGTTAATATTTACATAGAGACCAACCTGAGAATCAAAAGAATAACTACAAAATTGAGAAACAAAATAAATATCCTATAATTATTATACCAAATAGAATTGAATGAGCTTCCCACAATCTATATATATTTGCAAAAGTTTGTTTGCGTGTCTCATTATGCATGCCATAAACTATAAGACACGAATAACTAAAATTTGGTACAATTATTATTAACATCTTAACTTGATGAATGTATAAAAGGTTTGGTCAATTGGTTAATTATAGTCAGTGCTATAATAATAATAATATAGGGGAATATAACATTTTACAATTCCACTAGAGATGCCTGCATTTCAAATTTGAAATGTTGACAGAATTTTTTTACAATAAACAAAGAAGCTTCAAAGTTTATTGTATATTAGGATTAGCTATGATGCTGGTCAACACAGACATCCATGACATTTGACGGTGCGATGAGACACTATTACAACGCCAACCTTCATAACAGCCTACTTAGTTAGACAACAAACCCATACAGCGGCCGGGTTACGCAATCTTACTTTCGATACTACACAATTTATACAAGTGAAAACATTTACCACTTACTTTATTTGCTCACATTACACTGTGTTGGATGTGGTTTGGTTAATACAAAACGACAAACAACAGATGAACAAACAAAAAGAATTAATGCAACGAAAAACAAAAACAGTAGAAAAGAGAATTAAAATCACACAGAAATTCAATGCTCCGACTCTTAGAATGATTCTCTAAGCAAAGAGTTTTGTTAAAATAAATTTATGTCAAGTGAATAATACTTTGTTACAATAAGTGGACAATACTTTTGTTAAAACGTTACAAATTGCACTTGACAATGCCTTATCCCCCTCCCTCCCTCTGCTGTTCCCCCCCTTATCTCTCGCGAGGCAATAATATGAATCTCGAGCCTCAAAAATGACATTCGTTGTCCAGGAAACTTATCGATAAAAGTCAAAATCTGTCACATATTCGTTAAATATGCGTAATTTCAAAATGTGGTGCATTACTTTCTGGGAAACCCTCGTACAATGTTGTGTGAGACAGAGTTGATTGTCAATTTTAATTACGAATCCTCAAAATATTTTCCAACTCTTTCATTTATATCAATTAAAATATGAAAAAATTTCCCAAATAAAACTTAATTCAAGCATAGATATAATTTTTTGTTCATAATTATTGCCATAATTTGAAGTCACGATGATTTAAAACATAACCTGAGCAACGCTGGGTAAATTTGCTAGTTATTTATAAGCAAAGAACTTTGCAATACCATTTTAATTTAATTTATTCACCAGAGAACTATATAAAGATGTTTGTGTAGCATTGTAAAATAAATTCCAATAATTACTCCAAGATTTGATGCACAAAAACGATTACAGTGTAATTTTCCTAATAAACGTTTAATGTGACTAAATCTTAGAAGGATATTTTGTAGTTTAATTTACATTCTTCGTTAGAAATAATTTTATGAACTCTGTATTTATCTCAGAATCACTACAAATATGCTGTCAACAATTTGTTGTTAACATACATTAAAGTTATGGTAATTTAATGTTGTGCTTACGCAAACTGTATAATTATAAAATATCAGTTGATTACTTCGTTTAAAAATTAGTACAAGAGTTTAAAATAACACTAATATTTATAATGAGATTTTAAGATATAAACAAGTTAGGAAAGTGTACAACGTAACACAAATGGGTGCGTTTTGTGCATTGGAATATTTGAAAGAAATTATTTACGTGTTTGGAAGGGAAATAGCATTATAAAGTTCTTTTCTTCATCATAAATAATCCATTTTCTTCCCATTTAAAAATATTACATGCATATGTAAGGAAATTAAACATATTTCCGTGAGATTGTTTACGTTAGCAACAATGAAGAAGTAACCATGCTAGAAAATTTCAAAGTTCAACTCAAATTACGACTCTTGTTCGATTTTCTCGCAAACGGCGACTCCTACGATAAAAATGTAAAGGAAAAGAAATACCCTGCTTTTTTAGTTGCACAAGTTTTACTTGATAAATATTTTGATATGACCGATACTTTACGAGATATGAGGGAAAGTTCATATTTTATCACCAGTAAAGTGGTACCCCTGATTGGCTTACGTGACTCATTTATGTGATTTTCTTATTATCTTTGACCGTAAGTCCTTAATATCAAATTTCATGAAAATCTGCTTGGTAGAAGCAGATAACGAACATGCGGACAGACCAGATGGAGACTAATACTAATAGGCGCTTATGCTGGAAGCGAAACGCACCTGACAAATAACCTTGCATGTAATTACATTTACAGATACACATACATTACTAAAAATTGTCTTTAATGACAAGAATGATATGTTACTTATTTGTTCAATATACAAGTAGAAGGTACTTGCATTCTGTAAGCGTTTCAAGTCATTATTTATGGCTTTTGCAAAGTAAAAATTATAAACTAGTTAAATAAATAAAACAACTTCAAGTACTCATTAGAATAAACTTCATTAGACCACTGATTCCCAATGAAAAGACAAAACTGATAATGGTTTGATTCCGATGCAAATGAATTGGAATATTTTGAGGCGGTGCTTACTGTAAAAGAGAGACTGACTGATATTATTCACTTCTTTCGGTAAATTGTGATGAGATTAGCCATGAGGAAGTGTATCATCCGAAACAAAAGTACCACGAAGCCAATGAAAAGGAAGAAATCCACAGTACATTGAACCCTCTGCATACTGGACCTTGATGGAACGTACTTAGGATATAACGGACAGAATGTCCGGCGATGCAAAACAGTTAAATGACGCCACTACTACATTGTGTCTCATGCGGACCTATCACATGTGCGTTATTTGGAAGGCCTAATGAATACATCGCAACATTATAACTAACGTATATCACGGCGTATAAGTCGACCTTTGAAGCTTAAAAAAATTTTCCTAAAACTTAAAGTCGACTTATACGACAAATATAAAATTGTGAACCTTAAATTACAGATGAATAACATCGATATTTACCAACAAGGGGAGGCCATAACATTAATATTGAAATTCGTAATACCCTTTTAGGAGGTGAAACTAGAACTAAAACATCACCTATATCTCTCTGCGTTTTTGCCAATGGGCCCTTGTTTAAAAGATCTTAACAATTTAAATTCAGGTGTAAGCACGGATGCAACATATACCATTAACCTTAAGGTTACAAACAGAAGCAGCGATAGCTGAATGGGTAGAATGAATGTCTAGTATCGGATGGGCTGGGGTTCGCTCCCAACAGCCAGCATTTTTTTCTTTCAGAAGTGGTCTGTACATATATTTTAACTAGTAAAATTGTATTATTATTATGTCTTTTTTGTATTTTTGTTTTTTTCCTCAATTTTTTGTGATTATTTTTTTTGTCTTTTTCACGTACCTTTTTGTACTTAATTTATTTGCACCTTCCACATATAATTATGATATTATAATTATAAATAAATAATAAAATTTAGAATGTTATAATCATTACTTGATTGTTTATTAAAATATCAATTCTTTAATACGACATTTATGAAATGTTTATTATGGACAATTACCTTGTTTTTTTAATTGTATCATCCAAAGTATTGTAATGCTGTAGAAGTAAGTGAGATAGAAGAGGTACACTTCGATCGGAATTAACCATACTAATTGCAAGTTATAATTATATGTGGAATATGCAAATAAATCAAGTACAAAAAAGTACATGAAAGAAGACAAAAAAAAATAATCAAAAAATATGCGGAAAAAACATTTCCTTTTTTGAAAAGGGGAATAATGTAATTATCAGAACCATCCTCACGCCTGCCAACATGCGATACTTTATTGAATTTCACCACCGTAGATATTGATTGCGATAACTAGGTGGTTAATTTTGATAGCATCATTAACAGCCGACATCAATCAAATCATAGGAACCATTATTTAGTTGGTCAAGCTCTCTGAGAATAGCAGTTTCTTATTGGTTGAAATTAAAACACCTGTCAAATGGAAGGCTCAAGAAGAATAGCACGGACTCGAAAAAATATTCCTATATTTTTTTATTACTATGTTTATTTCTGTATCTTGTTAAAACTTGGATCGTACAGGACCTTGATTTTGCCTGGCAACGATTTCATGAGAAGTATTTTTAAGGGAAACAAAGGGGGTCGACTTATACTGCGAACATATACCTAATCTAGTATTTTCAAGTTGAAAATTCAAGGTCGACTTATACATCGCAATATATGGATATATATATACATATTACAATGTATATAATTACTGTATATACTCGTGTATGATGCGTCCCAGTGTATAACTGCCGTGTATAATGCACACTCGTACTTTATTCCAAAAAATCCCGACTTTTTCCGATACCACGTGTATGACACACATCCTTGATTTTTGGGAGGTATATGAATTTTAAAACGTTTGGACTTGTCCATAAGTGTATTACGTTCAATAAGCTCCATATTATGTCTAAGAGAGACATCGTCAATAATTAAAGCGACTGAGTTGAGATGGCAGCAACCTCACATGGTAAGTTGGGCAAAGTGATGCCGTGTAGAAAACTGCAGCGCCACTGTTGCCAATCCTTTTAAATCAGACAAAAAGGGATCTATAAATTAGTTTTGATTTAAAGTGGATGTTGGTTCTCTCTTTCCTATCTCATTCTAAAACTGTTTAAGAGAAGGAATAACGTAAAAATTTAACAAACAAATCTGGAAACAGGAAACGCGACAGGTATGATTAAGTTCACACACGAGATTCTATGGGTTTTAAATTACTTACGTTGTCAATCGTAGACACTAGAATCATTTACTAAATAAAATTATTTCAATTTGCTTATTCTATGTTTTTTTTGTTTTTGATGTGTGTTTTGCGGGAAGACTATCTTGTGATTTTGCAAAAATTACAGCAATCAGCTGATGAGCTAGTGAAATGCGGAATAATTAGAGAGGATGGAATTATAAATGTATAGAAGTAATTAGGTGTTCTATACATATAATTATGTATGTATAACCTGGAGTATCAATAATTATTGTGCTTTTCCCATTAATTAACCCAAAAAGCGTGAATCTGGTGCGAGGTAGGTTCCCATTTTAAGTGCAGAGAAGTGTTACCTGTGTATAACATGCACCCTACTTTATGACCTGAAAATTTGGTCTTCAAACAGCGCGTTATACACGAGTATATATGGTAGATACAATGTATAATTTATTGGTGTAGCAAATCCGCAAAAATTAATTGTTCCTCCGTTTGACCTCTGTGACTGGTTGAAATTGACTGACTTGCATTACTTGTGGGGTTTGTTTGTCTTAAAACATTCTTTGTATTCATTGTTACTTTCTGCCAATTTCCACCAGGGTCCGGAAAAATCTAAAATCTCGAAAAAGTATCCCAAGTTCCATTCCTAAGAATAATTCCGTTTCAAATAAGAACGCAAGGGAAAATCAATTTTTCTTATGGTCACTATAATTTATTTCATTCTTAATTATGTTCTTATAAAAGTATGCTCCTGCTAGCACACTGCAAGCACCTTTTACTAGTAAAATATAAAAATTAATACGATTCCTATTTTCCTAAATTAATTAGAAAATTCTGTGCTATTATTTCATGCGCTCTTAACAATTTGTATAAATATATAGCAGAGTAAAACACTGTCTTTCATAACATGCGCATTTTAACAATTTAAGGCAACACATACGTTTCCTTCGGATGTTTCGGATATAACAGACAGGCCTTCCCCTCCTTTTAGTCCAATATATCGAGGCTTCACTGTACGTATGTAAAGAATGCGATGTCGGACTGTGTACAATACCACGTTTTGGAATATACCATACACGAAAACGTATCAAGTATATAATAAATGGAATAATAAAATTTAAAATAGTTATAACGAATCCAACGTATATTTTCAATCCTTTCAAACTTTTACAAACCTATGCCAACAGGTGCTTATAATGGAATCTTAACTTAGTACTTAAAAAGAGTTAAAAATGAAACAATCTTTTGTTATTCTAAAAGCTCCCAATTGCAAGCGCTATCTGAGTTTATATAAACATTTGAAATACAGTTGGACCTCTATAAACATCACCATTGATAATCGTTGTTTTGATCAACCCTCATTTGTCGCCAAATGGTACAAAAAAATTAAAAAGTTCCGATGCCAGTTTTGAATGAAGCAGACAAATGAATGATGATTGCACTGTGACCGAGAGAGAAAGATTCCTGGCATTGCCTCCAATTCAATTAGTGCCAATTAAACCTTCAAATAAGTGAAAGAATAGTGTTATTCGCTTCACACTTTAAGCATCGAAATTAATGCTGTAGCAATGTCAAACTTTATAGATAGCAACACAAATATTTACGGATAATTATCCAGTTAATAACTGTGTATGGGAAGCATTTCTAGCAATTTAATCAAAGCAATTGATCTTATTTAAAATCATTCGGATGCTGGAATCTTACTTTTTCAGTAAGTAAAACTATTAAACATATATAATGCTTATTAAGGCAAATTGTCTCATGCGTAAATTTAAAATCAGATGAGAATAGGGACGTACATTATTTTTTAAAAAATTGAAAGTTATATGGTTATGTCACCTTCGTAGATAATCTAAATGACAAAGAATGTTAGGCGACGGGCTACGTTTATTCAGGAGCAGCATGAAAACATTTCTTTTAGATTGATAACCTAGAACTCGCCGAAACTTATCTTCTCTTCATTGTTAATCTAAATAAACGGTTGCATTGATTGATATATGAAAAAAAGGACGTATACTTCAATAAAAAGAAACAAAGAAAATTAAAAACATAAAAGTTTGCAATCAATTACTGTGTAGCATTAATTTCCTCTCTAATTTGACTTTTAAAATACAGATTTCTTACTGACTTTGCATAATTAATTGTCAATATGCACACACAGCCTCGCCCTCAGCGAGATTTCTACCCGCTAACCTTACCTATACTGGGGAAATGCATTATCAGAGTTAAATGCGAATTATTGAGTTAAACGTGAAATATTGAGATCAACTTATTCTACACAATTCTTAATTTTTTATAAATTAATTGAAAAAACAGTGAAAACACTGTGTGGGTACAGCTAGTACTCCGTTAATTCATCAAATAGAACTTATAATTTTGTTTGTTTAGTTTACATAACAACGCTTTTACTCATTATTACCTCTGACGGTAAAGCACTATCAATTGCAATTTCCCAGGTTGTTGTTACTATCAGCATTTTAATTACTACAAATATAACTTTTAATTAAAGTTTAAGGCAATAATAGCCCATTAATTCATCAAATGGAAGAAAGAAGAAGATAACGAGGCCTTTGAATCTGTGTAATTTTTACTTATGAACCAATGACGTGAATCTAAATTGATTCTTTCGAAAATTTTAATGTAAATCTGATTCAAACGTACTTTATTGTGTCATTTTATGTTACTTGTCGCCACCTGGCACATCCAGCCACCATGTGACTAAATGAATAAATAAATAAATATTATAGAGACAGAAGAAGATAAAGAAGAACGACGTAGAAGAGAAAGAGTGAGAAGATAAAATACGGACAGATGAGCAAAGGCAAACAGCGAGAGAGACCATAAACGAAATCAGGTAACAAAGAAGAAACGAACAAACTGAAGAAGGGAGTAATATAAGAAGAAGCCAAAACAGAATCGATGCAGCCAACGGCGGAAGACGAAAAAACGACACAAATTTAAACTCAGCAATAGGAAACGGATTAGCTACTCGACGAGATGATTCACATTTAGGAAAAATTAATAAAGAATGTCAATATCGTAGAGCTTTGTTTTTTAATAACTGAGAAAAGCATAACAGATGCTGGTACGAGAAGAGCACTTCCGCAGCTTCCAGATATATTAAAACTGCCGTAGAGAGAAAATACCCCTATGTGTAAAAATACGTAAGACTAATGTAGTTTCTGCACATGCCAGGACATGAAATATATATTTAAAGCGGGAAGCTCATTAGTTCTAATTTGAAATGCAAAATCAATCACACTCACCCATCTTCTTTCTTGACATCGCAAAGCAGAGCTGGCCTGTGGAAGATCTACCATGCTGGCTGCGTTTTCAGACTTCATTCTTCGGAGGCTCGCATCTGAAACAACGACAGAACCAACTCAGAAATCTCGCACCCAAAGGATAAAAATTCTACAAAACCTTAACAATAACTTTTGATTTGAAGTTTATAAAGTAATGGAAACCGGCTAATAATGTATTATTCATACGTTTTTAAAAACACAGATTCTCATTTTATGAGGTAAACTATAATTTTTACGTTCAAAACACAATATATATTGATAACAAACCCTTAATTAATCCTACGTTAAGAGTGTAACGCCATATCTTGGCTATATTTGCCCATAAACAAATCCGTCCTTGCAAAAAATTTTACCAACTCTTCACAGAAAATGATACTTTACAACGATAAAATCACTCATTAAACATGTTATGCAGTAACAAAATGTTATACATAAGGACTAATTTATAAAAATAATTACTCCATTATACATAAATATGATAAATATAACATTTCCTATATACATATATATACGGTAAAGATATTTCAACTATAAATCAAAGATGAACAGAGAAGTTATTTAAGATTTCCTTACCTTTGTAGATATAAATCCTCGAGGAGATTGACCAGGACAGCTGTATCACACAATAATAACAGTACATTTATTTTCCAGAAGATCAAAGTTACATGGCAAATCAATAAGACAAACTCAATCACAAAAGAAAATACAAAGTAAAACAATATAACAGCACGAGTGGACTAACGAAAAACAATAATACATCAAAACATCACCATAAATTACAATTAAGTGGCAAAGCAGGGCATACTGAATAATTACATATACAAATTCACATATCATTGTATTATAAAATAAGAAATAGTACTATTAAGAGAAGTTAATTAATGTCCAGTAAGCAATGTGAAGATTACACACATTGAAACTATAAAAAACTTTAGATAATACTTCACTTCGCTTAAAGTGTCTTAAAACGTACACAAATCAAACTAAAAGTACATAATTAAAAACTGCTGTCAAAATGCGTCACATGCACCACTGTTTTCGAAGAATAAACGGCCAAACTTTTGTCACGATCAAAACTATCAACATTAAATTTCGAATACAATAACAAGGTCTAGTTTTTTCCTTCTAAAATAAATAAAATAAAATAACCAAAAGTATTAAAACACTGCTGTGAAAATGATTATCACGTGGACCAGTTTTCGAAGAACACAAGGCCAAACTTATATCACGATCATAACTATCAACATTAAATTTCGAATACAATAAAAAGGTCTAGTTTTTTCCTTCTAAAAAGGTCTGATGGAAACATAAAATAAATTTCGAACGGTATTACGCACATAACAGATAATCTCGTCAGCCATTTTAAGATTTCTATGAAACAACAAGAAGTAACGCGCAGGCGCGCAGGCTAACCAACATTTCCCCTTATAAACCTGGATATTTACAATTTCGACAAAAAATAAACAATTCCTTTTTATATCTTGATTTCTCATTTTAGTAGGAACACAATTATAACTTATTGTAGCATCGATAAAATTTGCTTAAATGTTATAAATTACTTGCAGTAAATCAAATTTATTGGCATTAAACTTTTGCTTTGCAAACCTAAATTTGGATTCGTCATGGAGAGGGGTAAAAATAAGGCATTAAAATATATTTTCAGATTGCTTAATAACCGACAATGTAATTAATTAATTAATAACGAATTTTTGGTCCAAATACGTATGCGTTTTTTTGTAACATTTATTTTTCTGTAGGACGTCTTCATAAACAATTACATGGGTAGTTTCGGCGGCATTTACAAATTATGCGGAAACAATTATTAGTTATTAAAAACTATTCACGAGTGTAATTATAACAATAGCAATTATACTCCGGAAAATACTTTCAGGTTTTTATCTTATCCATGTACTTTGGAAACCTGTGGTATATTCAATTGATACCGATAAAATATTCGTATAAATTTGAAATGTAGGTACCTACCGTAGGAACCTACTGATTTACAAACACAGATGTCCGGAACAGGTAGAAAAATACACTTGTAATTGTCCTAACTAAGATACTCTATTTAGTAAGTGAATTAGCCTTCATAAGAACTTAAGAACCATAAAAAACTCGGGTGATTCCTTCTTCACGGTAAACTTCCACCTCATTTCCTATTTGAAATCCAAAAACTCACGTAATATATTTTCAAAAAAAGCATTCGTGCGTCAATTTCCAACAAATCCTTTATCTAATTTTACAATTGTCCGACCGTCTTTCTCCATTTGTATCTCCCATTATTACAGCTAATGCCTATCACATAAGTATATTCGAATCATCCTTTGCATCAATTTATAGAAATTTATAAAATTTTATTATTGTAATATTATCGTATATTTTATAAAGGTAAACTCCTCTCTATTATGAATTTTACACTGATAATAATAATACTCTATTTACGGGACAAGGCCTTTTCCTAAAAATACAATCGGAAATGTATTAAAAATAAGCCAAAATATTTAAACGTGCGTTCTAATACAATATAAACCATTAAAGCACAAGAGTAAGAAAAATTATACTATCGCACATAAAAATCACAAATCCTATAAAAATTATACTCAAAATCCATCTGACAATATAACAATATCGTACAAACCTTTGTATGAACTCAACATTAACGAGGATATGTGCTAGTTATAATAAGTACTTCTCTAATCTAGACATTTTTATCAGAAAGTCTGAGTATATAACATAATTATCGGCTTTATTGGGGTACTCAATAAAAGATATGTATGAATTTATAATTTCACCATTGTTTGAAATTATGTACATATCTTGAAAATGAAGGAATATATGATTGTTATCTGCCTCACTTCTTTTATAAATATATTTCATTCGTTGTTATTGGTAATACATAACTACAATTGTATAACTACCATTGTTACTTGCCTTATTTATAAATAGTTCATAGGTCGTGTATGGTAATATATATATATATCATTGTATTGAATAATGAATATTTTATGCTTGTGAATGTATATGCTTTTGTATTGCTTTTTCGTTACATATATAATTTGCCATCTTGATATCAAGATAATTAGAATCAAGTGTATTTATTAAAATGTAAACCAGTTTATCCTGTAATTATTTTGTTGGGTAAACTTTAAAAATGATAAATAAATAAATATTCTAAGGCATAAAGTAAAATTATATCAGATTCATGGTACTTAATAAAAATTTACCTGAATTAAAATAGACATAAGTTGGCATAAATTTCTACCACATTTAAGTTAGGCATTGCAGCTTAGTTTTAAATGATTGCAGTGATTCATTGAATATATCAACTTTATGACTTATAAGGTTGTAGTCTCTCATCATAGTATACAAAGGTAAAATGCACATATAATTTGTCCTTATATGGTATATGAAAAGTCATATCTAACCTTGTATACATTAAAGGCACTCTGAGGTTTATTAAATTAAGTAATTCTGGACTTTTAATATGGTTATTTAACAATTTATATAAAAACATAAGGCCACTATTCCTCCTTTGAATGTAAAGGAGTAGCATATCAAGTAGTATTGTCACTCCTAACAGTAAAAAAGCAAAAAGTGTCAAAAGACTTATGTCCTTAACAACGCTTTCAATCTATTATCAGAACGTAAGGGGATTAAGGACAAAATTAGAGCAACTTAAACTAGCTATTTCTACCGCTGACTATGACGTTATGGTACTCACTGAGACTAGGCTCAATGAAGACATAACTCTGAATTGGACTTACCTCATTTAGACATTTATAGACATGATCGCAGTGTAATTACTTCTAATAAAGTTCGTAGTGGTGGGGTTTTAATTGCTATTAAAACAAAATTGCAATCTGTAAAGGTTATAAGCCAAATTATTAATGTAGAACATTTTTGTAAACATTTGTAGTCAAGAGGCAAAGGTTTTAATTGGGGCAGTGTATATCCCCCCAGCCTCTGCCATTGATAAGTACTTATCTCATTGTGAAGTGGTTGAAGACATTGTGAATAATAACAATTTTTTGATATTATTGTACTGGGGACTACAATTTACTTGATCCCTGTTGGAACACTGACTGTGATAGCATGTCTTTCACCACTCAAGCAAGAATTATAAATGAAAGTTTTACATTACTGGGTCTTAAGCAGATGAGTACTATTTGTACAATTTACTATTAGATCTAGCTTTTTCTAATTCAGGGCAAGTAACTTCCGAAAAGGATCCATATCCTATTTAAAAATGTGTTAATCATCACCTTGATATTCATTACAGTGTAAAGTTGGCCAAAGAACTAGATTATAACAATTATCAATTTACTATTTATGATTATAGAAACTGTCATTATACTACATTGACTAACTACTTAGATACTTTAAACTGGCTAGGAATATTGTGCAATTTGGAGATTAATAATGCTCTATCAATTTTCTACTCTATTCTTTATGAAGCTATAGAACTGTGTACTCCTACCTTAACAATCAAAACATCATCTTATCCTAAATGGTTTAGTGTTGAATTAAAGGAATGTATCAAACTCAAGAAACATTACCATAAAATTTTCAAAATTACTGGGAGTAATGGTGATTATCATAATTTTTCTAAAATCCGAGGTGAATGCAAAAAACATTCTGGTTCATGTTGCAAAAACAATATAAATAACATGGAAACAAATATTCCCTATAACTTAAAGTATTTCTGGAGACATGTTAAAAATCATCAAAAATTGGATAGAATACCAAGCATAATGTATTATTATGAAGAACATGTTGCAAATAATGACCACGATATTTCAAACCTCTTTGTAAGGAACTTTTCTAAGGTCCACAGTACTGTGATACCTGACACAAAGCCTGCCTTTGACATAAATTACACGTTTTCCTTTGGCAAAATGACAGTTTCAACTGAGGATGTACTATGGAAATTATTGTCTACAAATGTTACAAAGTGTACTGGCCCAGATGAACTCTCTCCCTTTTTTATTTAAAAAGTGCAGTCAATCACTGGTTTACCCACTGTTTATACTATTTTAAAATCTTTTAGCAGTGGCGTTTTTTCTGACCTCTTTAAAATTGCTTACATTACACCGATTCACAAAGATGGTGACAAAAGCAATACTTGTAAAATCAATATATGTAGTGGAAAAGGGAAAATTAGGTTTGGAGTAGCATTTAAATTCAGCCAAGCATATGAGAAACAGTAATTCTGGCACTACATGAGGAAAAATTACAAATGATGCTATTACTAAAAATAGAAAGTAGGCTGAAATTGTTTCTGCTTGTAACTTTAGGCTTTCATTCAGTTTGACATCACTTTGAGTTATCGATCAGTGATTTGCACAAATAAGATTATTTGCGGATTCAAAGATGGCTACTAAAATTTCACCAGCCACAGCTAAGACATAAGCAATAGTTGACAAGGTATTAGCTCCACATTCTCTACCTTTAATAAAAATTAAACTTGAATATGTACATCAGGATCTCCACTGATGGTAGCAATAATTTATCACGAAAAATTTTTCGAATACTCGTACAGTATTTTGATCGTCATGTTTAAGGACTCACACAAGCTAGTTGAATTGAAATGTTTAAAATGAATCAGAGGGGACTATAAGTCACCTTGTTTTAAAAACATATGATTGGCCAGAAGAGTGTATCGCATTTGGAGGGGATAACTGCAACTCCAATTTTGGTTATGTTGATGGAAATGGACAGAGCAATGTTTATGTACTCTTGTCTGCGGAAGTTAGGGAATTACTTGGAATAAAATGCCCTGCCCGTATATCTTACATAATTGTGTTCAGCATGCAAGGGATTCCTGGCTAATTGATATTGAATCAAATTTGGTTACAATTTATAATCGTTTTTCTGTATTCACGGCCAGAACAGAAACCTTGAAAGAACTTTGTGACTTTGTATCTGTAGGTTATAATCCATGTGTGATCTCTGTTGAATTGCTAATGTTTGAATTGAGATTTGGCAACTGTTTGTTTTCATCTGGTACTACTTTGTAATGTAACTGTGCCATCTTTCTGAGTGTATATCGCAAATAATTTGTGATGTTTGCAAAAACCTGTTTGCAATCTCAGCTGAAATGCTACAGAATTGTTTCTCACTTAAAATACGGCATTTACTTGTTATGTGTACATCTAACGAAGCTTAAATAAAGCAATATCAATAACTTACAATAATTTTGTTGTTTTTTCAATTTTATATTTCTATTTAAAATTTTGCGATCATATATATTAAGCATTTTACGAGGAATAAATAACCTGATATTTTAAACGCGCGCGCTTGGTGCGACGGTGGTGCCATCTATGAACAAATGTAGTCGTAACTTGAACCTATTTCCCACAAGAGTAAGATGCACAGGGCTGATCTACTTTCAGTGCCAATTTTAGGACGTATGTGGGATATACAGTGGTTTGGCTTCGGCCCAATATCTACTATTCAGCTTCTGCTTAAGGCCGAATAACCGAATATTATCAAAATTTATTTCTCCATTTTTACTTTTTTTAATGAAGGAAGAATATGGAATACAACCTGTCCCCGATATCAAAGGCTAATGGAGACCAGAAAAACAACAAAGCGAAACCTCTTAAAGTGGGGAATTTCACCCATAAGAAATAATGGTATTTTGAAAAAATTGGACTGTCCAGGCACTGTTTAAGAAGAAATAATGTCCCAACAATCCAGAATACAAATGCTAAAGTATTTTTTAAATAATTCTGATCTAAAATAATAAAATTAATTGTGTTAAATATTATACCATTTATTTAGTACCTCAAAAGCATGATCAAACACTTGTAACATGTACTCTACCTGTACACTGTTGACATTTTTAATGAATTTCAACTTACGCATGTAGCCTCCCACTGTTGGCAACTGAAGACTAGGACCTGGCTGAGACTCGGATTTTTACGTGACTGGTCTCTGTGCGAAGAATGAGTCGAATGTTGTTTGTTTTGTACAGCTCAAATTCAAACTTTGCAGCACGATCGTAGAGAGAGTCATGCTGCTTAATGTACCGTATATTCTGGTGTATAAGCAACCTTTGAAGCCTAAAAAATTTTCCTAAAACTTCAGTCGACTTATACGCCGAACATAAAATGTGAACCTTAAATTACAGATGAATAACATCGATATTTACAAATACTGTTGGTCTTTCAGTGGAGGTGATCCCTATTTTGAATCAGCTGTTCCAGTGTTTACATTTTATGACATTCATTCTGGAATATTTATAATAATTAATTTTAATATGTACTGTATTTACGTAATCTGTGTCCTTGTGTACCACACACACTCCTATTTTTGGACCAGTTAGAGGAGAAAAATAAATTCATGCACTTGCAGCCTTCCCCACAATTTTCACATTTTTTTAACCACGACGCTTTTGAAATCTGTGAAACCAACCCCTTGATGCAGCGAAAGGCTTGGCTTCAGCATCTCCCTCTCCTAACTCCATCGTCATGGCCTCATAAAAGCTTAATGATTTTTCTTAGATGAGGACCAAGTTCGTTGGAGTGTGTTGCTGGGACAAGTCTTCAATCCACGTTGCAAGACACCTCTCGATTATTTCTATAGCGCCACTCCTTTGCCGTGTAATATTCACTTCAGAATGCCGTGAGACATGGTCAGCTTTAGCTTCAATTTCTTCGGCCCTTTTTAAGATCAAGTGAATCGTTGTTTCTGGCATGTTGAGAACACGTGAAATGTCTATCACACGTTCACCTCGTTGTTTTCGACAATTACGTCCAATTTAATGTCAATATTGTAACTGGTATGCTTCTTCGGATACGATCCTCATTAAAGTGGGGAACATTTAACGAGGAGTTCCACAAAAAAATGGACTTGTTAAAGCGGGGACTTGGTTATCAGAAACTCTTATAACGGGGACGGGTTGTATTTATTATTTTTTAACAATATACAAGGTGTTTATAAAGAGCTTGTGCAATTTTAAGCCTTAAAAGCTTTGGTTAAAGACTAGGGTTGCCTACTTTAAGACCTTCATGACCTGGAGATTTCATCTGAAACCCGGAGACTTCAGAGGAAACCCTGTTTTTTTGCTTTTCACAGGTTTTCTGTTATTCACAAATTGCTTAATTAAAAAAATATTATAAACTAAAGCAATACAAACTGTAAAAACATGGTGATGGCAATGATCGATCTAGGAATCACAAGTATAAGATGCTTTATGTTAAATGTAAGAAGAGACTATACAGTCTCAATTTTGTACTCAATCAAGTCATTTGTCTGTCTGTCTTTATTCACACAACTCAGTTACGTGTGCAGAAAACATTTCTAGCTCAGCATAATGTAGTCGAATTACTACATAACTGTAAGCAGAAAGGTTGCAGGATACTGTCATCATTCTTACCTTGCAAAAGGCAAACTATGTAAGATACAAGAGAAGTTAGAACTTCCCCACCATGAGCTTATATAAGATGTTCAAACCAGATAAAATAGCAGCTACTACATGTTAAAAAGGCTAAAAAAGAAAGCCTTCATCCTGTACTTTGCAGATATCAATGTCAACATAAAAGAACTCACAAACCACCAATGCACAGAAAACAGTACATTTATTAGGACCTGTTGAAGAATGTACAAAGCTAATGTACCTTGAGAGTAAAAGTATTTCTTAGTCGATACCTACATTAAAAAGCCTTTAACTCCAGGAAAGATACTCATATTGATATACGTGATATGAAGTCTTGAGATGCAGAATGAAATCCAGAGACGATTTTGTTGTCTTGAAAATGAACTACATTGCACCATTGCCACTTTTCTAGATCCTAGGATTAAGAAGATTTTCGCAGATGATGGAGTGAAGCAGCATGTGGAAGCACAGATATTAGAACTAAAAGAGAGTGCTACTGTTATGTCAGTTTATGGGATTGTTTCAACAAAATTGTATCCACCAGAATCAACTAAACCACTAAGTTTGTCTGGAGTTAAACAGGAGATTATTCAATACCTTGTCGAGGCACTATTGAGAAAAAAGCTATGTCCAATAACTTATTGTCAGTTGCAAAGAAGAAAGCAGCAGTATCCCACACTGGCAAAGCTTGCACAAAAATATCTTGCCCTCCTCCAACCTGTTGAAAGTGAGTGAAATTTTAGCATTGCAGGTGTTCAATACAGTGACCTCAGAAGCACTTTGGTGGAAGACAATGCAGAGAATTGTTTTTGCACCATAAAATAAAACTTTTGAAATTTGGCTATTGATACTGGCAGCAAAAAACTGCAATAATAAATAAATAAAAAGGTTAGTTGATAAATTTTCAGTTTTATTTTAGTAATTTAAAAATTAATGCTATGACAGTGTTATTTGGCCACGGCTTTGGTTTTGACCAAATGTCGACTATAATATTCGGCGTTCGGCTAAAAACCATATTCAGTGCATCTCTAGTTTTCAGTCACAACCAATGGAAAAAATCAGACCGTGAAAATTATAATTTTTAAGGGTTGTTTTTACCACATTATTGAAATTAGGCTGAAATGCCCACAGAATGCAAGCACCGTCTACTATACTATTTTTCCCATCTTATGGCGCATGACCTTGGGAGAGTGAATGGCCAATGAGAGGGTTTTTTCCTTCTACCACTGCTTGCAGCTCTCGGAACGACCCTAGCTACCGAACAGCGTTGCTACAAATGCATGCAGGGTAGTTTTTGGACAGTGAGAAATTGCGGTCGCTATTTAGCCTTTTTCAGTGAGGTAAAATAGCTATCTGGCAACACAGTCGTGCGGAGTGAACACCACGGCAGTCGAAGAGACACTGGCTTCCCCCCCCCCCCCCCCCCCCCCCCCTGCATTGCTTGACACTGGTGTCTGATTGGCTGCAACAGTAGCACTTTCACCAGTGCACTCAAGACGGCCATAAGACGGGAAAAATAATATAGTAAAGTATATTAGTACAAAGATAAAGAAATAAATAATACATAAATCATATTTTTGCTTAAACCAAACCAAATCACTCTCAAAACTCAGCACTGAACTAAACCACTCCAAAATTTAAGTTTGTTTTTCTGGCTTACTCTGTAAAATTTTTATAAACATAATTAACAATTACGATTAATTCATACAAGAAGAGTATACATTAAGAATTGAGTATTAGAATCATTAAAGCTGTTTTAGGTCAATGTTGGGCTGCTTTTATCATCACAGTTTATGATGAAAGCTGCAACCATAGATGTAGACTGGGATAGGGTTGGTATTTGAAGTATGCAGCTATGGTCATGGCTAAGGGCATTAACATTTACTAATATGGAAGATTCTGAGTTGCCCCTTTATTTTAGTCCTTCATAGCTATGAAATCAAGTACATATTTTAAATCCTATCAGAAAATGAAACCCATGAGGTATTAACCACTTTCCTCAAAACTCAAACCAACATAAATTTATTTCATGCAGAAATGGTTTCTGTGCTGAAACCCTCCTTGCCTCTGCTTGGCTAGCTGTAAGTGCCTTCCTCTTCTATTGTTGTCAAGAGAAATTCAAATAAAAACTTGAAGAAATTCAATTGTGAAGCAGAAAAAATCTGAACTTGACTGAGACTTGAACCCAGGTCTTCCACTTGTTGGGTAGGTGCTTTTAAGCTATCAAGCCAGTTTAATTCTCCATACTCGAATGGAACCCTGGGTTCGAGTACAGGTCAAGTTCAGAATTTTTCTCCTTCTCTAACCTCAAATTTGTGTTCTACTAACAGGAAAATCTACAATTCCTAATATTCCACCTTGTTAGTTTAAGAAATTCAACTAGCAGAGAATTAAAATACAACTGTTTGAGTTTTATGTAATATTTTTAGAAATGTTCTCAGTCCAATAATGCCAACGAGAAAATAAAAATGCCATACTGTATATCTGAAACAAAAATATATTTATTCAATTACAATCACATATTTGTTCTAAAACAATTAACAGCACTTATTTTACATTAGTTGTCAAACTGGCTTTGAGTGTTTTCCTAAAATTCATGCCAGAGGATAATTTCAAACAACACTTTCATAATATTGCCTCAATCAGTCCTATCACCTGCTAACAAGTCAAAATGACAACTCACTCCATGGACACATAACCTTCACATTCGACATTCACAAGAGAAATGGCCTTTGTCACATGATGGATAATGCTTAATAGTAACACATCCCTACACATGATAAAGTACATACATTAATATAGGGCAAAAATGTCTATAATATGCATTTCCTTTTGATTCAAACTGTTCCCAACCAAGCGAAATGATTTAAGCTAATTATTATATTTTTGCGATTGAAAGTATCACAAAGAAACGAAAAAAGATTAAAAAATTAAAAACCATAAAAAAATTATAAAATCATTTACAGGAAGAATGCAATAAATTTCATAAGAGAGAGAAGCCAATTGTCCAACTAATTCAAAGTAAATGAAGTTAAGACAATGAGAATTATCAAAGAGATTCTAACAATACACCTTTGTTATATAACAATGTTGTACTCAATCCAATTAGGAATAGGTTTCATGAATAGTAGTATCAAGGACGTCTACTTCTTTATATATTTTAGAGCCATCATAAATTACCAAAACCACGCATAACATGAAGAAAGACTCACATACGTAACATAAATTGCACTTTTCTAAATGAGACAATTTAGCATGCGACAACTACTTCTCAAGCCAATGCAGGGAAAAAGGTCTAGAAGGAGAATACCACCAATCGTTAATCAATTACACACAATTTCATTATCAATTATCTGAATTTTCAAGCAAACTCATGAAAAAGAATATATAATACTTTTAACTAAAAAATTAGACACGTTCTAATTCATTTGTAATGCTCAAGAGGTAGAAATTTCAAGGAAGTTAAAATATACATATTTTCAAGTTAAAAAAAGGCTTCAAGAGAATATTTTAACTGAGGAAGTATTCAGTCTCAGATCATACATAAACCTTCATAAACCATTCTCCTTGCACAGCCACAATGTGATGCAGACACAATATGCCTCTCATTACACGCAAACATTTCCTAAGCTCTCTCTCTCTCACCTATCATGGCTAATCGTGGCTCACTGTGCATCGGCCATTTGTGGTCTACAGAGGTGCCAAACAAGCTAAATAGTGATACTTATCAGCACTGACTTCTTAAGAATGTTTCTATTTAAAAAGTTTTTTATTCAACACACACAACATTTACACTGCCCCTTCTCCAATTCAGTTGGCTGAGCAGTCTGTCTCTGCTTGTACTTTTAAAACTATAATTCCACTGTTATGTCCAGATAAAAACAGCAGATACACTTAAAAATGAAACAATCACATACAATGAAACATAGCTCTAGCTCAGTCTGTTTTTTCACTCTCCTCAAAGAAGTTAAACTTAACCAACATTGAAACTGAACACCCTTTCCTCACATTTTTTTAATTTTCATCGTTATGGTTTGAAAGAAGGTCTCACAGGTTTACTAACAGATGTAACATTGTGCACCTTTCCTAATAACTAGTTTTCTTTGCCCTATAAGTTTAAACTAAAATCCAATTACAGATATGAATGAAAAATAGCTTGAAATCTCATTTTTCACTAAGTCAACAAGCATGTTTACACAGAACCTCAAAGTGAACTATTCCACTCATACCAAATAACAATTTCATTTACACCAAATGCCAAACATTAAATCTCACTCAGAAGTCTGCTGTATTTATGAAGTACAAGTTAAAAACAATAAAATATTTAAAAAATACACACATGCTGGCTTAGCAATTACATTTTTTAAATGATGATTTTTAAAAATGATGATTAATCATTCTTAAAATGATCATTTTGAGCTGAACAAAAATTTCCATAAAATAAAATTGTTTCAATTCATCACTTCTCAAAATAGCAAATTTATGGTATTACATAAAATGTAATCAAGTCCAATTGTCTACGCCCACTAGAATAATCCAAACATTACTGTTAAAGATACTCTATCTGAACATTATAAAACTCCAAGTTAATCATTAACTAAGTTTTGTTACCTTTTACTTAACAATTTTATTCGTGTTACCCAAAATTGTATTATATGATAATTATGCACACTTTTCAAAAGTTAGTTTTCACTTTCATTTTTATTTACAAATAAGACTCAAAATTTTAATGAAAGTAGTTTAGACTTTAAAACCTCACAAAAACTGTTGGACTTCTAAGCAAGATGTATTTCAGCATCACAAAAGGATTAATGAATAGTTTTTACAAAAATAAATATATGAACATTACAAAACAGTGATTCTATGTCATAGTTTCATACAGCTGGATCCCTGAAGCAGCATAAAATAAAATTTTCTAAAACTGGATAGATTAATTCCCAAATTTTTGGTGTGAATGTGAAATATCAATTTAAATTGAATGAAATTCAAATAATACACAGGAATTACAAATATATCTTTAAAAGGAATACCGAAATACCGTTAGATATTTTTTCTAATTGTACACATTAACAGCTCTGCACATTTACATATAATAACATCTGAAATATACATATGTAAACAAAAAAGTGTGTGTATACATATACATACATACATATATATATATAACATGCAACATAATAAGATAAATATGACATATGATAATGTCATAGACTGTAAATCAAAACCATTCTTTCTTAATTTTCTGCAATAGGTGAGTTTGTGTTTTCTATCAATGTTATGATTATCATTATTCAAATATACCATTTTAGGCAATTAATTTGTACCTTTTAATTATAATTTGTATTCATTCACTGTCCATCAGAAGATAGACATGAGAAACAGAGGTTCACATTTATGGATGCAACACTTTGGTTTAAATGCTTTCAAAATAAAGTACATGGCCTTAAAGATCTTAGTTGTTAATGTGGCCATCAAATACGCTAAACTCGAAAGCAGAAATCTTTATTTTGCTGAATTATGATGACAAATACTATGTTATCGGTGGTATGTGTTATTATATTAGTGAGTTTGCTCACCTCGCGACCATATCACAGCTGCGGCAAATAAATGTAATATATAAAATTGAACTTTTCCACCTTTTGGTAATATTTTCAACATTATAATTACTAGATCATAAAATTTTCTGCATTATTTCCAATTACTTATTGCTGAATTTTAATAATAAAATTCAAAAAATTGTATCTATTGAGAAATAGCACAACAGCAGATGAAAAACTATTATTATTAAGACAAAATTAAATCTCAATACACAACAGTTGCATCCTTTGTAAATGAATGTGTGTGCTATTATTCATCTTTACATGAAATTTATAGTTCTCCTCACATCTTATGTATGAATCAAAACATCACATTTCTCTTGTTTCGTGAGTAAAAAAGTATGTTCTTAATTTATATTCACTGCATAGTTACCATCAAAATATATATGCATTAACTTATGCATATCTTGAACATGGATTTGAAAAATGAATAATTGGAGGCTCATTACCACAACATTAACTCAAGAATATGCTCACAAAAATCACCTGTAAAACATTGTACTAATCTTAGCAAAGCTTATATTGGTCATATAATGATTTTTTGACTTTGTCTGAAAATATTATCTGAAAATTACAAAACATAATCACATCATCTTCTTCTTTTGACAGTGGCATAGGCAGACAAAAATTTCATTGAGGCAGCAAAAGGCTGAGATATTTTTAAGGTCCCCCACTCAGTCAAACAATTTCCTTTAGTTTCAAAGAATCTGCTAACCTGAGATAATCTATTGTGCGATTCATTGCTATTTCCTGAATGTCATTACTTAATGAAGACACTAAACTCTGATCAAACATCAAAATGTTAATATTAATCATCAAAATATATTAATATTGTGGGAAGGGTTAGCAAAAAAATTTTCACACATATGCACACAAGTGTGCCTGTGCATGTTTGTATGAGAATATGTAATATATTCTCACACAATCATTTTAAAAAAACATGACTATGCCACTGACATAACAGCACATGAAAAAATGTTTACATTTGTCACACAAGTGAGAAATGAAGTCTTAAGATACCTCTTCAAGTAGTCCAACCTATAAGAAATGTCAGTAAGGAAGTGTAGCAAACAAACTAGTTCATCATATAGACTTATATATTGCATGAAAATGTCGCATCATCATATGAGATACACCTTTTCCTGAAACACTTTCTATCAATATACACATTAATTCAACAGTAAAATATTATTTTCAGTCTTTAAGAATAAATGTTCAACTGCATTAAGATTTTCAATAAAGATTCAACAAAACTGAATCTGTCAATCTACATTGTAATAACAAGCAACAACCAATAGTAAGCTAAAACATTGTGGTCAGCTCAAAAGCAACAAGCCTTACCCAAACATCATATATAAACTATATAGCTTTGAGATTATGAACAAAATGCCTAATTTTTCTAGTGGCTAATTGAATTCACATATCTACAAATATATGTGGCATCTAGGACAACTGATACCTTTATATAAAAACTTAAACCTTTTATGAGCTCTAAGTAAATAGGGATAGTTAATTTGATCAGATTTGAACATCCCTATCAAAAAATAAACTGTCAGTTATGAACATTGGAGCCACAACCTGATTGGCTGATTGGCCACCACCAACCAATGTATATGGACAATGCAATGATCAACTTTCTCATCTCCAAACACACCTTCATTCACTCTAAATTTATTTATTAATTCATTCTCCTTCATCACTGCCTATCAGCCTTCTTTAACATTTGTTGCATCTTAGCTTCTAAAATCGGCAATACTTAGGAAGGAAAACGATATCTCTATCAGATGATTTATACAGTCAGTCTTCTATACAAGAGCCTTAGCATCATCATCGCCTTCTATCCCTCTTCTCAAATGGGATAGGAATCTCTCAATGGCTCCAATAACGAGTACATCTCAAAATGAGTTTACAAATGTTTGTTGAAATACCAACTCCCTCCTATGCCATCTTTCTAGAATTGATCTTCGTTTTTAGCAACCAACAAATGCGTGGAACATTCTGCTTATCTAATGACTTATCATATATCCAAAATTACGCCACTTTTAGATCAACGACATACATATCCCGCAAAATTCCAAGAGGTAGAATGCTCCTCTTCTCTGACACCCATCTTTGGACGGGTGTCAATGCATTATCAGAGGTGTTAACATGCCTAAATTATCGGAAATAAGCCTCAAGCATCTCCACAAACAATTTATTCATGGGCACTTTTCCCTCACGTCGAACATCTGTCCAGAATCTCCGAAGAACTTGGTCCGCTTGTCGAAGAGATGGCAGGCACAAGAGGAGTTGTTGTAAGTGGTAAGCAGAGGTAGTTGGCCTGCCAATGAAAAGAGCAAAGTTCATCAAAATATAAGAATTTTTGTGATCGACTGATATTTTACTAACATCAACATATAAAGCAGCAAATATATACCTATGTTTCTAATAGATCAATTTGTCAATGTTTTACCATCAATGCTGAATTTTATTAACTAATGAATGAGAGTAAGATATTTGTAATTTGCATTTTAAAATACATTATAACAAAGATACAAACTTCAGATTGTTATGTCGGGAATGTTTCTTTCTTCCAAGATATGTTAATAAATGTTAGATATTACAGTAAAACCTCTATATTATGAACCTCCCTATAACGAAAACCTCCGCATAACGAACTCTGTTCTCAGTCCCGGCTCCGGAACATGTAAAATGCACAACTTCCCCATAACAAACCTCCGTAACAACAAATCTCCTGTAGAGCAAAGGCTTAACCTGGCCCCGGAACTTAATCCACCTCCATACAACAAAATTTTGACGAAAACAAAATCGTAAACATTGGCTGGATCTTCTCGGGGCAAAAACAGAGTCGCCATAATGCCGTGTGAGACATGCCTAACTATATCGAAACTCCTTCCGAATCACCATTACTAGTTAGTTGAGAACAGCCAAATGAGAGAATGGATCATGCTCGCTGATTACTCTTCAAGCTGTCGCCATCGCAAAGTGCCATGGTCGGATTATTCTTGTAGTTAAAACTCATTTGAATCTATCGCCATCACTTATGTGTAAAGTTTTCCCAGCTATTGTTACTCAAGTGAATAACAACTGTCTTAACTGGGCAAATTATTATGAGGTGTATGGATGTGATGTCGTAAAAAAAATATGGGGAACGAATGAAATCAATACTTCAGAACAAAGTGCTACATTGCTTCTGTGTAGTGCCATCTCAAAACTATTTATGAGCTGTTGCACTCACTATTTGTAATGTTACGATACATTGTGCTGTTACAATTACGATATGGAAATGTTTCAAAACACACAACATAATAAATGAAAAGAAATGGATTATCTACGGCGAATAAATGAACTTGATACATTAATTTTTCTTTCGTACGTGAAAAAGAATGGATAATTTACAAGAAAGAAATGACCTTTAACGTAAAGATTATCTTACAATTACTCAGGTGAGGTGTTTTAACTAATATTCCATTGTTTCTACTTATATATCAAAATGTATACATTTCTACAGTGATGCCACTAATTCTTGAAAAGTTTAAGAAAGATCCAACAGAAAGTTGTAATTTATTTTGAAATTAGAAATTTTTTTACAAGAATTTATTGTTCGTTATCAACAGAGCTGCAAAGTCATTTTGCTGAACCGCGAACCGAACCGAAACCACTGATTAATTTTTCAATGAACCAAAAACCGAACCGTAATTTTTTCCAAAAGTGGTTCGGTTTCGGTTTGATCTCAATCCACAAAGTACGGACCAACGAAAAGACCAGGAATTTCCATTGGAAAAACCAGCGGGTTTGCTTCAAAGGAAAGAGTGCCTATCTCTTTCCTCTCTGCTACTATTGTTATCCACAGACGATATCTATGGTGAGGGTTATGGGGACACCAACTGCGACAATACCTGGGTCAACCACTGTAGGCAGAAACCGACCAACAGAATCTAGAAAGATCTTTATCTGAACGCAGGCAAAATGTTCGTTTTACAAAGACCTAGAAAGGAGCCGTAATCTGCTTTTGTGCAGAGAGAAAAATCCATGCCCTTACCATCACCATCATCCCCTTCAGCATTGTAATTAGCAGACCTGAGAAAATATGCCCCGCTATGTCTTTCTTAATACACCATAACTCTCCTCATATCTTTTTCTTCAGAAAAATTCAAATTGTTGCTCTCAACGGCTTGAGCTTTCAACGATATCATTCCTTTTCCAACTCTCATGTGGTGTTCTTCTATGATATTTCCATTACTTGGTGGTTTATATTCCAACAAAAACAGGCGAGGACTTCTGCGGATCCCTTGGATCGGAGGCATTCATTTCCCGCAGAATTCCTCGAATTATCTAAAGTGAGTATTTTTAATAATATTTTAGTAAACTTTATTTAAGAGAAATAAAATTAATTATCATGTTAGTGTTATTTAAAGAGGGTCACTCTACGTTTTATAATCGTTTGTTTTGAACGATAAGTGTCCGCACTTCGTATATTGAATAATCTGCCCCAAACTGTCGATTAATTTTAAATTATTCTTGTAACATAATTTTACTATCATATTGATTTTTTGATTTCCTTTCTAAGGTGGCAAAAGAAAAAAATTAGCAATATATAATGTGCTTTGAATCGAGCTAAAAGTGTCTTTTTGAATTTATTATATAATAATAAGAATTAATAATCGAATGTATTAGAGTTTCACATATCATAAATTCATTCAGGGTAATATTTTATTCCATATTTTTTGAACAATTAACCAATTTCAAATATTTTATTTGCATACACTTATTATTGAATGTTGGAAAAATTGAGATGCTCTGCATCATCGCCATTGGAAAGCAAGAAACTGTCTACTTCAATAATTAAATCTATCATTCAATCAAGGAAATCTTAATAAGGGCTTACAGAAAAGAATTTTCCTAGTCGATGAATTGTGTTTCGGTGAATTTTCCTAGACCCTTGATATATACAGCAAACATTTTTTATTTTATTTGTTATAAATGAACCAAAGGAATAATGCTTTGTAACTTCCATTGTTTTTATTTCTCTTACGACCCGGGTTTCGACATTACAATGCTATTGTCAGGTGCAGATATGGTGAGAATAGAAAGTATATACAGAGAAATGGGTAGAGACGGGGGAGGGAGGGTAGTTTGTAAGATGGAAAGGAATGGAGGGAAAGGAGGAACCTATCTCATTGTCAGAGGGTTACTGCGGGGGGTAGGTAGTAAAGGGATAAAGGGAGAGGGGAAAGGAAAGGCTGGAGACCATCTCGGGAGGGCTTGGGGAAAGACGGGAAGGACTAAAAAGAAAGGTCTTGTGGAAGACGGAGAGAGGGTGAACCCCAGAGAGAGGAGGGAGGAAATTATCAATGCGGCAATGGGTATGTGTGTGGGAATAAGAAAAATAAAGGCAAGTGCAGGTGGTAGAACTAAAGAGGTTAAATATTGGGAGACGGGTGGTAAGGCCCTTGTTATAAATCTTTTTTCCTCTAAGTGATGTGTATTACAGGTAAGAAAAAGAATTAAAATGCTCGAGGAACTAATTTTCTCTGATTTTTAATGATTTCTTTAAAATACTTTTATGTTTTCGGTTTGTCCGTCCATCCAGGGATAATCTCAAAAGCGGTTTAAGCTAGAGGTGCATTTTCTTTCTGATTATGGATGATTGTGTATGTTGGTAAATGAATTTGAAGTGAATCCATTCAGAGAATTTTTAATTGATATGTAAACAACAATGAACATAAAAATCATGTTAGGATCAAAAATACCATTTTTTAAATATAAATAAATGAAGATGATGATGGGATTGCAATATATTTAAAATATAAATTTTTCCTTTCTTTAAATAAATTCTTCTTTCATTTAAAATAATAATTACTGCTGATTGATTTACAGATTGATACTGAATGTGTAATGTTTATATTGGATAAATTATTTCAGCATAGTATTTCAAATGATTAATTTAGTTGAACCGAACCGAACCGCAAATCGAACTGAACCACTTGTCAAAATTGTCATCTGAACTGAACCACTTGTCAAAATTCTCGTCTGAACCGAACCACTTCCAAAAATTTAGAACTGAACCGCGAACCAAACCACTCCCAAATTTTGAAGTGGTTTGCAGCTCTATTATGTACGTTTACCGCTAAAAAGCTTTTTTGTCTTACTGTTTACTAGGTAATTTTATAGTTTCTTTAATAAATTACATTCTAAAATTTGGTAGAAATATGTTTTACATTGAATGTGGGTCCTAAAATACCATTTGGGAAGTTATTTCCCTCTGGGCACCTAAAGATTATGGTGCCCCGACGAACGTGGATTTTTGCTTAATGTGGATTTTTTGTAACCGTGTTGTTATTCCATATCACTGTATCACTCTTTATGATTTACGGGAGGTTCGCATTCAGTTGCTCTGAGCTATGGGGTGGTAGAATATTTTGCTGAATTAGGTTAGTATTTCCTGTAGTCTCAACTATATTCTCTTCGCTTCGTGTACATGTGAGTCTATACATCGAGAACTTGTTGCCACGCTTTGATTCAACTAGGTTTGAGCCAACCTATGGGCACCTTTAAGATATAGAGCATGGTGAAGTCACTTCACCGCATGGCTGTGCAATAAATAGCATTATTTTACACTGACAAGATACATGTTCTGTCAGCAAGAATGCCTCCAAAATCAGCCAGTATTGAAAGTTTGTGTATTGTGTATTCCAGTGAATATAATATGAACAAAAAATTTTTTGTCTCAATGTCATGAGAACTTGTAATATGTATGATACATTTTATAGTGAATTAATAATGTGAGATATTTTATTTGCTATCATTCTCAAATACTCCGCCCCATTATCAGACAGGGTGCATAAAAGAATCGAATGCATTTTAAAAAGTCATTCATCTCATCTTGCACTTTAATTCGTAGCGAGACATAACATTGACTATTGTTTTCATAGAATATACTATTATGATAATGAATGTATTAATGTTAGTAGAGATTCTTTACGTATGGTTACTTATATATTCAATGGTTTGTCAGGGCATCGCTTGATCAGATGATACCGATGATTAAGCCTGATGGACTCACGCATAGATGGTCTGCCCCCCTGTATTTATGCAACCCTCCATGACCTCCATAAAATGAACCTCCGTACAAAGACCACCCCTTTTTTTTGGTCTCGCCAATTTCGTTATATGGAGGCTTTACTGTATTATTAAACTCTTAAGAATGTTAAAAACACAATATGAAATCCATTTAACAGAATGTAAGACCAAAAAGAAACTGCTAAAAAGTTTTAAATTAGCAATTCAATTTTAAATAGCAAATTTAAGAACAAGCAAAATGTTTGCCTCCAATAGCCACAACAATGTTAAAAATACCAGATACATATTTCAGCTAAAAAACAACTGCCTTCAGTGGTAATTCACCAAAAAAGATTCTACAAGAACACATGAGCTAGTATTTCCATTGTTTTCGTGTGTGTGAGGCAAGAGAGGAGGTGAAAAGTGGGTTGGTTGTTCAATGGGGGTGCATGTGGGAAATTGGGTGTGCTAATGTGAAAGGGAAGATACTGGCAGACAAGGGAGGAGAAGTCTGGGTGGCACCATGTTATTAATTTTACATCATTAATATATATACAGGGTTCCATTTCTTGAATGTGTTTCGCAATGCTTGATTCTCCAAAAAGATGGTGCTTAAAGTGTGTCAAGTGATCTTTCGAATGTGTTTGGAGAGCTGGCTTTTTGCTTGGCCTATGTAACATTTTTAATAGTGTGCGCAATTTGTTTTGTAAATTCCAGACTTCTCGAAGTTTGGAATTTTATCTTTCGTCTTTTCTAAAATGAAAGAACAGTTTCACATCAATATGTCAGAACAGGCAGAATCCATTGACCATACAATTTTCTGTTTAGGATGACTGGGATATGATTTGAAGATGTTTACATTCTTGCCAAAACCACTACATGTCATCTTCACTTTCCTGTTGATCTCTCCAGGAAATGATCCATCGGTAGTGATGAGTTAAACCAAGCAAACATAGCTAGCTGCTTACTTCTCTGAGTTCTGCTCCATTGATATACCGTATTTGCACGAATCTAAGACGATGTTTTTTTCCCTTCTGGGACTTCGTAAGCAAAATTATTTCACTTCAATGGCATTGCATAATCTAGATATCTGCATTCACCAATGTGTACATAGTGAAATGCCATGCGAAGCAAAAGTTTCATTAACGTTATCTAAACTCACGATATTATCGTATGACTGGTTACAATTTACCTAATTCGGATTTAAAATGGAGCATCCAATCCTGTTGCGACGTATTTACTTAGTTCCACCAATGATTCATTCACCGGGGCATTGTACCAATGCCCCAGGGCCTGCGCGGGGTTTGCTGACACTTGATACCTTTCGTGAGGGTGCGGTGTCAGCTGTCTTCCCGCCACCGGTATAAATTGCAACAGTGTCAGCGTATTGGTTTCGAAGCAACGATACGAATGCGTCCCAGTTTTCCGCACACCTTTTTCCCCAAAATGCCTGTGAAAAAAGGGGTGCGTGTCTTACAGGAATTCTTTTATTTTCCGCGCACCTTTTTTCCTAAAATGTCGTGTCGGTAAACAAATATACGTTAAGCTAGCACCCATGCCGCATCTATTATTCTATTTCTGAATTTCGGTGTATTTAGTCATTTTCATTCATTGTATAAAAATTTTAAATGAGTTTTAAGTTTATTAACGGGTGCTCCCCAAACTCAACAAAGTCTTCTGCTGCAATCGTCACATGCGACCAGTTTGGGTTGGTGGGGGTTTTGTGCTCACAGCAGACGACGCCTACCATGTTAAGATATGGCATGCTTCCTTTATTCTCTGATACGTCTATGAAAGTGGTGATAATTGAATGATCACCGATCATAATTTTAGTTCGCCAAAAAAATGACGACCACTATGGTAGCGATCAGTGGAAAATTACGTACAGCAGAATGATCGGTGATTGCTCCCGGAGCGATTTCTGCCGAACGTCATCTTAGAATCGGGTTCGTCTTAGATTCGTGCAAATACGGTATATCTTTTCAGGATTTGTGAAGGAGTTGCACATGACCTTTGTTTTATTAAGATTCAATAATTCACATTTAACTCTTAATAATGCATTTTCCCAGTATATGATTTTAGTGTCATTAGCTCCCAATGTACGGCTCAAGGGTTCGAATTTCGCTGTGTGCGTATTGACAATTTATTGTCATTTCCTTGCATTGCGGCATTCAATGCACACGTATATATTACGCAAATGCTGATTAAGAAAATAATGTGATCTCGTGGGTCAACAATGGCATGGTCACCATGGCAAACTCCAGAAATTAACTCAAGATTTTTCAAAAATATGTAACTTATCTGTCAAAATTCGAGCGATATTGTACCGAAGGCGAAAATCAATGATTAGAATAAGAAACATTACTCATTTTCCTTCAAAACAGATAAAAATGTGATGATCGTAGGTCTATTTTTAAAATTTTAATTAATTAATTAATTAATTAAATGGCAAAATTTCAGAAAAAGCACAAGGCTAATTACACAATATCGTAACAGCAATCACATGGACAAAATACATGACCATGCCTTTGGCAGGATTTCAACCTGCGACCCTAACATTGGGATCTAGACACTGTGACCACCCCTCTACCAAGGCCAGCAAAAGAATGAAGGCCTGCGCATTGAAAAATCAATCTTTATGTGTTATCTAATGGGAAACAGAAATTTTCACTTCACATGAGCTTAATTCCTTTATCTGTGAAGAGGAATATATATACTGTCTTACTACATGGAGGTTGTTCTTTTAACAGGAGGTACATTTTCTCATTACGAAATAGGGAGGATTATAAAAATATGGAGGTTAATAATGAGGTTTTCATATACAGGCGACTCCCAAGATTCGACATGGATGCGTTCCTGAAAACATGGTCGAATCTCGAATTGTCGAACGCTGTTTTTCTATAGACTTGCATGTTATAATCAGGGGATACATTCCCGCATCTCGGCTCGCGTGAGTCGTTTGTTACAAATGACTCGCGCGAGCCGGACCGGGCCATCTGCAGCACATTCCTGCATACATCTATCTATACATACAACTATATATCGTAGCAAAATTAATATAAAAGTTATTAAAAAGCACAAAATAACTTGCAGCCTCGCCAGTTAATTTAAGGTTATGCAAACCTGCCCTTTTCTTAAATCTGTCAAATCAGCCATCAAATTACGTGAATTTATCACGTTCTAGAATTTTCTCCTTCTGTTTCACATAAGTGCTAATAGTTGAATGACACTCTTTTATTTGATTCACTTGCATTATCACTATTACATTTCCTTTTAAGTATCACGTCAAGTGATAAATTTATAAATAAATCAATAAAATAAATAAATTTAAATAAAAGATTAACCGAAAAAAGAGTGAAATCAGCACAAATTCAAACAATTAGAGCAGAAATAACTATGTCTACACTGAAACTAAACCTTGCATGGTTGTTAGGGACGAAAATTACTTCGCGTAAACTAGCTCCCAATTCGATCGGCTGCGTTGAAATCTCAAATCTGTCGAATCTTGAACTGTAGAATCTCGGGAGTCACCTGTACTGTTATGTACAGTTTGCGCAAGATCAAAAGGATATTACGAAATACAGAGGTTTATGACATATGGAGATTCACTATATAGATGTTTTACTGTATATGACTATACCTTAAAGTTTTGTATCCTTGAGTCAATATTTTTTTAAATTAACAATAAATGATAAAACAATACAGAAATATACTAATTTAATTGATACTTTATATAAATAAATAGTATTACAGAAAATAGTTTTTAACTCAAATAGAGAATGCAAGAAAATTATTAATATACGTGTTTCATATTAAAATTAACTCATAAAATTAATTGTATAAAAACTTACACAAAAACAAAAAAAGAAAATCTTATTCTAAAAGAAAAAACAGAGCAACTTACCGAATAACTGCCACACAATCACTAAGTGCAGACATTATACTGTCTCTAAGTTTTTTGAGGGATGAAATTTCATCAACTTTAACATCTGAATTGGCAAGAACAAGGGCTTTTAGAATGAAGTACTCTTCCTTCACCACACCCAACCTTTCTAAGCGTTCCACAATTTGTATACACTGCAAAAAGTAATATTTATTGCATTAACTTTTAAGTCCTCCTTACTACTCATTAACATGGTAAACTAAATGTGAAGCCCACTTCACTATAAATTGCATTAAAATTACCAAAAATGTTTCTAGGACTATATTTTGTGACAATGTGTCAAATCAATGGGGAATATGGGGTTAGGTTCCAAGATTTACATGTGTGCGTGTGTGTGTGTACTGTATTTACTCATGTAACCCATGCACCTTTTCTCCCAAAATGCCAGTGAAAAAAGGGGGTGCGCATCTTACACGAGGATTCATTTATTTGTGTACCTCGCGCACCTTTTTCCCAAAATGTCATATCGGTGAAGAAATATATCTTAAGCCAGCACCCATGCTGCATCTATTATTATATTTCTAAATTTCTTCATATTGAGACGTTGTTCTTTGTATATAAATTTTAAGTCTATAACAATAGGCACAAAGATTGGGCCAACGTCGCCACTGCGGATTGAACGTGTCGCAGGAGCGTAAAGTCACAATATTGTAGCCGTAATATAAATTAAACACAATGTCTTTTTATGTAATGGGAACACTGGTTACAATATCACATATTCTGCCATAACATTGTTAATACCAGCTACTTTTAAACGCACACATTAAATTACAATGGAAATGCATGGGATTTTTCCACAGCGGCAAGTATCATACCCTTGGGGATAAAGCTCAGACAGATTTAAAGTCTGCCTTTTTAAGTTAATTAATCCTTACCCTTATAATGAACCTTGGGAAGAGATTGCGATCGTTTACCGTTAGTGTAAAATTGCAAATTATAAGGGAGGCAGGGGTAATAGGAAATCATGCAGCAGGGCTAAAATACGATGTATCATAATCGTGCATCAGGGACTGGAGAAAAATGTTTGTAAGTTTGAAGTTTATTAACTGGGGTTCGCCAAATTCTACAAAGTATAGGTGCAGGAGCTGATTTGGCCGCCGGGAAACCGGGCTAAGTCCAGATAGACCGGTGCTGCCTCATGAATTTGTTCCTGCGTACACGTATCTATATGCTTAACTTGGGTGGACCTTGTTCAGGGAAAAGGAATCGGTGAAGAGGTCGACTTTTTTAAAATCCGGAACGGATTTATTTTTTTCCCTTTGAATTAACACAAAAATAGGACTGTGCGTGATACACGAGGGCACGGGTTACATGAGGAAATATATATCTATATATATATATAGTGGAATCCCGATTTAAGGTTCTCCCATTTAATGTTTACCTGCATTTAAGGCAGTTTTTTGCGGCCCTGACCAAAGCTCCATATAAATAATGTATTGTATCATGTCATGTCCCCCAAATGATTCCATTTATTTTCTTTGTAAACAAACTTGTTTAAAATTTTACCGGGATTTATTTTCTTTGTAAACAACTTGGTTCAAATTTTACCGGGATTTATTTTCTCCGTAAACAATTTGGTTCAAATACCGGGATTTATTTTCTTCGTAAAGAATTTGGTTCAAATTTTACCACGATGCCAAACTCCCGTCGCTGTCTATAAGAATGATAAGAAATTGTAGCTGAAGTCCAGAACCATGGAAGAGCAGAAAAATTATCTGACGATGACAGCGAGAATGAAGAGATGTGTGAGGTTGAGACCCCTTAAATAAGCAAAGTATTGGATAACATCAGTGAAGTGATGAATTGAATGGAGAGACAGAGTGACTGTGATCACCTTCATCTTTTACATTTGCAAAACATTAAGACGTATGTGACAAAGAAATGCCATCAGCTGTCACGCCAAAAGAAAATATTGGACTATTTTAAAAACACCGATTAAAGTAAGGTATGCATTTAAATCAAAATACGATATCAGTTTTTATAGTATTTTGCAATTAAATTTGTTATAACGCATATACTTTCACGGTTTTTAAAATTACTTCCCGAAATACCACAGGTTGCCGATAATGCGAGTGTACATTCTGTCTCCCGAAACCCACATTATAACGGGGTTTTACTGTATTATCTTATATAACCCATGTGAGCCCAATTATATCATGTATTCATTATAGCATGCGAACTTAAAAAACTGAAAGTATCTGCAAGCCTGGGTGATTCCTCCTATATAGGTGCGCTTCAATTGAGTGTGTTTATTTGCTTAAAAGTTTTAAGAAAGTTTGTCTTGGAAAAATGAAAGATCACAAATTCACTGCTGGGAGGTGCAATGAGGGTCACAGCCATGAAATGACCACTAATTTCGCAAAAATACCATAAGCTAGAAGAATAACCTTCGCTGGAAGGTATTATTCTCAACCATCTTCGTTCTGTGAAATTTTACGAATGAAAAAATTAATCTATACACTTAAACTAATAAAACTTATTTGACATTAATGAACTGCCGTTTAGTCTTTCAATTTTAGATAACCCCCATTTAATGTATTACTCGATTTAAGGTACAAAAAACTTGTCCCCGACACAAACGTTAAATGGGGATTCCACTGTATATCATTATACAGTAAACATCCAGTTATCTGGCACTCAAGTAACCGGAATTCTCAAGCAAGCATCTCTGGCCTCTCGATTTTTTTTTGTAATTTCATCTAGTTCAAAATGTTACCGCTAATAATGGCACTTTCTGCGATTTTTTACATCTATTTCGGAATGCTACCGCTAATTTAAATAAATTTGTTGTTCGCATTGGCCGTCGCAATAATGTATGCTTTTGGAATCAGTGTTTGTGTTAAATGAAATATTTCGTCCACCATTTTTAAATGCCTCCTAAAACTGCAATATGTGCTAAAGGTGACAAAAGCAAACGGGCTGTACTAACCTTAACCCAGAAACTTAATATCATTAAACGTTTAGAGAAAGGTGAGAATTGCAATGTTTTAATGAAAGAGTTCAATGTCGGTTTTTCAACTATTTACGACAGTAAGGCACAGAAATCACCGTTATTGAAATTTGTTATGTCTTCTGAGACTACTAGAGGAATTGAATATCGGCGCACTCTTCATAAGCCGAAACTTGAGCAATTGGATATTGCTGTGTATGAATGGTTTTCTATAAAGCGTTCCGAGGGAGCCCCTATATCTGGAACAATGTTGATTGAAAAGACCAAGGATTACTATGAACAAATGGACATTAGTGAACCGTGTGCATTTTCAGATCGACGGTTAACACATTTTAAGATTAGGCATGGGATCAGACATCTAGATATTTCGGGTGATAAAATATCGGGTGACCAAGAAGCTGCCGATAAATTTTTTGAAACATTAGTTAAGGAACATTACCTAACCCCTGATCAGATTTATAATGCTGATGAGCCCGGTTTGTTTTGGCGATGTTTACCACATTCAACTCTGGCTAGTTCAAGTATTATTCTCCTTGTTACTCTCTCGAGTCCAATTTTATTGTTAATAAAAAAATAAAAGACATAAGATGACATTTTTCCCACATTAAGTTTACAATCTGGTTCACAAATGGCAACACTTTACAGCAGAAAAAAGAACTACGTAGGCGTAGTGTCATAGGTTTCCATTCTTGTATAAAACCTCCTAAATAAGAATGTTTTAAGAGTGAGACAATTTTATGCATTATAATAGTGTATTACTTTATTTTAATGCTGCATTATTATTTTGGGCTTAGATGCAGAATCATACTCTTGTCTTGGAATTGCTTATTTATATACTACTTTACTCAAGTTCGTCTTTCGTTTAATATCAATTTCTGCTAATACTTTGAGTTGTGTGAGGATAATTTCTCTCCTTTGCTCGGACAAGGAAACAATTTTTGTTGTTGGAAAATTCTAATGGTTGGACTAAGTTAATCCTTACCTCCCATTGTTCCGTTGTTATTAAAACAAAAGAGAAGCTAATATCGATAGGCATACGGGAAACTGCTGGGTGTAATGTATTATTAAAATATTGCTATTAAGTGTATTGAATACTTGTATATTTTAATTTCATTACTTCCTTGAATATCAAGAAATTATTTAAGCATAATTGTTAGTAGAGTATCGATTCTATGGGTTAGAAATTCCAAGGTAAATGTATAGTTTTGCATCTGTTCCATATTTTGGTTTCCAAATGCATTATGAAAGCCTATCTAATAAAACTCTCAAGCAACCGGAATATTCAGTTAACCGGAAAACCCAATTCCCCAAGCATGCCGGATAACAGGAAGTTTACTATATATTGACAGGCTTTACATAGGATATATGATCTATGATCTATGATATGTCTGCCATATTTATTTTTATACATGCCCACGGGAGAACTCGAGACTGCGACTCTAGCATTGGGACACACTAGACACACTAACCATCCCTCTACCAATAAATAGAGAAATAATCAAGAAAGAAATTCTAAATTTGTCAGGAATGCTCGATTCACATTTTAAGGCAATGCCGAAAAAATCTCGAAAAAAGTCCTGAATTCGACAACACACAAAAACGGACTATTTGAAATGCAGCCTTTCATTCTTTTTAATGTATACAATACAAAGTATTGTTTTCGCGAAAAAATTCGACCTCGAGATTTTTACGGAAATATACGTTTTAGGTGTCGCAGAATCCGAAAAAGTGGTTTTCGCAATGCCGTCTGTCTGTCTGTCTGTTAGTTACTGGCGCTGGAGCCTAGACGGTCAAACGAAAATGAATGAAATCTCGTACTTAGGCATTTTATCATACTGAACAGAGTATACATAGAAATGGTTGACATTGATCAATAATTAAGAGTAGTTTATTCTACGCATTTTTAACAACAATCCGATTTTATCGAAAACGGCTCTAACGATTTTGATCAAATTTCGCACAGTCACTTGAGTTTACGTCTTCAATAATACTGTATAGTTCATATTTCTCAAAAAATGAATATAAGGCCAGTTTATTCTAGGCAACTTTAACAATAATTCGATTTTATTAGAAACGGCTCTAACGATGTTGATCAAATTTCGTACAGTTACTTAAGTTTACATCCTCAATAATACTACATATTTCATTTTTCCCTACGAATGAATATAAGGCTAGTTTATTCTTGGGGAACTTTAACAAAAATTGGATTTTCTAAAAACAGGCTCATACGATTTTCATTTTCTAAAGATAACTAAACGACGCATTAGTATATGAGAAAGTTTGTACAATGTATGCTGTACCGATTTTTTTAGATTAAAATTAGAAAGAATTACCCTATGATCTTCGGATACGAACCATTTTGAAGAAAAAATTATAAAGTTTCTTATACTGTTCATCCTTTTTCTGCATACAGTTCAAAATCGCTCATGTTAAATGTTTAATTCACATATTTTGTGGAAATTTTGCCATTTCAATGGGATGTTGCCTTGCCTACCAATTACATTGTTAGACCTTGAAATCCTACTGTTATTTCAATCCTTACAGGTGTAAGCGTGCATTGAAAACTTATAACAAGAGAGAGTGAGAGAGAAGGAAGGCAAGGGAAACGATTTTCATAGCAACCAAAGTAAACAACATTCGTTAATTATTATACTGAATATATATTCATTCTCTTTCATGGAAGAACATACACAACAATTTTAAGTTTAAAATACAATTGTTCTCACTTTGGAAATGTCGGTATGATGATAGCATTTTGAATTTTCTTTACTCCCATTATTTTTTACGGGATATACCCTAGTATACCTAATGTATATGCTCGTGTATAATGCGCAGTTTGAAGACCAAATTTTCAGGTCTTAAAGTAGGGGTGCCTGTTATACATGGGTAACACTTTTGTGCACTTAAAATCGGAAAATAAAGTGAACCTACCTCACACCAGATTCTCATTTTTTGAGTGAATTAAGAAGAAAACTACAATAATTATCGATAATCCAGGTTATACAAATATTATTTATATGTATAGAACACATAATTACTTCTATACAGTTATAATTCCATCCTCTCCAAATATTCCGCATTTCACTGGCTCATCAGCTGATTGCTGTAAATTTTGCAAAATCGCCAGATAGACTTCCAGCAAAACATGCATCGAAAACAAAGAATAAGCAAATTGAAATAATTTTATTTAGTTAATGATTCTAGTATGTACAATTAATAATGTAAGTAATTTTAAAGCCCGTAGAATGACGTGTGAGAACTTAATCTTACATGTCGCGTGTCCTGTTTCCAGATTTGTTTGTAACATTTTTGTGTTATTCCTTCTATTAAACAGTTTTAGAATGAGATAGGAAAGAGAGAACCAACATCCACGATAAAGCAAAACTCTTTCTATTTCATAGATCCCTTTTTGTCTAATTTAAAAGGACTGGCAACAGTGGCACTGCAGTTTTCTACACGGCATCAGTTTGGCTAACTTACTGTATGAAGTTGCTGCCATCTCAAATCAATCGCTTTCATTATTGATGATGTCTCTCTAAGATGTAATGTGGAGCTTACTGAACGTAATACTTATGGGAAAGTCCAGGCGTTTTAAAATTTAAAAAATCCAAGGAATTTGGCTGAACTTTGTGGTAACTGACACTCATATTTCTGAGGAAAATAATAACTTTGTTAAATTCCACAATAAAAAATTGTGGAATTTAACTAAGTTATTATTTTCTTTGGAAATACATTTTAAAATTGTTAACTGGCGATAATTGAATGCTTTAACGTATTTAATTACGGTACTCTAGTTAATACTTAACATGACGATATAATATTGTTCTTATATCCCACAAAAATCAATGGTGCATGTTATACACGGGGTATGAGAAAAAGTCGGGATTTTTTGGCAAAAAGTACGTGTGCACATGATACACGAGGGCACATTGTACACAACGGCACGTTATACACAAGGGCGCATTATACACGAGTATATATGGTATATACATTAGCGGATTTACAATAAGGTCAAAGTAGGCCATGGCCTAGGGGCGGCGGGATTTCGAGGTGGTGGGGATTTGGGGCGGTATGATTCAAGAATGAAAATTAAAATGGTATTTCATGACGGGGATGGAAAAGAGTATTAGTGTAACTTTTGATGGAAAAAATCATCACAATTAACCATTCCGATTTGATAATCAATAATTCCAAAAATAATAGTTCGAGATAATTTCGACGGTATGACATTCCTCTGATTCAGTCGCATGACTTGGAATTCCTCGTGTCAGTTTATCCTCTCAGCATTGTCATGCAAACCTGGTACATGCCTCGGGTGTTTCATATGCGGGATATGTGGATATTTATATTTTTTTTTACACAATACACAATCTTAAATCTGAAAAATCTTGATATATTTTAAAAGAGTGCCACTTCCCCTTCCTGTTATGCTTGATTCTATTATTTTTACCGTTTTTCCTTTTTTTCATATTACCTTAAATTTTGTTTGAATTTTCGTGCAGTTAATCAGATTGGGGAATTATGGCTTATAAAAATCACTATTCAGTGCTAAGACAAACTTTCATGAATGATATTGCGTAATGAAATTTTTTATACGATTTTAGTGCAAAGGCTTTCGCTGTGTGTTGGCTCCATGATCCGTAGTTTTATCGGGATTTCCACAGTGTTCCTTCTGGAGAGACGACGAAGTTTCGCCGACACTGCTGCCGGCTTCTTCAGGTCGAAGCCGAAGTTTATACGATTGCCAATTTTTTTTAAATTTAAGGAATTTTATACGGATGAAGAAAAGCGGATATCAAAATTTCTATAATCTCATTTTAAGCATTTATAGTGTTTAACATATACGAAAAATTTCAGCCATATGGCTTTTCGGGAAATACATGAAATATGAAAATGTTGATAAAAGTTTGTTAACTGTTAATGTGCAAGTTATTAAATTTTTTAGAGATTTTCGATTTTTATGGTCCATTTTGCATATTTCACTTAACTTTTGAAAAAATTATATTTTAGAATAGATATTGAACATGTAATTTTCTCTGTTATTATCAAATTAAACTTTTGTAATTTTCGAAATCTACTCTTAATATATTTTGAAGCGTGTGTTTGTGTATTTGTTGGTTTGTGTGTTTGTTCATGGAACTCCTCCTAAACGATAAAAGCTAGAATAACTAAATCTGGTACGATTCTTCCTTAGATCCTAACTTTGTGAATGGTCAAGGTTTGGTCAACCAGGATTAATCAGTGCTGCCTATATAGGGGATTAACTTTTCCATAAGATAACACGTATGAATCCATTTCTTGACTTGCAAGGTATTCTTCCTTCAAGCATAAAAATACGTAAATATGGACCAATTTTTTCCGTTTTTGCTTTATTCGATGAATAAAACTCTATACTATCTTATTCCTGCGAAATTTACATGTTACACGGTCGAAGTTTTCAGAAATACGCTCTTTGTTTTGAAATTCTGTGGATTTTTCGTACTCTTTCCGGGCGTTGCCAAGGCGGCCGTCATTGTTACCTCCGATTCAATTAGCTTCAATGAAGTTTACAAATAGACGAAAGTTTAGCATTATTCGCTTCGCACTTTTGTTTAAGCAACGAAACGATCGATGTTTGTGGATAGAAACGTAAATAGATACTGATTATTATTCAGGAAGCGTTTATTGATGAAAGTAATTGAACCTTCTTTCGTCTACTGAATACAGGAATCTTACATTTTTTGTAAGTAAAATCATTATATTTTACATTATAATGTTTATTAACGTAAATAAGCTCACGTATCTGCTGTACATTTACCAGTCACTGTTCAGTCATGGACAACTGTACATTGCTTTTTCAAGACATAAAAGTAAATATTTCAGCGAGGCATAATTACACAAGAAATGATACGATAGGAAATACAATTATCGCTATATTTGAACGCAATAGGCTCGGAAATGGATTGTTACAAGCAAATATGATTAATTGTTAAGAAAAGCTAATTGTAATTTTAAAAGTATCTACTATATAGGTATTTTAAAGAGTTTGTATGTTGTGCTGTAGTAGCTTCACTAAATCCGTTTAAATTCAACGGGAAATTCTGCTAGTATTTATATATTCATTTTTTTGCTTTAAATATGACTCAAATAACCCACGATAAGTGGCCCGCAGGAATTTTTTATTTAGAAATCTGGTTTGCGACTGTCTTGAACCTACTGGCGATTCTATAGGAATTTTCCCGGGGTAGAATCTGAGACATTTTCCAGTTATCCTCAGTTCTCACTAGGCAACAGCCTTGTTAGCATACCGCAACGAGACATTGCGGCAGTAAATGTAACCTACTTTCCTGGGCATGTTAACTATAGGTGAGTCAAGTTTAAATTTTCTTGCTTACAGGCAGAAAATTTTTATACTCTGGAAAATTCCTGGGAACTGAGGGTACTATTACAAATTTCTTTTGGGCTTCAGTGTGTTTATTCACCTCCTATGTCTAGGTGTCTGACGAGATCGAAAAAGCTTTTATGATAAAAATGAAAAATGCAGAAATTTCTCCTTGATTTTATCTGGTATACTCAGAAATTACAAAATCCGTTTTTTGTGCACCTTGTAAACTCTTTGGAGCTTCGGCATTTGCCAGTACTGGGGTTTCGGATTGGAAGAACATTACTTCCAGTATCCATAAACATGAAAACTCCGATCAACATAAGCAACGTGAACTCATTTTTAAAGAAAGATTGGCAAAAATTCCAAAGAGTTTATGTGAACTTTTAGATAGCCAAAAAGAAAAGGAAAAAAACATTGGATTGAAGTGTTGAAAAGAGTGATTTCGGTTATTAAGAAATTAGCTAGTAGAGCACTTCCGTTTTGTGGGAAGGTAGAAAACTTCGGAGAATTGAACAATGGAAATTTTCTTATGGCCTTAGAATTAATTGCAGAATATGACCAATTTTTGAATGAACATATTAAACAACATGATAATCAAGGGAGCGGAAGAACTTCTTATCTGTCATCATCTGTATACGAAGAAATTATCATATTAATGGCAGAAAAAGTGAAAAGAATTATGGATTAGTGATGCTTGACTGTACCATGATGGTTACTCAATAAAATATTTATTTTTTTGATTGAATAATAGGAAAATACTCTCTTCTTTCACTTAAAAAATATTCTTAGGAAATTGTCAGACAAATAATTGATGTCCCATACAGTCCAAGTTTGGTGAAAACATGAAAGTAAATGCCTCAAAATGTGTAGCTAATTTGATTGTCAGGAAATTCATAGACAATTAACATTCACACAACATCTATGATATCACATTATTCATTCATCATCAGTATTTATTGCGATCTGCAATAAAAATTACCAAAATTTATTACTTAAGAACTAGGGGCTCCGCCCATGCTCACATTGCTTGCCTCTGTATGCTTTGCGAACACGTTAGCAAACTCTCATGTGGGTCGAGAGGAAGGTATGAAGAGGAGAAAAGAAATAATAAATCAAATGAATTCATTGACTCTTGATTGTAGCACTTCTTGGAATATGATATTTGAAATCGTGTTATCTTGTCCAACGGCCAGGTAGAACTTGACCCCGCCTCAATCAAGCTCGAGATAGGACCACGTACAGTTGACCATGACTGAACAGAGGCTTATCCTGATTGATGTAAAGACCGACTCTCGAGAAGCTCTGACCCTGCACCTTATTGATGTTCATCGTGAACGCAAGCCGTACGTAGTGGCAGATTTAAACATTCTGAGGCCCCTGGTGCTAAATTATTGGGGGCCCTGCAATCGTAGTATATACTGAAACCTCACCTGACAACTGCCCCTTTATTTGACTCCCCTTTTTAATAAATGAAGTATCGCAGTGCAAAAAATAAAATTTTCGTTCGTGGCTTTTAAAATGAGATATTTAATATTCTGAGATTACACATAAAATATTTTTTTTGGGGCCCCTTACAGGAAGGGGCCTCTGGCACGTGATGTGCGATCCCCCTTACCTTACGTGGAACTGCATCCTGTGCTGGACGACCAGCAGTTCATTGTCATCGAGTTTGATACGGGATATGGCCTCATCGAATGCCCATCATTTCCTGGCTGAAAAGTATCTTCCGTTCGATCTTGCAAACTACTTCACCTCTGTGAAGCTTCCGAAGGACTGCGGTTGGGGGGCTGGGTTTCAAGAGCGAGCTCGATGGATGCCAGACAAATATTGGTCTAGGCGGGAACGGTATGTGTGAAGTGGGGGTACTCAGTGACATATACTGTTTTAAAGGCCAAGAGTCTGACACAACAACCATCCTAAGATTTTTATTAGTATAGAGAGATATAAAATAATATTGTATTTACAAAAATCTCACGTGACTCATGGTTACGAAATTTCCAAAGCGTAATTTAATATATTTTTGTTGATTAAAATTACTAGAAACAGAAAGTGAGATATAAATATATATATATATAAATAAATAAATATATATATGAGAGTAGGAATTACCTCTTTACATGTGCCTCATCGACTACGAGAAAGCATTCGACTCTATCAGAACTTCGTCAGTGTTATGTGCACTGAAGAAACAAGGAGTAGAAGAAACGTACATAACCTTGATCAAGAATATCTACGAAAATGCGACATCGTTTGTCCAGCTGCATGAGGAAACAAGGCTGAAAAGAGAGCGAGGCAAGGAAATATTGTTTCCTAAATTATTATCTATTACAATAAAAAATTTATCTGTAGACAAGAAATATGTCTCTTTACACACAAAAAGAGAGTAAGGCAAGGAGATGTTATATCTCCTAAATTATCACAGCAGCTCTAGAGAAAGTATTCAAAATGCTAGATTGGAAAGAAAAAGGCATAAAAGTAAATGGAGAACATCTGAGTCGTCTGCGCTTTGCAGATGACATCATACTGTATGCAGGAAGCCCAGAAGAGCTCCGCAGAAGAACTGCATAGCTAGAGCAGGCAAGCTGAGAAGGTGGACTTAAAATGAATCTTAATAAAACAAAGATCATATACAACTCCTTTACAAATCCTGAAATATATATCAATGGAGTAGAACTGTGAGAAGTAACCAGCTATGTTATTTGGGTTCACTTATCACTACTGATGGTCTTGGAGAATAAATCAACAAGAGAGTGAAGATGACATGGAATGCTTTTGGCAAGAATATAAACATATTCATATCAAATATCCCAGTCTTCCTAAAAAGAAGATTGTATGACCGATGTGTTCTGCCTGTTCTGATGCACAGATACAAAACATGGACCATGAACACCAGAATGATCCAGTGCCTTCAAACAATATAGAATGCATGGAGAGATGCATGTTAGGGAAAACCCAAAGTGACTGAAAAAGGAATGATTATGTTAGAAGACAGGAGTTTGTGACATGATTAGAAGAGTCAAGGTGCTGAAGTGGCAGTGGGTGGGTCATACTGCTAGAAGAAATGGTCAGCGTTGGTCATCTAGTGTCATTGAATGGATCCCAGGAAACATCTCCTCTGTCTCTCCCCCTCCATCTCTCCTCCTCTGCCTCCCCCTCCATCCCTTCTCTCTCCCTCCATTCCCCTCCTAGCACTTTTTCAATATAACGTTAAGAAGTTTTCTTTTGATATCTGCATATAATATATTTTTATAAATCTCTGATGCAAAAAATACTTGAGTCAATTTTTCTTACTCCAAAGTTTATACCTTGGTACAATGTGCATATTTTCCCATATCTCCAGAAACATGAAGTACAGCTTTTTACTTCATTTTTGAATTACCAGGTTCAATGACTCACATGTTCATATAGGTCAACAACTCCACATTCCTTTGCTTGCTTTTCATCAAGATGGAAGTCTGAGGAGAACCTTAATTTTCCAGTTGAGGGAAGTGATCTAAATGCTAAAGTGAGAGTCAGGATTTCAGCCCAAGTACTCTGCAAAAGTTTCATCTGGTCATTCAAGGAAAGATCTGTAAACCCTGAAAAATAAAACCCGTTAATTACAAAAATACACATGGATTTAGTAGTTTCATTTTGTAACTATTTAGTAAATAATAAGAATTCATAACATATTCAAGACTGCTACATAATATTTATTAATATTTACATACATTCAGATTATTTATTATTGACAGTTACTTTGCCAGAATGTTTTAGGTCTAACAACATTTATTCTTTTATCTGCATTCCTTAATTCACCACATCTTTGAGATTACTTAAAACATGGAGTTGTTTATATCAAGTATTTTTTTCTCATTTTAGTCATGAAAAACAAACAGTCCAGCTTATATGGAGGAGCTGCTTATATGTGAGTAAACAGAGTATATAAATGTTTTAGATTATTTTGCATTTTCTTTCTGAATTTTGTTACTGTGCCATTCTATTTATACTCATAGGTGACTTTTGTGTGAATCCAGTAAAAATCAAATAATGCTTCATCAAAATATCTCCAATGGTAAATTTCCAGATATTTGCATTGGGGCTGACATACAGAAAGAGAGACAAACCAATAGCGGCAGCCATACTTTCTTTTCAACGATATGCCTAAAAAGGCTGCTCACAAATGTTGGTTAAAACCGCTGCCAGATTTGAACCCAGTAACACTGCATGGAAGACTAGCGCTATAGCCACTCTAACACCATAACCTCCTCACCCGCAGAATTGATAGACAACTAATAACAATGCACCACTATCAAACAATTTTCAAATGTTGACATTTATTAGCCTTGCTTGTACTGTGTTTGTAATGCTTCTGATGTACTGCTTTGCAGTGTTCAGACATTATACTTACAAGGAGAGTAAGGAGGCTAGTACCCTCAGATTTTGTTCAAATTTAACATGGCAATAGCTGATGTGTTCCGATTTAACGTGTAACTTGCCGTTTGTGTGAATAGGCCTTGGTTGTCGAGATATCGCAGTTTGAATTTCGGCTGATTTCCACCTGCGCGTTAAGACTCGTGAAAGTCGTTGCTAGGACGAGCAGGCCGTAGCTGAGTTGGTAAGGCGTGGGCTAGTAAGCCCGACGTCCGGGGTTCGAGTCCCGGTTGTGGAGTTTTTCTTTTTTGATTTTTATCTTTTTTAATGCTGAAAAAATGTACAATTCCCATTATTAATTTATTACGACTGTAAAAATTTTAATTGTACTATTTTTCTCGATTATAAGAATATATTTTTTATCTTATAGTTGCGATTCAGCAATCTTTTTAAATAAATTCTTACACTTTTTATTGCTACAAAATAATTTGCATCATTATTTTGTATTATATATCAATACCTTATAAATTAATTATTCAGATTCTTCTTTTGAAAAAATCTGTCATGCGTGCCGGCAAAGTGGGGGATGAAAATTGTCATAAAAACAAACAAAGCACAAATGCTTCTGGCACCAGGAACACACAACAAACGCAACATTTTCGCATTCACATTTCCTCTTACGCAGGCTATCGTGGAAACAAACTTCATTTACGTTCATAAAAACACTCCTTGTCGTCGTTAATTTTGACGCAAACCACGCATATTTAATCATGTCTTCGAAAATGGGTGCACGCAACTGGTGATGAATGATGGAGTGAATTTTCAATGCGTCGTCTCTTGTATTAATCTGACTTTATGAAATTTTTGATTTGCCTGTAAAAATAGACGTCGTGCGGTTGGCAGAAAGGCATACAACCCAGCAGAATTATCTTTATCTTCAATTTTCGAAGTACTTGGATCGACTTCCAAAACTACAGGAAAAATTTCTCCCAGCGTGTGCGTCCTGCTTTCTGCAGAGATGCAGTTAAACTGATCTAGAACCTCAGTTTAGAATGCAACTAAGTCTGCTAGTGACAATGAGACCTCTTTCTTGACAATGACCTCTTCCTTGACAATGTTTTAAAGCCATATGTTAAAAAGGAAAATTTTCTTTTGATCCTTGATTCTTGGGGAGGGCAAACTGATTATTCCATCTTCGATGCAAAATTCATCGATGACAATAATGTCCCAACTTGCCAGGTAAAGATAATTGTACGCCTTTCTGCCAACCCTTTTTACAGGCAAATCAAAAATTTCATAAAGCGCCTGCAAAACAGTACGTATTTATTGCGAGAGAATAGTCAGATTAATACAAGAGACGACGCATTGAAAATTCACTCCATCATTCATCACCAGTTGCGTGCACCCATTTTCGAAGACATGATTAAATATGCGTGGTTTGCGTCAAAATTAACGACGACAAGGAGTGTTTTTATGAACGTAAATGAAGTTTGTTTCCACGATAGCCTGCGTAAGAGGAAATGTGAATGCGAAAATGTTGCGTTTGTTGTGTGTTCCTGGTGCCAGAAGCATTTGTGCTTTGTTTGTTTTTATGACAATTTTCATCCCCCACTTTGCCGGCACGCATGACAGATTTTTTCAAAAGAAGAATCTGAATAATTAATTTATAAGGTATTGATATATAATACAAAATAATGATGCAAATTATTTTGTAGCAATAAAAAGTGTAAGAATTTATTTAAAAAGATTGCTGAATCGCAACTATAAGATAAAAAATATATTCTTATAATCGAGAAAAATAGTACAATTAAAATTTTTACAGTCGTAATAAATTAATAATGGGAATTGTACATTTTTTCAGCATTAAAAAAGATAAAAATCAAAGAAGAAAAACTCCACAACCGGGACTCGAACCCCGGACGTCGGGCTTACTAGCCCACGCCTTACCAACTCAGCTACGGCCTGCTCGTCCTAGCAACGACTTTCACGAGTCTTAATGCGCAGGTGGAAATCAGCCGAAATTCAAACTGCGATATCTCGACAACCAAGGCCTATTCACACAAACGGCAAGTTACACGTTAAATCGGAACACATCAGCTATTGCCATGTTAAATTTGAACAAAATCTGAGGGTACTAGCCTCCCTACTCTCCTTGTTAGCCATTCATATTTTCCTTTTTTTGACATGATTACATAAATCGTAAAGAATGCCTCTGCCTTGCATGTATGCACAGACATGTATCTCTTCCATTGCTCTTTTGATTTAGTCGAGCAATGCTGATAATAAGAAAAATAAACAGTAACAGTATTAAACATATATTATTGTATTTTTAATACAAGAAAATTTGGCTGTATCCATTTTGAAGCAAATCAGAAATAAACCCTCATAGTATTGATGGTTTTCATCACTCGACCCCTCATAGGGTTAAGAACATTTCCAGAAAAATATTCCGCAATGCAAGAATATTAAATTATTTATATTGATTGCATAGCATTCAAGAGAATTAGAAAAGAGACATATATATCAAGTGTACCTGGAATTTGTTTTGCCCATCCAATGATTCCTACAAGTTCACGGTCATACAGGTCACTCAGTGTGCTTACAGTCCTGTAACTGTCATGTGAAGATATGGATGAAGATGAAGAAGGAGAAGTTGGGGAGGGTGAAGGGCACGAAGACAATGAACTGCCCACATTCTCTCCAAAGGCATTTCCCATGACTTGTAGTGCCTCCGGTTCACACGATGCCAGCACCTCCAGCATCTTATTCTCTAAATAAATTTATAAAAAACAAGGTTATAAGGCAGGATTATGAAGATCCAACATAAATGTCATGTTCAGGAGATAATAAAAATTTGCCATTAAAATGGCTGGTATGATTTTGATTAAGATATTTACAAACAAGTAGGTATATATAAAAAACTTCTTTAATTTAAACAACTTTTATGAAGTGTATAGAGTAAAGATGAAACACCAACCCAACCCTACGGTTTGATTCACTGATTTTACTGTCAGTTGAAAATTGTACAGTCTTTTCTTCATCTCCAAACATTCGCATAAATTCTTCAAGAGTCAGAATCATTTTAAAGGGTTGACAGTAGGACGTAATTCAATGTGTGGCCATTGCCATTTGTGGCGCCACAGTCAAGAGATGCCATTTTCATTAATCCAACAATAAAAAATCCATATTTTACTCTCCCTTGCCCTTATATGATCTGTAAGGTAATGATTAATAAATTTAATCGGATAGAGTACAATATTTGCAACAAAAAAGTCTGCATGGGCATTTAATTACGACTTATAGTTTATGAGATAAAAATTTGAGGTCCCACCCATGTTATCTAATTGGGGAAATTAAACGTCCCTGGAATCAAACTCGGGTCATTATTTTGCATTGTGGAAATGCTCCAAATAATAATGCCTATTCTAAATTTTTTAATTTGCATTGAAAAGGATATTTTTCTTTAAATTCAAAGAAAAATGGCTTTTAATATTGGTTATGAATTTTTCTTTAAAATATATTAAAGCTTGAGTGGAAAAAAACTAGCCCAAACTGGTTTCCAGGTAATCACAGGAGAGAAACCGCAGCCAAACCAAAGTTAAGAGAGAAAAATTTCACTTTCATGGCTTGGTTTTATCCAACAGACCACTAATAACATCATCATATTCTTTAACCATTAAATGCTGGATTTATTTTTTGATATTTAAATTATTTTTGTCCATTTTATGGAGAAATGTGTATCTCATGAACTATTGGTGAAAAAATGTTCAAATACAAAGCATTTTATAGCAAAAAAATGGGTAGGAGTTCTTGGGCCTAGAGGTCTAGATAACCATGTTTACTGTTTGTCTCTGAAGTACAGTAAAACCCCCAAATTCGCGGCTTCCAAATTCATGTGCTTTGCAGTTTCGCGGAGTTTTCGACTACTGCTGTCATCTTTGAAGTGAAGAGAAAAAGCACTAAACAAATGAATTTCCCCATCCGCGAGGTTTTTTTATCATGCTGTGACCCCGTTTTTCGAAAATGTCTACCAAGACGAAAGCAAATGATAATACAGAAAGCAGAAGCAAAAAGAAGACACTGACTTTAAGTGAGAAAATTGAGTTGCTAAATAAACTTGCTAATGGCCAGAGTGCTGCATCAGTGGGCAGGCAATATGTAATAAACTGTACGGCTAGGGCAGATTTAAATGCCACATTGCATTGGTTCAAAACCACTTTTAGCCTACCTTTTCATCATTTATTGTTGTCAAAATAATGGAAAGCTGTGAACCTAACCCCCATTTTCTCATAAGGCCTTTGCATCTATTTTTGCGGGTTCCAAATTCGCGGTGTTTTCAGGAACATAACCCCCACGAATTTGGGGGTTTTACTGTATATCCTTCACTAAGCCTTTGACTTTGAGCACTCTTGCCTCTTTCTGCCATGACGTTATTCTTCTGGGACGTTCTCTTCCAAATCTCATGTCACCCTGTTAAACAAATCCTCTATAAACAGTCTCGGAAATAAGTGCCACATATATGGCACATTCAGCGTTTAAAGGTTAATAGAAAATCCTGGAATTGTTCTTCTATTTTTTCATCGTCTTAGATTAGCTTATAAAAAAGATGTAACGAGGAATTTAGTAATAGTGATACTTTACTTCAGTGCTTCTCAATCTTTTTTGCTGCATGGCACACCTTCATGCATGCTTAAGAACAATGCGGCACACCAAACCATCCCTAATTAATTTCACTGCATAAATACTCATTTTTAAAGATAAAAACTAGCGTAACAAGTAAAAGTTGCAGTTATATTACATTGTTATGATTGGTAAAGCAATAATTGTATAATTTTGTATATTAAATACATACATAATTTAAAAATTATATATCTTCGGAGTGTGCGGCACACAAGTTCCTTCCTCATGGCACACTAATGTGCCGCGGCACACTGGCTGAGAACCACTGCTTTACTTGATAGTGGCAGGGATATGATAATCCTGTTTCATGAAATCCAATCATGAAAAATGTTTTTTTACTAAGTCAAAGGATTCCTGAGATAGGAAATTTTGGTGATGCTGAATCACTTTAAAGGCATGAATTTTGATAATATTGTCTAATATCAAACTGCTAATTGTATTATGCCATTCACAAATTCAAATTCATACCATTAAAAAGTAGATCATAAATTGAACTTGTGTAACATACTTAAATTGTTGGCACCAAAAAACACACACTTTGGTTACATCATACAACTAGAAAAATTACACTGTAGCACAGGGACCGGCAACCTTTTTCACCATATGAGCTACTTTAAAAATAAACAAGGTCTCGAGATCCACCTATCACAATTTTTAACAAGTGTATCTCTATTTAAAATAAAATATATTGGTTTTTAAATTATTGACATTTTTACTATAGAAAAACACGTGAGAAAGATACATAGTTAATTTACACACGAAAACTAAAACAGGCAAATAATTAATGAGATTTCTGGCATTGGTTTTATTTGGAAAGATTTCGAAGATCCGGTGTATAGTTTGTAAGGGCTAATCTTATACAGTTAACTAATTTTTGGTCCATGAGGTTTGTTCTGTATTTATTCTTAATGAAAAGGATATTGGAAAATGCTGATTTGCACAAATATGTTGATCCAAATCATGAAGTTATTTTTAATGGCAAGTCTCTTAACAATGGGTGGTATTGAGTTTCCGATACATTACTCCAAAAGGTAGATTGATTTTTCGAAAATTCACAATTTAATTGGATGTCATTCTGAAGTGATATGATTTCCATTTCAAGTTGATGTTTATTGATTTGGAACTGGTCACCAATTACGTCTGAAATATTTTCCACATCAATATTTGCAAACGGAAACGCAGTAAAACATACAACTGGCACAATTTTATGAAAGTCAGAGAACCGTACATTAAATTCTTCAATAAGTTTATCTAGAATTGTTACATGACTAGGGATTACAATCCCAGGATCCCGCCCAAAATTAGTCCCGAAATCCCGGGATTAGGAACAAGAAAATCTCAGGATTTCGGGGATTCAAATTCAAAGATTACCTCATTAATATATTGCTACACTTGAGTAGCAAATTAAGCACACATACTCGTACTTGTCATTCACAGTTGTAAAGAAAAAATCATGTTCCCATTGAACATGAAAATGATAGTTCTTTGCTTTCTTTGCTAGATGCTTATCACTGAAGCCGGCACTCATTATGGGCTGTAGAATTTTTGCAAACAAAAAGTAGTAAAAAGTACTTATAATAAATATGAATAAGATTTATTACAGCATTAAAAATATTTAATATTAATATACAAACAAATTTTGTAATACCTGCTTGAAGCCAGTAAATTATTCAGATGGGGACAGTCGCACATTCAAGTTTTGTAGCATCAAGTGCTTAATTCCACCAAACTTTTATTTTGACTTTACTTTAGCTGGCGTTAACACTAGGATGTTGTTGCCATTTCGTCGGAAATTATTACGCTACTCTACTCAGTCGCGTGGCAGCACCATATTAGTGGGAGTTTCCTGCTTGTGATTTCTGTTTACGTGCTTTAACGTGAACTTTGCCGTGTCAGAGAGAGTTTAGTGGCTCAAGAACTTGAAGCCAATAAACTTTCTATGTTTTTACTTCTATGAACCACGATCAACCAAAACATGCTTTGCAATCGACTGGTTGCCGGCCCCTGCTGTAGCAGTTTGAACCCCTTGGTATGTATGTTGTGGGTGTTCTGTCAACCTCCTTTAAAAATGATTTTCTACAGCTACTTCATCTTTTTTTTAAGAGGCAAATAGTTTGGCTCCTAAAAAGGTCGCCAATTCATATCTACCTTCAAATTATAAGATTTACACCTAGAAAGATAACAAAATAGTTAAAAACACACTCACTGCAACATGGCTGAAATGTCTGGATAAAAATGCTCACAATGTAGCCCTTCCAAAAACTCCTTCAAACATGAAAATTGGCTACCTATACAGCTTTTTAAAAATCAGAGCCAAATGAGTAACAAGAGATTATACCAGTATTCTAAGTATTAATCCATACATAATTCCCAAGAACTTACCTTCCAACGTGGGCTTACTGGAAGGAAGTGATAAGATCTGGTATGGGATGTCTGGATTTCGCCTGTATTTCTGTCGTCCCCCCCTCACTCGATCGAGTCTGACACCCTCCTTGAGCATTCCCATCCGCAGGCACTTCTGAAATCGGCAAGCTTGGCATGCCTTCCTTCTCCTCTTGTTAATCTCACAGTCATTAGATGCTGGGCACGTGTATTCAATGTTTCCTTCATGGGAAGACAACCAATTCAAGTAGCTTAGCACAAAAAAATTAGAACATAATAATTTGCCAACTAAACATAGGAAAGATGATCACACTGATTGTGGTAAAATCCTAGAAATTGAAATATCCTCATCATGGCTTTGCTTGCAAAAAGAATGAAATACGAACCTGGTTTCAAGTTAAACAGTAAAATTCGCTAAATCATCAAATAACTGCGCTGCAGCGAGGAAATTTGCTGTCGGTGAAAAGCTGGTGCGAGACTGGAGAAGGAACGAATCTACGATAATCAAGATGCCAAAGACAAAATGTGCAATGAGAGCCGGCAGCAGTCATTAGACTGATATTGAGGAACATGTTTCGGAATGGGTCGTCGAAAATTGAAAGAATGGCTACATCATCACCCGAAATGCAGTACACATATGCACTTAAGTGGGCTAAATCAAATCCAGAACTAAGCAAAAGATTCAAGGCAGCAGCTAGTTGGTGTACCCGGTTTTTGAAAAGAAAATCACTTGTGTTGCAGCAAAAAACCAAGATTGCACAGAAACTTCCGAAAGATCTCGATGACAAAATTACCAGTTACCAGCAATTTGTAATTAGAATGCGGCATTATCTCACATCAGTAACATGGATGAAACGCCTATTAATTCTGATATGCCCAACAACCGAACTATAGACTTAAAAACTGTTCTATTAAAAACTACCGGGCATGAAAATACAAGATTCACAGTAGTGCTAGCCTGCTAGTTTGATGGAACGAAGTTGAAACACATGGTGATTTTCAAACGGAAAACTAAGTCAAAAATTAAGTTTCCCATGGGTGTTTTTGTTCATTTCCATGAAAAAGGATGGATAGATGAAGGTGGAATGAAGTTGTAGGTAGATAATGTCTGGAATAGGTGACCCGGTGGCCTACGCAAAGAGCGTGGCTTACTTGTGTGTGACATGTTCTGATCCCATGTAACAAAAGACATCGAGAAGTGCTTTAAAATAAATAAAACAGATATTGCTGTTATACCTGAGAGCGCGTCTCCACTTCAACCTTTGGACAAATGCCTTAACAAGCCATTTAAGGACCACGTTCATGCTGAATGTGATAAGCAGATGGTTGACGGAGAAAAAATTTTTACGAAAGGTAGAAATGTACGCTTAATGTTTTGTGTGAATGAATTATAAAATCGTGGAATGATATTAAAGAAACCATCATCAAGTCATTCAAAAAATGTGGAATATCGAATTCCATGGATAGGGAGGAAGACAATTTATTGTGGGAAGATGATAATGAACTCAAATCTTTAACATCTGATACTGAGTGGGACCCTTACGAGGTTGACAGCACTGAAATTGCTCGAGATGAATTTCACGAACTCTTTGGGATGGATGGAGAATATTTTTTGGATTTTAAAATGTACAACCTATTCCCAAAAATGCAGTGTCAATTTTTTTTAGTTATTTAGTCATTGGTTTCATTTAAGAAAGATCATTAAAGGCCAAACAGAAGGCAATTTAAAAAAAGTCTGAATTAGTCATACAACCGTACTTCCATCTATTGATGGTATTTCTATTTATCTTTCGTTTCTGTAATTGTAAATAGATTGTTTATATTTTTGAGATTTGAGTAATAAAAAGAAAAAACTTTGATTGAATTTTTAATAACTATTAAAATTAATTATTTAAAATCTTATAAAATAAATGTCTGAAAATGTAAACAATGGAGCAGCTCACTCAAAATGGCGATCACCTACACTGAGAGATCAAGTCTTCGTAAATATCGATGCTATTCATGTGTAGTTTAAGGTTCACATTTTTATGTTTGGCGTACAAGTAGACTCTAAGTTTTAGGAAATTTTTTTTAAGCTTCAAAAGTCGACTTATATGCCGGAATATACGGTAATTTAAATTGGCAAATCTTGCGCATCAAGTAATAAATTTTAACATGTTATCTTATGGAAAATTGTCAATTCTCTAAATTGGCAGCAACGACTAAGCCCGGTTGACCAAACCTTGATCATTCACCAAGTTAATACATAAGTAAGAACCATACCAAATTTGGTTATTCTAGGCCTTATAGTTTAAGCGTGTGTAATGATTATGGAAAAATGTTAATCCCCTATATTGGCAGCACTGATCAAAACCGGCTGATCAAACCTTAACCATTCACTAAGTCAGCGGTTTCCAAACTTTATAAAGCTGCGCCCCCCTTCAACTAAGAAAAATGTCCTTGCGCCCCGTTATATGCTATATATATGGCAAATTATATGCCCTAGCCACATGGGAGCTAGAATTTGGCGACTGCATATTGTAGGTCTCACGAATGTGACAGCTAAAACGACAGTAAATACAATGTGAAGTATTTTTGCGCCACCCTGACCTGCCCACCGCACCCCCCTAGGGGGGCACGCCCTACAGTTTGGAAACCACTGCACTAAGTTAATACATAAGAACCATACTAAACTTGGGTGTTCTAGATCAGTGATTCCCAACATGGGGGTACCACCCCCCAGGGGGCATTAAGGAAATTTGTGGGGGGCAATGGACGTCAAAGTGCTTGAAGGTGAGAATTTAAGAAACTGGTATTATGCATCGTAATAGTATGGTATAGATAACTATGAGAGACCAAAACTGTTAATTGAAGGCTGTAATTCAGTGCAACCTCTTTAATCTGTGTTCCTCTAATCTGGGAACTCCCAATACCTTCACTCTCACGTTGGTGCATTTCAAATAAAACCTCAAAAAATTGTTTCATACACATCATAAAACAGATAAACTCCCTCTCAGAACAGGAAGAAAAAAATTAAACCTAATCATTTAAGAATAATGTCACCAAAAGTTTAGCATTCTCCCATTTTTCTATGCCTATTTCCTATCCAAATAGATACCGTAAGCAAACATTTATTAATCACAACCTATAAAATCAATATAATGAGAAATATAAAATCAATATAACACACAATATAAAACACCTCACAGAATCATTAATTGTAGCAAAATAAATTTAACCATTGTGAACACCTGTAACATGTTTCTTGCATGATTATGTTAACAAACTTCCTTGTTGAGTGGAATCTAACCCTCTCCTCACACCGTACGTCTTCCTTCAAGACCCATAACTCATAGTAAAAGTTATTAATACCCTCAAGGAAAGGCATTAGTGAGATAAGCCACGTAAGTTAAGATAATTTATTGGCAATTCATTGCAAACAATTACAATTTAGCGCACCTTATAAAAACATTGCACGCAACCAATCACCTTTGTGTGAAATTTTTGGGCATTGCCTCTAAATTGTTACACAATTGAGCATTATGAATCAAATAAAATCAGCAGAAATACAATTGACAACATCAACAAACAAGTTAGGAAAGTGTACAGCATATCGCAAATGAGCGTGTTACATGCAACGGAGTGTTTGAAAGAATTGATATACCTGTACATAAGGGAAACAACTTTTAAAGTTCTTTTCTCTGTCATAAATAATCCATTTTCTTCCTATTTAAAAACACTGCATCAACACCTAAGGAAATTAAACATTTTTATGATGTAGTTTTTATGTTAGCAACAATGATAAAGTAGCAATGCAAGAAATTTTCCAAGTCCAACCCAAATTAAGACATTCTTGTTTGATTTTATTGATAACAGCTACTACTATGATAGGAATGTATAGGAAAATAAATACTCTACTTAACTAGTTCTACAAGTTTTATTTGAAAACTGTTTTAATATGAATGATACTTTACAGCATATGACAAAGTTCATTTTTTACAACCAGTAAAGTGGTACCAGTGATTAAGTTAAGTGATTAATTTATGTGATTTTCTTATTAGCTTTGACTGTAAATCCTCAATCCGTGATTTTCATGAACAGAGGCGGCGCCATGCGGAATTTTGTTTAAGCTTTCTAGCGAGGATACATGTGCCTTTCCTAGCCAGCCGTGTTGTGATTTTGGTTGAGAAAGTTTTCCTACGTGGTCCATTAATACGCACTTTTACGTAAATTTAGTGATAATTACGGTAGTTTTAGTTGTACTTACAATTAGTGATTTAGTGGTAAAGTGAATTATTTAGCTTAAGTTCATTAGTTGTATGTAGGCAGTGGTGAGCTGAAGCCGGTTCGCGCAAATCGGTTGCTAAATTTTGAAGCAATTTTAGAACTGGTTGTTAAAAATTTTACAGAAAGCAGAGTCCGCTCGATCCATTATTCGAACCCGATGGATGTTTGGTTTCATAAGAATTATTTCCCAGTGTTGAATTTCGTTACAGTAATATAATATTACAATTGAATAAAATATAATCCAGAACATTAAAATATCACATAAATTAATCGCATATAGCAAAAAGTTAATTTTGAAAATGATTTACAAATTTAGTATATGAATTTATCTTGATCCTTTTTATACGCGTCTTAATACTGTCGGCTTCCTTTGACATGCGTAGATGACACCTGCAAAGATGTCGGCATTCCTTTGTAATCTTCAAGTATGCCGATAATTTCAAGATATAATAAAAATACGCAATTTAAATTATCGAGAAAAATTTTGGCAGTGTATTAATAATTTAGAGCCTTTTGCTCTGTGACATTTCATAGCACAATAATTAGCTAAATGGATTTTTTCTAGTGACAAATTAAATATGTGGTGTAAATTAATCATGTTGAATTCATTTGAGTCCCTAATATCAAGTTGGATTCTTGGTGTAAAAAAGGTGATTTATTGAAAAAAGATAAAAAGCGTATATTTTTACTTTATTTGTTTTATTAGCTCAGTTCACAGAATTTTTTTTCTTATTTAACGCTTCTTTTTTGTTAGCTCCTTGCCTCTCGCGCTAGTTTTACTGACTATTATTCCCTAATGAACGTTTCGGTACGAAACGAAATAACAGCTGAATAACTTCAAAACTTGGAACTACAGCGCCACGGTCGTGTTGCGAATCAGAATAGGGAACCAGTTGTTCAAATTTTGGCAGCTCACCACTGTATGTAGGTATAAGTAGGTATTTAGTGATATTAGGAATTATTTAGTGGTAGTTCGTTATTGTTAGGTAATCGTAGTCGTTCTGTATTAGTAGGGAATATATATATCGATAGTTCGTTAGGGATAGTTAGGTATTCATATTAGGAATTATTTAGTGGTAGTTCATTATTGTTAGGTAATCATAGTCGTTCTGTATTAGTAGGAAATATATATATTATATATATATCAGTAGTTCGTTAGGGATAGTTAGGTATTCATTATTGTATTGTTTAGTATTAGCAGAATTATTCAGCGGTAGTATTTTATTGTTATAATGGACCACACATATGGAAAGTGTCCGTCAGACGAGAAGCATCCATCGGCAGTTATGGTAGACAAGGGCTTCCTCATTGAGAAGGAATGCATTGAGAAGAAAATAAAACTTATTAGACCACCATTTCTCAAAAGGAAATCAACACAGTACTCACAGGAAGAGTCGGAAACTGTAGATGTAGCTTCTGCAAGAGTGCATGTTGAGAGATCTATTCAGAGAATGAAAATATTTAATATACTGAAATCCCCTTTAAGTTTCCCACAGTTAACATATATAGACAGTAAAATAAATGTGATAGCAGTCCTTGTTAATCTCCCCTCTCCCCTATTTTAGCTCCTGATAAATATTAACTGTAGCTTGTAACCCATTTTTCCTATCCTCATCATCTTCTCATACTCTTTGTATCCTTATTTCCTTATCACCATCTTTCCATCTCAGCCTTTGTCTTCCTTTTCTCAAAAACAAGAAATTGACACTAAGAAATATCATTACTGTTTTAACTGTTTTTATTTCACATTTCAGTTTAGCTGTTATCTATGTAAAACATAATGAAAGTAAATCATATAAAGACAAAAGCATTCATTTTATGTAATTCCCATTCATTTCCACTTTCAAGGCATTAAATCAGTGGTGGTTATCTCAATTAGATGGGTCATTTACGTTCCCAGTAGTTCTTCCTCTCCTATGTATTGCTGCCTCAGAGTCAGGTGCTGCCAAAAGGAAATGAAAGAGATTGATTTCTTATTGATGTAAGCAAGGATATGAACAAAAAGTGGACATGTTCTATTTCAGATCTAAGTTATACCTATTGTACATCCCTTCTTTGACTTAGTAGCTGAACTACAATCACAAAGCTGTAAATATTTGAATAACTAGAGCAGTTACAATTTGAAAGTCATGCTATTTCTCCTCTTCAAATACTGTGGATGTTAGAGAATTAGATTCATGAAATTTTTATGCTTTGGGACTGTGACTGGAAAGTTTCTAAGTTTAACTCGTTGACTGGTAATATTTGCGAAGATTTTCTGAGCAGAACAAGATTACGGTTTCAACTGTACATCACCAATAAACTTTTAAGTAGAAAAAAAAAGCAAATTTGAAATAAGTTACATTATCTAGAGAAGTGATATTTGCACAATTATAGGAATTCATCGAACTTGAAAAACATTACTAGTATCAGTTCACATTAAAACCCTTTGGATGAAGACTGCTCAAACATTATATGAATAATCTTTGAAAAATCCCCCTTTATATGTATTACTCAAGAAGATAATATAAAAATGACATGCCTAGAAGGAAATCTTCTATGTCATCTTCAAAGCTTTCTTCACCAATATTGGACAATCTTTCACACTATTCCCTTGGTCAAACATGGCAAAAATCCAGGACACACCATAACAACGTCTCAATCAATATCGCTTAGTTCCTACCTCTAAAATAACACCAAAAATACCCCAAAAATAAAAGTAGATAAACTAAACTGCTCCCAATCAATTACATACAACAAAACTTAGCAGCTAAAACACTGGAAACCTATCTACCGGTAAATAAAAATATTATCTTTATGAAGCTAAACAGAATGAACACATATATTCCTACGTCAAAAATAACAACTAAACTGTACCAAAAATATAACAAAATAATCTAAACTACACATAATAACAATAAACACAAAAATTCGCTGTTGAAATACACAGTTACTATTGTACGTCTGCTACGGTATCCTCACTAGGAAGCCATATGAAAATCGACAATGCTTCCATCTGGACTTCATGAAAATCACGGATAGTATCAAATTTCATGAAAATCCATTCGGTAGAACCCAAGAACAAACATGCAGATAGACAAACAGACAGACGCCAATAGGCACTCATGCTGGAGGCGAAACACACCTAAAAATTGATAGAATCATCGGAAACATTAAATTAGATGACATGTTAACCTTATAATTGATTCAATTTAACAACATTTTTATAAACAATTTTCATATGTATTTTTAATTTTTTCGTCATAATATTCCTCTGACTATTCCAAGTGGATGTTTTGTCATGAATTTTTCCCCATGTACTGGATATTTTCCACACACATTCCAAATGTTAAATTGAGTTTATGTCCTGATGATAAGAAGATATTAGCAATGTTGTAGATCAATGCTGCTGTTGTGATGGGTTGCCTATCCTCACTCTGCATCCTGTACCCTCGGAATATTTTTGTGCCCCTCTTCCGAATTGATCTGAGGCTTTACTTGCATAAAAGAGTAATAAAATGTTTCACAACAAAATTGTGCCCCCTTTGAATAAAATAATGATAGCAGGAAGAAGTCATAAAATATTGGCATTGCCAATAATCCATTGCAGGAGAAATAATGGCTGATCATCAGTTTCTGAATGATTCCCTGTAATAGGAGCATTCCAAAGAAAAGTTTTATTTCCTTCCAGAGCTGGAAAGTTCTGGTTCAATTCTGACTGGACAACTGAAATGAGAGTCATCTAGGATCGACCCTCGGCCATCTTTGAATTTGGCATACCACTTAAAAATTGCTCTTTCACAAAAAGAATTGTCTCTAAAAGCCACTTTCAAAAGTTCAATGGTCTCCGTAGCCGATTTGCCAAGTTTATAGCAAAATTTGATGCAAAACTCTTTGTTCAATTTTTCCATCCATTTTGCATGCTGTAAAAATTAGAAGTGACAGAACATGTGCTCACTTAATCGGTTATTACTCAACACTGAAACGACTGAGAGGGAAGTAGTGTGGGGAATTGTGTGCACCATGAAACATGCTTTCTGTCTCCCTCACCCCCATTCTTCTACACCACCCATAGCCCAGTACACTGCTACTGTACAAACTTTTCAGTCGCACCACATAATTGCATTCACACACATAAAAACATGCATGCATGAATGTGTGTACATGTAGATGTATGTGTGTCTGAAACTTAATAATTCCCAATACTATGATATTTTTAGACCTTTTAGAGTCATGAATGAGAAAGTGCTTAATAATTTTTAGACAACCTACTTCAATGTTGATAACAAAAATTTGATAAGCCTCGCAATAGACATAATCCATAATTTACAATGCATTCATTCTTCATAGATGAGACGAATTTGTCAGAAATGAAGATTATAATGCTCACTAACCCTGAATGGTCCTCTTGAAGAATGCCTTGCAGGCCTCACAAGAGGCCACACCATAATGGAATCCTGATGCTACATCACCACACACAAGACAAAGCCTCCTTGGGGAATCTTCCTCCTTCATACTCTCCTAATAAAATATAAAAACAAAAAATTATTAAGTGCTTTTATAAACACTGAAGGAAGATGAATTTAATAAATCATCATTTTTGATGACAATTTTCAGCATAGCTGCAACAATAGGCTGAGCAGAAGGAGCAGCTGCCCCACAGTCCAAGTCATATAAATTATTCAGAGCATTAAATAGAAAATAAATTCTGCTGTCAAAATGCAGAGGACAGGGATAAGACAGTAATAGAAAAATTAATCATGCAATATAATAACAAAAATGACTCTAATGCTACTGTCTACTGTGTAAGCTCAGCAACTGAGCCTTGTTGTCAATGCTACCGTGCAAAGTGTCACTGGAGTGATTATGTTAACCGATTATTTCAAAGACAATATTATTTGGTGGAAGAATAAAGTAATGCACCATATTGTCAAAATTCTTACAGGGAATTAACCAACAAGAAATTAAATACTTCAAGATGTTATAAGAAAATCCTTTCTATTAAATTATTCTTAACAGTATAAAAAGCTCAGTAGTACACAATTTTACATAACTGACAATTCACAAAAGAACCAGGCTTAGGCAATTAAGAAGCAAGCAAACATTTTTATTTTACTATCATTTTTCTTTTACAGGATAAAATATTCTAGAAAAAGTCTTGTCAAAGGCACTGCGCCCTATGTTGTACTATTGTGACAAATTACAAGAAGATTAAAAACTGGCAAAACTTGAGTCTTCCTTCATTTCTTAGATCTTAAGTAATTATAAGTAATCTCATGAAACAGTTTAAATTGGTATACACACAGCAGTAGTGATGTTAGGGCAAACATGTACAGTAGTCCCTCCCCAACTGTGGCGGTTACATTCCTGACAACTAGGATTACCAACCCTCCCAGATTCACTGGGAGGCTCCCAGAATTGGGCAAGATTCCAGAAATGCTCCCAACTCCCGGACTGAGACCTTTTTCTCCTGTTTTCACTTAACAAAGTAATCACCATGCAGGTTACATATTTGACCTAACATTACTGTTGAAGACTTGGAAACAGTGGGCCAGGTGGGTCACATACATTTTTATATTTAAATTGACTGCACTTGTGTATACAATGTAACAAGTGCGTAATGCAGGAGTTAGGAGAGAGCTCAACTAAGTTTCACGCAGCAGCGAAAAAGTATTGAGATCCGTGCTTAGAGCAGTGTGCATGTATAATCCAGTCATTAAGACTGACCACAGAAGAGGTATCTGTGTTTTAGAATGATACCGTATTTGCTCGTGTAAGTCGCTAACCTTTTTTCCCAAAGCGCTAGTGAAAAAAAGGGGGTCGCGTCTTACACGAATTCTTTTATTTGCCGCTCACCTTTTTTCCTAAAATGTCGTGTCGGTAAACAAATATACGTTAAGCTAGCACCCATGCCGCATCTATTATTCTATTTCCAAATTTCGGTGTATTTAGTCATTTTCATTCATTGTATAAAAATTTTAAATGAGTTTTAAGTTTATTAATGGGTGCTCCCCAAACTCGACGAAGTCTTCTGCTGCAATCGTCACGCGTGACCAGTTTGGGTTGGTGGGGGTTTTGTCCTCACAGCAGACGATGCCTACCATGTTCAGATACGGCATGCTTCCTTTATTCTCTGATACGTCTATAAAAGTCATGGCCACCGTGGTGATCATTGAACGATCACCGATCATAATTTTAGTTCGCCAAAAAAATGATGACCGCTACGGTATCTATCAGTGACCATGTGGCTGGAAAATTACGTACAGCAGAATGATCGGTGATCGCTCCCGGAGTGATTTCTGCCGAACGTGACCAATATGACGACAAAAACAGTTAAGTGTTTAACAAAAGAGGACTAACGAGGAGATTTCTGCTAGTACTGATATAAAGAGATCACCCAATAAATTCGTCACGTAGGAGCGTGAAGATGCTTAACTTGAGCGTAGCATTTTTGAGGAATAGGAATTGGTGATTTAAAAAACCCTTTTTCGGCTCAAATAAATTTTTTCCCCTATAGCCGGCCCAAAAACCGGGTTGTGCGGGATACATGGGGGCGCGGCTTACATGAGCAAATACGGAATTATAAATGTTTTTAGTTCTTGCTCCAACTCGGCAGACCTTCTGGTGAGTACATTGGCATTTTTTATACATATAATTAGATTTTCACCGCATGACTAGCGGCAAATCTAAATGAATTATAAAAACTATAGCTTTTAGCTTTCTGCCCTCTCAAATCCAGGATTTTGGTTGGCACACCAATGAAAGGCAAAAACCAATCAAAGCATTTACCATACTGACTTAGTGCAGCAAAAACATTTGTGTTATTTAGTTAACTATTGTAAACATTAGTTTTATGGTTACCAATTTCATTCTATTATGTCTTGATCACGAATTTAATTTAGTTGGCACGCAAAAAAATCAAGGACTTTTTGTGACACTCGAGACAGAAAAGAATCGACAACGTCAGTAATATTGGCATGCCAACAACAAAAGATTCACCATCACTGTGATAGGGAATCATACAAGATCAAAATATGAATTGGCTAGCATCTATAGAGTAATATAAAAATAAAATAAGATTAACTACTTGTTATGTTTTCTCATAAAAAATAATACAGGTTAAATGGTTCACCTAAGAGTTTTTTCAGCTTTGAGAAGCTTCCGGATTTTCTCGGAATTTCAGACACATGAAGCAGAAATCTCCCATAACCAACTCCCCACGAGTTGGCAACCTTACTGACAACCCATGGGAGACAAAACCATGGTTCGCAATAATTAGGTAAAATTAGCCCCCAGCAGCTGACTCCAGTCCACCAAATACGTGCTATAGAAAGTAAACAAATATAAAATTCACATTATGAAATGTTTGAGAAAGTAAAAATAATTTTGAGCAAATAAAAGTTGTGACAAGGAAATATTAATATTTATTCCTTAAACATTAAGCTACACAACTTTCATATGCACAAAACTATTTTTACTTTATCGAACATTAGAATAAGTGAATTTGCTCTCTGATTATATTCAATTACAGTCAAGCATCGCTAATCGGTAATTCATTAGTCCAAAACCACCTGTAACCCAAAAAGACTGATTCCCAACTACTTTCCCGACCTGCTACCATGGCATTGTGGCGCTACAGGCTATTCCAAACCTAGGCCGTATATTTGAACATTACAAATACAAACAAAGGTGCACATGCATGAGGTTAACGCGGTATCTAGTGCATTCTTTTAAAAACAAAATACAATTTAGTGTTAATTTAATTTACCCTAACCATGTCTTGTAAGAGATCAAATGAAAGTAATAATGCTGGAAATTCATTTCATTGTAAGCGAAAGCATAAACCGCTATCAATTCAGGAATAAGTGGAATTATTACATTTACTCGACCAAGGTTCGTTGGTGTGGCAGCTTTGTTCCATATACCATGTTGGAACAAAAACAGTGTATGACATTAAGAATTATTACATGTAGGTACATTAACAATCTACACGTAATAGTTGCTGATACGGTAGTATGTAATTTTTTGTTATCACTTTTTCACATTGTTTTGTTTTGTTTGTGATGGTTGTCATGCACAGAACATAATAAAAATAATTAAATATATTATTGATTTAAAATGCTGCCAATTCATATAAGAACTTTTACTTGGAATATGTAGTAGACATTTTATTTTCTATTACTTTATATTTTCAACAAACGCTGTTTTATTTATTACTAGCTGAGCCCGCGCAAAATTTGGGTGTTTAATTTTAAATTGAGTCATAAAAAAATTAATGTTTGTAAAATAAGTTGATGATAATAATTCATATTTTACTTTAGCAATGAATTTACACAGTATAGGATACTTAGATATTTGACTCCCAATGTAAGGTTTGCGTGTTAGAATCTCACTGAGGGAAAGGCAGTGTGCGCATATTTAAAAAAATGTTATCCGTAGGTAATCAGAAATCTGTATTTTATAAGTTATGGTAGAGAGTAAATTGATGCGGCACAGTAATTAAGTTGAAATGACGCCTTTCTGAATCTCTTTCCTTTTCTTCCTTTCTTCTTTCCTCTTCCAGACGTGCACTGCTATGCCTTTCTGTATTTATTTCTCGTTCTCTCCTATCCTCATCCTGATGTGAAATCCTACGTCTTTCTGTATTCCTCTCCGGTTCTTCCTTTCTTCTTTTCTCATTCTGACGTACATTCCTACGCCTTTCTGAATCTCTCTCCTGTTCTTCCTTTCTTCTTTCCTCTTCCTGACGGGAAATCGTACGCCTTTCTGTATTTCTTTCCTGTTCTTCTTCTCTTCTTTCTCCTTCCTGACGTGCAATTCTATGCGCTTCAGTGTTCCTTGCTTGCTCCCTTAGTCTAAAGTCTTCATTCAATCTCTCTGGCGCTTGTTCTTGGACTTCTATGTTCTAATGGCCTTCCCATTTTATTTTACTGCAAATAATGGCGTACGTCAAAATACTTTTTTGAAATCGTATTATGTCGAATAAAGGATATCAATATGAATGTGCAGTGAAATTAAAAAGTCAAACTAAATCATAAATTTCTTTTCACTTTTATTATACTTATGTTTCTATGGTTTGTCGAAGATTCGGCTAATAATAAAACAAAAGAACAATTTACCTTAAGAGTAAGGAATAAGTTGTGAGAGATTCTTGAAATCAATCTTCTTTAGCGATTATCTCACACAACAATATTAATTCATATAGGCTTTTTTCTCTCTTGACAACTCACAATTAACACCTCAAAGAAAGCAAATATTGGGAAAAGAAAGATGTGAACTTTCTGTAATTTACAGGAAATGTCATCCACTTAATCAATCACAAAACATAACTCTTGTAAAAGCGACGCCACAAAAAATAATTATTTATCCACTTAAGCCAGGCGAAAGTATTAAAAAAGTAAGCGTTGAAACAATTGATTGTAGAATAATGCGGAGTATAAACTTACCGGGGTTTAGGAAGATTCCTCCTCACCAAAGCCTTCGTAATGAAATGGCAGAGTCTTACGCGTATTTCCACTGACAGGGTGATTCTTGGTCACTTCAGTCACGAAAACAAACACATTTGCTATTTCCAAAAGGTTGAATACTCAGATACAGTATTTCAAAAAATAAATATGCTTTTCTACCACAATCTACGATAAACGCATCCTAGTCACAGAAAATAATCTTACTGAATGTTCTCGAGTTAAATCATTATCTTAATGAATTCATCCATTGTTATATTTATAAAAATAAAACTTTAATTAAAGCAAAAATGTAGCGTATAATGATCTTACTAACTTAAGGATTCCATTTTTACGTCAATATGAACGTTTAATCGATGGTAATTGAATCAGAGGCAACAATTAAGGTCAACTTGGCAACATCCCGAAGGAGAACAAAAAATCGGCAAAATTTCAAAAACAATTGTGTATTTCCAAAAATTTTGACTGCGTAGGGTATAAACATTGAAAGAATAAGATAATTTAGAGTTTTAGTCATCGAATAAATCAAAAATGGAGAAAATTGGTCCATATTTACGTATTTTAATGAATGAAGGAAAAAAACCTTGCACTCTGAAAACTCGAAAATCCCGTGTAAACTTATGGGAACATATAATTATCTCCTGGAATCGAACCAGGGACTTTAGGAAATTGAGAATAGTTTTCTAGGGACCTCCTGGCCTGTAGAAACAAAACGCAGTTTACTGCAAATCTCTACGGCAAACGGTTTTCGAGATAGAGGGGGGATGGACGGACAGACGGACACTTCAGAAATTATATATAGGATATGAAATATGTATCTGCTGGTACATATACCCCACCCCCAGAATAACCCATTGTTTTTAATCTGAAATTATCTGTGGTCTGGAACAGCCAAGATCCCAAGCTTTTTGAATTAGCGATGCTTGACTGTATTACAATTTTTGCATTCTAGTCATAATTACAATTATTAAAATTGCCAGCATGAGGAGATTCTTTCTCGGTGCATATCTAGGTCACCGAGTGACTGTTCATGGAGATTGTTATTCCTGCTGCAGGACTTGACTCCCGGCATCACGGAAGGGAACTAGTGATGCTGAGTCATCTACATGAGAGCATGACCTTTCTAGCGTACCCTGCATTTCCCTCTACTGTTTCTGTTATTGTTGTTATTGTTATTTGTTGTTAAATAAACTGTTATAGAATTCCAGTGTCATTATTCACATACCCACAGTAGGTTAAAATGACATTTGCTGACACCGAAATGAATGTTTTCGCTTTCGACAAGGACTGGTCTAATTAGCTTTCAATACACTATGCTACACTGTAGTGCATTAAGTATCAGGTTTCTAAACCCCAGCTTTCTGTCGTGATAGGACAGAATTACATCTGCAGGCATCAAAACAATTGTCATCCACTTTTATTCCAAACTATGCAAATATAAGACGACTCTAGACTTGCAGGTGCTAAAATTGAAAAAAAAACCGTTTTATATTTGGGTAAATACGGTAAGACGATTGGGTGCAGTGTCAAGGGAATGCCAAGAAATGGCAAGAGGGAAAGGCAATCTACCCTAGGTGCTTACTGCAGGAAACACATTTTCTTCCACCTAATCTCTCCTTCCAAAAAATGCAGTTACTTTCCTCTATGACATCATTGAAGGTGTACCGAAAGACTTTGTCCAACTAACTCACAACTACCTCTAATAAGTTCCCCTCTTGGTTCAAAACTGACACAACTGCCTCTCTTGCCAATAAAAATCATCCTTGGTATTTGTGGAATCTTTTCCCAGCCCAGTGTGCCAAAAATCTTTTTCCAACTTACAGTGCTACTCGTGTGTGCATGTAGCATTTTGTAAGCAGAAGGAGATGAAATATCTATGACAAAGAAAAGAATTCACACATAAATATTACAACTACTCAATTCAATTGAGGTATGCTTCAAATAATTTTTTATTGTTAGATTGATTACAAAATAAGAAAATAACTAAGTAAATATAAATTTAATATTTCCCTGCTATTATTATTATTATCAAATATAAGTTACAAATAGGCAATTTGCCAGGTGGTAATGTAACTATCATATATAAAATACTAAAAAAACAAGCCATAATATAAAAACAAATCCACGACAAAATATATACAGCATAAAAATAATTATCTTAACATTACCTAACATCTACTTTTAAAAACATTTACATTTCTTGGGAAGGGCTTAAATAGTTCTGCAGGCAACTCATTCCAATCGACTATAGTCTTATTTAAATATGAAAATTTGTTAATATTAGTTTTTTGAACTCTACACTTGAATTTAAATTTATGATCATTTTTCCCCACGAAAGTTGGTTCTTCCACCTCCTTTCTTAGATCACCCCAAGCTCCCTCATTTTTAAATATATTATACATGCTGCATAGCCTACTCCGTTTCCTCCTATTTTGTGATGTTTCCCAACCCAATATCTTAAGCATCTCTGTCACACTATCTGTCCTCCCAAACCTCCCCAATACATATCTGGCTGCCTTCCTTTGAACTTTATCCAATTTTTTAATAAGACCTTCTTTGTGCAGTTCCCATACCATGGACACATATTCCAAAATAGGCCGTACTAACATTTTATATGCCTTTTCCTTTGTTCTCATACTACTTCCTTGAATATTTCTCATGACCCAATGCAAAACTTTAAACGCTTTATGATATACCATTTTGCAGTATTTAGTCACAATACTAAAATTACATGAATATGTATATCAATGCATTAACTTAGGGTAGCAAAGTTTTTTATTATTTTTGGTCAACAGAGGGACATCATTGGGTCCTCATGTTTTGCTGCTTTATGGTGTGTTTGTTTAAAGTTAATCGTTTAGTTTCAAATACTCTATCAAATGAAATGCACCTTTTTGTGTATATTTTCCTAAATTGTTTTAGAATGTTCACATAAATTTTCAGAATCTTTTATTTCCTCTCCCTCCAAAACGTAAAGCCTAATATCAATATCAGAGTTATTAAAAACATGTGATATGATTTTTATTCCTTTTCAAAAGTAATCTGAATGTAGTTACACATTGCTTTTTTGTTTTAGCAATTTAAAAAACCGAACGTTAACATAGTAACAGACCTATATACTAGTTAGAATGGGTTTTCTAAAAGGCAAATGGACAGATGGATGAATCCTAAAATCATTCGAGTTCATGTCTGTCACCATCCAAAACTATCTTGAAAATGTTATCTTACCAGCTCTTCTCGCTGCTTCAAAATTTTGCTCAAGGGCAGATGGAAAATGTTGTGCATGGATGAACAAAGTGTAAACATAATCGATTGATAAAACAGTGCTTAAAAGTGAAAAATAATGTAACACCTTCTCACTATGCAGTAAGAAGTCAAGCTAAAACCTGTTATATAACAATTGTTACCTGCTACACTACTCTGAAGGTGTTCTGTAAAGATAACAGAATCATTTGACTATGGTGGCCCATTTGCATTACTTGTAAAGAAAATGATTTCCACTAACTGTACATGTGCAATGATTGCACAGATATTTTTCAATTAATTTATAAAACATTAAGAAGTGTGTGAAGTAAGTATTATGCTTGTAATAACCGTTGTTGATCACCATAATTCACATTTAACTTTAGTAATGCATTTCTCCAGCAGAGGATTTTAGTGTCTTTGTCTCCCAACGTAAGGTTCACGGGTTTGAATCTCGCCGAAAGCATGGCTGTGCGCGCGTATTGACAATTTATTATCATTTTCTTGCATTAAGGCATTCAATGCGCATGTATATATATTATGCAAATGCGGATTGAAAAAATAATGCGATCTCGTGGGTCGACAATGGCATGGTTGCCATAGCAACCTCCAGAAATTAACTCAAGATTTTTCATAAATACATAACTTATCTGACAAAATTCGAACGATATCAAACCGAAGGTGAAAATTGATTATTAGAATAAGAAACCTTATTCATTTTCCTTCAAGACAGTTAAAATCTGAAGATCATAGGTCAACTTTTTCTAATTTTAATTTATTTATAAAAATGGCAAAAATTCAGAAGCAGCACAAGGCCAAATACACCGAATATCATAACAGCAATAACACGTACAAAACACCAGACCATGACTTTGGCAGAATTTGAACCTGCGACGCTATCACTGGGATATAGACATGCTAACCACCCCTCTACCAAGGACAGCGAAAGAGTAAAGGTGTGCACATCAAAACATCGAAATTTATGCGTTATCTAATGGGAAACAGAAATCATCCCCTGGGATCGAACCCGGGTCTTTATGAAAATGAAAATAGTTTTCCAGGGACCTCTTAGCTAGTAGAAACAAAATGCCACATATCTCTATGACAAACGGTTTTTGAGATACAGTGGGGGATGGACGGATGCTTCTGAAATTCTATATAAGATGGTACATCTAAATATTATGCTATAGTTTTTAATGATCTGGAGCATGAGTTATAATAGATATATCACCTCTGCTCTACTCTCCACATGGGTTTTGAAAGTTGCCTCTCACCTCTGCCCTCACAAGAAGGTTGTCCCCAATGGGCTGTGTTGTGGATGAGCAGTACTGTCGGTCAGGGCTGCCTGGGGACCTTGATCCAGCAGCCTCAAGCGTGCTGCCATTGTCTCCACATGCCACTCCTCCTCCACCTCCACAAACCACTACACCATCCACTGGGTCCTCATACAGCCTCAGCCTCTTTGGAGAATGCGAGTCCTGGCTCTCACCAAATTCCATCTGCAGAAAGGGAGAGGACGAGAAATATTTTTCAGCAGAGGGATAGACACTGGTCCTATAACACCCAAATTGGTAGACAAGGAATAAATATGAGGACATTTATGTTTGATTGCTTGTATTTCTTGCTAATCAGCCTCTTCAACTCCTTCCACAACAGACACACACACACACAGAAGGGAGGAGAGAAACCCAGTGCTGGTATTAATCTTTACGATCCTAGGTTTTTCCCTGCATATTCTGTGCTAGCCAAGGTTTTTTCATCTTCAATCTTGCTAGCTGTAGCATTTAGAAAAATAATTTATTTTAAGCATGCCATATAATATAAATAATCGAAATAAAAACTTTCCTAATCAATAAAATTGTGCATATGATGATATTTTTACTTTTTTGTACTTTTTTTACCAATTTGCAAATCTCAATTATAAATAAATTTGTATTACAGGTGACTCCCGAGATTCAACAGGGATGCGTTCCTGAAAACGTGGTCGAATGTCAATGCCGTTTTTCCATATACTTGCATGTTATAATCGGAGGATATGTTCCCACATCCCGGGAAAAAGTCTCCCTTCACATTCTATAAAGATAAAATAACATTACTAATATGTTAATAGGTACAACAATATTACATTATGAATAAATTAAATAATAAATATTTTAAATGTATAACTTATTTTTTGCACTAAAAAGGAAAAAATAAATTTTTGTTTCCAACTTCAAAGATAGATGTATGCAATATGTCCAGCTCGCGCGAGTGGGGCAACATACATCTATCTATACATACAACTATTTATCGCAGTGAAATTAATATAAAAGTTATTAAAAAGCATAAAATTTCACCCATCCTTTCCTTCAAATCATCATAGAGATCCTTAGCCTTTGCTCTAATCATGGTCTCATTAACAGGAATGTTTCTGACACTGATCATCTACCAAAAGTTTTAAAAGTTTTTCCATTTTAGGAATCACAACACCACGCCTAGGACTGTTTATTGTTGTTATCAAATTACCTGAATTTATCACAAGTTCTAGAATTTTCTCCTTCTGTTTCACATAAGTGCTAATAGTTGAATGACACATTCCCAACGATTGTGCGATTTCAGCTTGGCTTTCACTTTTCTCAACATGCTTTAAAATTTCTAATTTCAATTCATAACTGTGAGTCTTATGCACTCTTTTATTTGATTCACTTGCATTATCACTATTATATTTCCTTTTAGATGCCATGTCAAGTGATAAATTTATAAATAAATCAATAAAATAAATAAATTTAAATAAAAGATTAAAAGAAAAAAGAATGAAATCAGCACAAATTCAAACAATTAGAGCAAAAATAACTATGTCTACGCTGTAACTAAACTTCGCGTGGTTGATCATGATGAAAATTACTTCCCGCAAACTAGTTTCAAATTTGATGGGTCGAATGAGCATGTTTCGACGGGTCAAAATCTCGAATTTGTCGAATCTCAAACTGCTGAATCTCGGGAGTCATCTGTATTTCAATGGTCGTATATTTTACGTAATAAATATTAGTAGGAAAATGGACGAAAACAAAGAAGAACAGTCAACCCAAGTAACTCTATCTCTAGGATAACAAACTCGGCATCTCATGATAAGCAGAGTAAACACCTCAGATGACCCATTCCAGGAGGGGTGTCTGTTTAGTCTCGGCCAAAGGAAAGGTCATATTTTATTCCGAAAGGCACGAAGAAAAAACTTTTTCCCTCTTAGGCACAAATGAAGTCTCGGTAATATAAAAGTGTTGACACAGACCCATTATTAATGCTGTATATTGCGTTGGACAGATGGACAGACAGTCAAAGTGAATACATAAGCGTCTTGTAAAAATATCGCTGAAGTCTGGTACATGGTCAGACATATCATTAAATAAGATAGATTGATAGGGCAGATAGGTACCAAGGCTGGTTTTTCCCAAGGACAATTTGCAGCTAATAATGGGAGAGTCAAACCTGCAAACGGAATTTTAGTCCACCCTGCCACCCACCACTTTGATGAATTGTCTGGGTAACATGCAGATGCAGAAAAACAGAAGAAGCAATCTTAAAAGTTGAACTTACATCCGCCCCAATGACCGTGGTAGTTGGTGAGTAGAGGTTGCTGTTTGAAGAAGAGCATGGTTGGAATCCACCACTTGTCTCCTCCTCCTTCTTTATGTGTATCACAGGACCACCATCCTCTGACATAATGGACACCTGAGATGTGAATAGAAAAAACACATGGTAATTTCATTTAATAGACTTAACTTAAATATTAACTTTTAAGGAAGAGGAAACTCGTTGCATTATGATGGGGCTCCATTGATATTTCTATAATATATTGATACTTCTCACATAGGAGAAGGATACAAATTATGAGGCACTTCCACACGAGATAGAAACTTGAGATTTAGTTTATAATGGCCGCCACAATAAAGGTGTGGGGCTCAGGGAAAATCGACCTACGTGGGGCCCCGTTATCATTAACCACCAAATTAAATTTAGACTTTCCTTATGGTAATATAGAAGCGCGGAGTCTCTGAAATTTCAGGGCCCAGAGGGTGGTCGCTCCGATTCGCCATGCCCTGAGGTATAGTGGCAAAACCGACGAGAAAAATCAAAAATTACAAAAATATAAAATTCATAAAATCACAGTTTTCAGTGGCTTTTCTGCCTCATTATTGCGCCATACAAGGATACAAATTATGACGCACATCCATGACCTAGAGACTTCAAATTTGGCATGATTATAGGTTTCCAGTCACAACCAAATGGAGAAATCAAATATCGTTAAAATTCTAATTTTTAAGGGTTGCTTTTATCCCATTCCCGTGTGGGGTTATCTGTCCCCCATTCGGCGTGTCCCCAGGTGGCGGATTGGGGAATGCTCGGCAGATATGCAGGGTAGGTGGGAAATAAAATACCACCCGTGGACCAAAACAGAAGCAAAACCCAGGCACGTCTGTTCCCGTATCGGGCGGTGTCCTGGTCGGCGTCTGCTCCCATGTTAGGGGTGGCCGCTGTGAGAACCTGGCTATTGGTATAAAAGGCACCCAGCGTCTGTACCCAGATTGGGCGGCTGACAATAGCATCTGACCCAGAGTGGGCGGCTATCTTTCTCCCTAGAAATAGGATGTGGAAGGTCACGGGAAGTCACCACATTATCTTTTCCCAAGATTTCAACTGCTAGACATGGATACTCGCAGAGTAGCAAATTCATCCGGAGGTAAAACCCCGTCTCATTCGGATCTCCAGGAGAGGGATACTATGTGAGAGTCAAAAACAGGCAAAGAAGAAAGGTGCGATGGAAGGACGATAAGGAAAAGTGAAATAGTTCGCATCGGTACGTGGAATGTCCTTACTCTACTACAACCAGGGAAACTAGAAAATGCCAAGGAGGAAATGGAAAGAAATAGGCTGGATGTTTTGGGAGCTAGTGAGATTAGATGGGGAGGAACAGGGGATATTGAGAGTGGAGAGTATAGGGTTTTGTATTCTGGAGAAGAAAAAGGTGGAAGGTATGGAGTGGCAATTATATTAGGGAGGCGGCTTAAAGGAAAAGTGATAGGAATAGAATTCATTAGTTCGAGGATGATCATGGTGAGGTTGGGAGGAGATAAGAAAGATCTAGTGTTAGTACAGGTATACATGCCAACTAGCCAGCACCCTGACGAAGAAGTGGAAGAGATGTATGAAAAACTAGAAGAGATTATCGAAAGAGAGAAAAGGAAGTCATGCATTATTATTATGGGAGACTGGAATACCACTGTTGGAGAGGGAAGGGAGGGAGAGAGTGTTGGGAAATACGGGTTGGGTAAAAGGAACGAAAGAGGAGAGCGTTTGGTGGAATTTTATGAGGAAAACTCCTTAATTGTGGGAAACACATGGTTTAGCCATCATAAACGGAGAAGGTACACATGGACGTTGAGGTTAGACGGGAGCAGGCACCAGATTGACTATGTACTTATCCAAAAAAGATTTATAAACTGTTTGAAGAATGTCAAATCTCTACCGGGGGCTGACATTAACTCTGACCACATTCTGGTTATGGCAGAAGTGGTAATCCGGTTAAAGAGAGTACAGAAAAAGAAAGGACAAAAGAAACTGAGTGTTGAGAGCCTGAAAGAAAAAGGGGAAGACTTTGCTAGGTGTTTCGAAGGAAAAATTAATCAATATGGACGAGAGGAGGATAGACCAAATGAACTTTGGATAAATATAAGAGAGAGTTTGAAGAAGGCAGCTGAAGATACGATAGGGTACAGAAAGGATAACAGAATAAGAAAAGCTTGGGTTACACAGGAAGTGTTGGATAAAATGAGAGAACGAAGAAAGTGGAAAAACATACAAACGGATGAAGGGAAACGAATGTACAGAAGATTAAATAATGAATTGTGCAGGGAGACAGATAAAGCAAGAGAGAAATGGTTAGAGGATAAATGTAGGGAAATGGAAAGGCTTGAAAGAGAGGGAAAGTGCGAGCTGCTGTATAGGGAAGTGAGAGAGATGGAGTATGGGAAGGGAAGAGGGAGAAAGAGTGTTAAGACAATGGAAGGAAAGGACGGGAGGGTACTGAGCAGAAGGGATGAAGTTAGAGACAGGTGAACAGAGTACATAGAAGAACTGTACAATACAAAAGGAAGACCAAGAGAGATAAATATAGAAGAGGAGAGAAATGTAAACGAGGATGAGAGAGGATTCCAAGTGATTAGATCGGAAATAGAAAGAGCTATAAAAGATATGAAAGATGGAAAAGCTATGGGAGTGGATGGAATACCGGTGGAGCTGATTAAGAACCTGGATAAAATGAAATAATGAAACTTTGTTGCTTGCTCTATGAAACAGGTGAGTGGCCAACTGACTTCCTAGAAACGATCATGATACCAATTGAGAAAAAGTGTAATGCTAAGAAGTGTGAGGAGTATTGGGTCCCTTGAAGCCTAACTGCAGAGCATAGGGAACAAAGAAGAACAATCTGCTCGGACCTGTTTGCTCATTATGAAGCTGAGGGTGATGATTTCTTCTCCCAAATTGTCACGGGCGATGAGACATGGTTTCATCACTTCGAACACCAGACGAAAAGGCAATCGGTGGAATGGCATCACACGACTTCTCCACGGAAAAAGAAGTTTAAGGCAGTTCCCTCAGCCGGTAAGATTATGGCCACAGTGTTTTGGGACAGTGAGGGGGTGATTCTGATAGACGTGTTGCCAAAAGGTCGAACAATCAACTCAGACGTCTATGTGGAAACACTGAAGAAGCTGAAGAAACGTTTCCAGCGGATTCGTCTCGGTATGAATGTGACCGAAATGCTTCTTCACCACGCCAATGCGAGGCCACACACAAGTCTGCATACTCGAGAGGCCATCACGAAACTGCAATGAACTGTGCTGTCTCATCCACCATACAGCCCGGATCTTGCTCCTTCAGATTATCATCTATTTGGTTCCTTTAAGGATTCAATCCGCAGCAAGAAATTCGAGAACGACGAGGAAGTCATTTCAGAAGTGCAGCGGTGGTTGCAACAGAGACCCGCAGACTGGTACTGCAAGAGCATACAGGCTCTCCCATCTCGCTGGTGTAAAGCCATAGATTTGGATGGAGACTATGTTAAAAATTGGACATGGTAGACAAAGCTTCATGCTACAATGTGACATTTTTGATTTTTTTAAAAATAAACTGTGAATGAGAAAAAAATGTGTTGCATTACTTTCTGGGCACCTCTCATAGTAGTCCTGGGTTTGACTCCAAGAGTAAATTATTTCTCCAATTGAATAACCTGGGCAGAGCTGAAATGAAGTGAGCAAGCCTTTTTTCTTTATCATTTTAAAACATCTTAAAAATGAGATACCGACATGGGATTTTCACAGTTATTTCGAGAAAACTATGGAAATGAATTTCCATATTATAGAAATCTCATTCGAAAAAGGCCAAAAATTACGTGACTATTTTATCATTATTTTTAGTGTTTTTTTTGATAAAAAAGAGCTTATGTATTCGGTTCATCTGTCTGTCTGATTGTGAGCAAATTAACTCAAAAATTATGTACGCTACAAACAACAAATTTTTAAGATATATAATTCTACATTCGAACTAGATATGGAAAAAATTGGGATCCGTCTGTTTGCCTTTTAACGGGATATTAGAAAACCCGCTAGGAACTATCTATATGGGTCCATTATGGCTTTCGTACTGTTGGCCGTATTCGCAGCAGCAAATTTAAATAAAATAACATTAAGTACAAAAACATTTTTAGTGTATACAGACTTTTATTTAAAACTGCACTCAAAGGTAAAATATAATTTTTTCCTGGATAAAAAATATTATTAAAAAATGTGTTTCGTAAAAGTGGGTGGCATTAATATATATGTTAAGTAAGTGGCCAACAATAAGAACTAATTTATGAGGAAGATGAAATATAAGAATTAAAAGAGAAAAAAGCCAGTCACTTTTACGAAGCATACAAATTTGTGAATAATATTTTTTGTCCAGGAAAAATTATTTTCTTCCTTTGAGTGCAATTTTAAGTAAAAGCGTGTATATGTTAAAATTTGTTTTACTTGATTTTATTTTTATCTTTTCCGTCTTATAACTGTTATTAATAATGAATTTTTTTACATGCATGAGAAATAATTATGGAATATAGAATTTGGAATAATTGTTGCAATGCAGGACAACAAATGCATAACGAAAAATTGACCTGTTTTATCTGACTGATGAACTTTTCACTGAATATGATTTTTGATTTAACAAAACTTCAGACGACTTGAGAGTATGGAACTCAAAATTATTTTATCATACCGAAATTTTCCAAGTGAGAAAAAATATAACCTAAACTTAAAACAGTTGCGTATATTCTTCCACAATAGAGAATGAATGTATATATTCAATATAATAATTTACGAATGTTGTTTACTTTGGTTGCTATGAAAATAATTTCCCTCGTCTTCCTTCTCTCTCTCTCCCTCTCTCTCTCTCGTATTAAAAGCATTCAAAGCACGTTTATAAGGATTGAAATAACAATATGACTAGCTGCCCATACAGCTCTGAAATCGGAGTTCTATTGAAGTATTATGGTAAGAAAGTGGAGGGGAAGCTTCGCTTTGGGTTGTGACTAACACAGGCCTTCCCTTACTCAAAATATACGTTGATATTGAGGTCTAACAATGGAATTGGTAGGCAAGGCAACAACCAGTTAAAATGGCAAAATTTCCTCAAACTGTGAATTAAACATTTAAATTGAGCACTTTCAAACTGTAGGCAGAAAAAGATGAACAGAACTTTACGTTTTCTTAAAAATGGTTCACATCCAAAGATCGTAGGTCAATTATTTATAATTTTAATCTGCACGTCGAAAAGTCGATGTTTACGTGTTATTTTATGGAAAATGGAAATGTCTTCCTTGGATTCGACTCAGGACTTTTTTTAGAGATTATTTTTCATCATCACCTTAAAATATGTGAACAGAGCATTCCTGCTAAATTTATTCTCTCAATTCTTTCTTAAGTTATTCGCATTTTTATAGCCAGCGAGTGTTGATGTGTGACAAATAAATAAATATGAAGGGAAGTTAAGTAAAAGTGTACAATAATAATAATAATAATAAAGGGACAAAGTCAATATATCCTCCCCCTGACTGTGGTGCCGCAAAAGGCTACAGTCACATTCGGAACTACGTCCTACTATCAAATTATGTTCTCCATAGTCCAACTTACCCCATGCTATTTCCAATCTTCTTTTGTTGTTTTGCTGAGCTTAGAAATTACCCAGCAAACATAAGAGAGAAAATAGAATTGTCGTACGCAGTCTACTGTTTCCATTTTTGACGTTTACCCACCCAATCACCGCCTTGCACTCTGAATAATCGATAGCGTCAAGTGTAGCATCACGCATGTGCACTTATATGTAATATAGAGAAATTCTTATAGAATTATTTAGTATGTTTAACAAATATATCTTTATTAACATATATCTTTGTCAAACTACTTTTATATATCCATGACTATTATTACTTTCTGGAACATTTGGTTAAGTGGATTTTTAATTACTTTTTTACATTTTAGTGCACATAAAAGTTGGTGTAATTAATTTTTATTTTATTTTAATGTAATACTTAATTCACGCATACCCGTCATATTTGATGGACAATTATGCTAGTCTCTCTATATTATAAAATCGTAATGCTCATCATGATGTGTAGCGCTCTAATTTTGTGCATAACTCAATTAGAAATTAACTTAGAAGCCTGAAATTTCTCAAGATGTCAGTGTTGATGAATCTTTACGTTATGACTACAAAATTTCAAAAAATGTCACAGGTTTGACTCCAGAGGATGAATGTCGTTTGCCATAAGGTAACACGTAAAAATCACCTTTTTGGTTTGAAGGCTTTCATTCTTTTACTCTTTAAAATATCTTAAAACTAGCAGAATTTCCCATTGAATTTCAACGGATTTATTGAAGCTACTACAGCACAACATAGAAACTCTTTAAAATACCTATATAGTAGATACTTTTTAAATTACAATTAGCTTTTCTTAACAATTAATCATATTTGCTTGTAACAATCCGTTTCCGGGCCTATTGCATTCAAATATAACGATAATTTTATTTCCTAACATATCACTTTCGCCAAATCCAGCTTCATTTCTTGTGTAATTATGCCTCGCTGAAATATTTACTTTTATGTCTTGTAAGCAAGAAACCCGCGCAAAAGCAACGTACGGTTGTCCATGATTGAACACCGACTCCGGTAAATGTACACCAGATACGTGAGCCTAATTACGTTAATAAACATTATAATGATTTTACTTACAAAAAATGTAAGTTTCCAGTATTCAATAGACGAAAGAAGGTTCAATTACTTTCACCAATCGTTATAAACGCTTCCTGAATAATAATCAGTTTCTATTTACGTTGCTATCCATAAACATCGATCGTTTCGTTGCTTAAACAAAAGTGCGAAGCGAATAACGCTAAACTTTCGTCTATTTGTAAGCTTCACTGAAGTTAACTGAATCGGAGGTAAAAATGACGGCCGCCTTGGCAACGCCCGGAAAGAGTACGAAAAACCCACAAAATTTCGAAACAAATTGCGTATTTCTGAAAACTTCGACCGTGTAACATGTAAACTTCGCAGGAATAGGATAGTACCGAGTTTTATTCGTCGAATAAAGCAAAAACGAAAAAAATCGGTCCATATTTACGTATTTTTATGCTTGAAAGAAGAATACCTTGCAAGTCAATAAATGGATTCATACATGTTATCTTATGGAGAAATGTTAATCCCCTATATAGGCAGCACTGATTAATCCCGGTTGACCAAACCTTGACCATTCACTAAGTTAGGATGTAAGGAAGAATCGTACCAAATTTAGTTATTCTAGCTTTTACCGTTTAGTAGGAGTTCCATGAACAAATACACAAACACTTCAAAATATATTATAGTAGAAGTAGATTAAGTTATCGACATGAAATTTGCGCTAAAACACGCCAAAATTCTTATTCTTACCGTCGAATACTCAATCTCATTCGAATTCGCTTATATTTTGAATTTATAATCGAGTTTTGGTAAATTTTTTAACATTTCAATAATAAGATTCCATGGTTACCAGTATTGTTCTCCTCGGTAATTTCCGTGCATAGCACTTAAATAAAGGCTTAAAGATCGAAAATAAGATTAAAACTTGCTCCAAATGACCGAAGATACGAATTTAATGCAAATAAATTGAACGCAGTATTCATGTTATTTATATTTTTTATCTATATTACTAAAATCCTATTTCTGGTTGTCTCTCCCCCCTCTTCACTTCGTGTTCTAAAGAGCTCCTTAAATACGAGACAAATTTCAATATTGTATCCTCAATGTTATGGAACCCTCGCAGCACTGCGACGAACCAAAATTGAATTGATCTCGGGGTTTCGAGTTCGTAATGTTTTAATAATAATTTCTCACATACAAAGCAAAGAATACGGATAAATCATTGTGATCGTGAAAAAGCTCCAAATCGACATTTTGATGACTGCTATGCGCGTCTTAGGTGCCGCCCCTAAGTCACAAAATAGTGGCTTATCGCGATTCCATCTGCCCTCGAAAGGCTTAACGACCTCTGAGATTAAAATTCAACCAGTTATGACATATAGCAGTGGCCACCAAACCATTTCCAGTGTGACACTTTGAATTATCAAATGTGAGTTCCTCGTCCGTTCATCTGTTGCTAACTTTTTCCTGCGATTGCTGTTGCTGCTGATTACGCCAAAGAAAATATCACCAATCGCTGTTAACGCTAAAACCGAAAGTTTCCCATATTAGATGTAATACAGTAATGCCAAGGGCAATACGAGGAAATAATAAAATGTATCAAACTTCAGTTTTATCATTTTATTTGCAACTGCGGCTCCAGTCACAGGCGGTATCGAATTAATCAAGTTGAACAGTAAATGAGGCACCTTCCTAGTAAATAAACTCAGTCGCGATTTGCCTCCGTCCGTTTCTTATTTGAAGCCGAGAAGTGATTTTCAATTGTCGAGTTTCGTTTGTCGATTGTATTTCTCCGGGATCCGCGACTTGAGTTCGACATGTTTATTTTTATCTATTAACTGTTTCATTCCGCAAAATGCTCCGACTAACATTTGAAGCTGAAAAAAACGCGACGCAGGAACATCGTCTTTTAATAATAAAATCTCTTTCGTTATCATAAAGACTGTCAATGGCAGGCTGTTTATTGGCGATTTGCAAAGAAGGGTAAATGCAGGTGTCATGTGACGGGGAAGGTGACACCGAGCGCGTAGAGGGGCTAATGTATGCCTCAGAATTACATCATTTTTCGCCGACCGTTCGAGAGAATACATAACTGGTATCGACAGAAGGTGGAACTTGTGTCTTTATCAGTTACTAGCGGAAGTGCCCGTTGGATTTCAACGGATTTTTTTAATCTAAAACTTCGAATTGTCATGGTAGTTTATATTTGGTATTGTTATAAACCTGATAAAATCACGTATTTTTCTGGATCTAAGCGCATTTTTACGCTAATTCAACCAGAATTCGGATTCTGTCTTCAATAAAAATAAACTTCGTTCTTTCGTGCATAGAACCATCTAAGTCTCAAGTTCGTACCATGTTCCTAAGTAATTTTAAAATTCAAATGAAAGATAAGCTGCACTCATCCCTGTGTGCCTAGTTGCAAGACACGGCAAAAGACGTCGCATTGGATGATTAAATAGTCCGCCATCTGGAATCAAAGTGGCGGACAGAAACAAAACCTTGACCATTCCTAATGTAAGGAAGAATTGTATCAAATTTGGTTGTTCTAGCTTTTATCTTTTAGGAGGAGTTCCATGAACAAATATACATACCCACCCAAAAACTCTATCAAATACATAGTACATTTTACAAACAAACATCATAATAAGCATATTACAAAATGCATTTTCTTTCTCAACTATGTACGTAATACAGAAGGATTGTAAAATACAAAAAAAAAACATTTTTATAGGAAAAAATGAATGTTAATGAAAACCTTGGTGATGAATATCCTGCATAAGTTCATTGATATTTAGAGCTAAAGAAGTCAGAGATAACCTTAACGTTGATTGCAGGTTTAATAAACGATTTCTATCCTTTGTTTTTGTAGTGACAATGCCTGTGATAGTGACAAACTTGATTAACTTTTCCCAAAAAATTCCAACTAAATATGAGGTGCTGCCTAAAAAGAATTACATTTTGGAAACCTTCGCGGACCACCAACAAAACCTTCGCGGACCACAAGTGGTATGCGGGCCATAGTTTGGGAAACGCAGGTCTAATACGCTCAAGAATAGAAGCTACATCATCTTATATTCCATCTTGTTAGGAAAATATGAATCATCTGGGCAAGTTCAGAAAAACATGCTGCTTTAGGATATAGAAATGCATACAAACGTAAGAGTTCAATTAAATGTGTCAAGCGCATCTGTAGCTTTGTTTTAGCAAACGTATAAGTGCCTCAAGAAGATTATAAAGAAGAAACAAGTGGGACACAAGAAAACAAACCCCTTAAGGCTGATCGATTCTAAAAGGCCTCAACTTTTCCAAATCAAGTCGCTGTATAAGTAACAGAGCTGCGGGTAGAGAACAAACAGAATACCATCGAAAGTTCCAGAGACCCTCCAAAAATAAACCTTTAAGCTTAGATTCTAAAGCAAACGTGTCCAGAGACACAAAGAGCTCGTTTCAAATTCGCTTTTCGACAAAGCCAATCGAGGGGTGCGAACACAGATCGTAAAATGACACATCGCTCGACCGAGAAATGTTTTCCCAATCGCTAATTTGCCTTATGTAGCAAAACCTATGGCCTATTTAAGCGATATACAACAGCACAACATAAAACACCGGTATCATATCACTCACGTAAGATCCAGCTTTGTCCACAATGCTCGGCCATAAATGAAGGGGAGCCATTAAACAAAAGGTATTGTTGAAAATATGAATGGCACTTTGCCAACATTTAATAAATCTCACAAAAAATAAATGGGTTCTGATAACTATTCAGGAAACAGGGTGTGGGAAGCATTTAAAACGATTGATCAAAGCAATTGAATATTCTTAGATCATGCGGATACTGGAATCTTACCTTTTTTGTAAGTAAAATCTTTATATTCTAACGCAAATAGATCCACGCATCTGGCTTACATTTTCCAGAGCCAGTTGGCGCTGGCTTCTCAAGGGTTTTCTTGCTTATACAAGACATCAAAGTCAACATTTCAGAGGACAAGGAGAAGAAATTTTGTGTAAAGTACTTTTGGAAAATTAACGACAAATGCATGCATATTCAATACAAAATGATAATATCGAACAAAACGGGGGTTGGTGAGCGTAGCGAGCAGGGGGCGGAGGCCCCTAGTAGTAGATACAACTAATAATGACTAATAACTCGAGAACGACTGCATGTATTTAGCCATTCTTTCAATTTTAAAGACAGCACATATATAGACTCTTTATGTGTAATCACCGTGCAAAATAACGACCCGAGTTCGATTCCAGAGACGTTTAATTCCCCCAATTGGATAACATGGGCGGGGGATCATCTCGAATTTTTACCTCTAACCTTTCAGCACCCAAGATCTACTATTCATTTGCAAATGTATGTATGTAAGGATCGACCCAGCAGAGCCTTGATACGAGAAACACTGTTGAGCAGGAGGTAGGGGATCCCCGAAAATTTCTCCCTAACTTTATGAACATAGAAACCAGCGTCATAGCATAAAATGTCCTCCTTAACACGTCAATCCAATTTAATCGCAAACAACTTTTTAGTCGAGTTAAACTCGAATAAGGATTTATTCGAGTTTTCGTACTATACAAGAGACTATCTTAGTTAAAATAAAATTGATTAAAAAGACTTATTGTAAGACTTGACTTTTCCTTCATTTCTTGAGAAATTTGAACTATTTAGTATTATTGCAGATGTAAACTGAAGTAACTGTTCGAAATTTGATCAAAATCGTTGTAGCCGTTTTTGAGAAAACCTAATTATTGTCAAAATTGCCTAGACTAAACGGGCTATAATTATTCTGCAATTTCAATTATTTCTTCGTAGCTTCTATTCTGTATGATGAAATGCCTACGTAGGAGATTTCACACATTTTCGCTCTACAGTTTAGGCTCTAGAGCTACGGACAGACGGAATTGCGAAAACCACTATTTCGGACACCTAAAACGTATATTTCCATCAAAATCTCGAGATCGAAATTTTTCGCGATTACAGTACTTTCTCAATATACTTCGTGTACGAGAAAGTAGAAATGTGTTTTGCTATTAACTTTGTATTCAGACTCCATTTATTCCAGCTTATGGATTAAGATTATTACGTAAACAATATGTAAATAGTAATAGTAATGAAATGAATGACACCAAAGTCTTTTATAACTAACAAATACTCTGAAAATTTTCGTTTTATCCTTTTAAGGCAGCCTATTTTGTAAAGCAAAAAGATTTTATTTTTGATTTTTTTTTATTCTTACTTGTTTTCATCTTTTAAGAGCGAAAATGAGTAACATTCAACGAAAAATAACGAACGTAAATAATTCACCTCAATCGCTTACTTGAAATGATTGATGTCAAAGTTTGTGATTTGTAGAACTTTGTGACTTCAAACGCTCTAGCGCTTGTAGGCTCGTCAGTCTAACTCACAAAGCTAATAAGACGACAAACCCGGTATCGGCATTAGCCTACTCTTTTCGAAAAGAACCAAGGAGGAGGACCAACGGCTTTATGTCCCTTCCGAAGGATGGAGCGCTGATTCCCGTGCTCTCCTCTAAACGTGTAGATAGGGGGCCGCAAGATCCATTGAAGAAATCCCACTTCCGCAGGTTTTGAACGGCTATGCTCAGCGTAGCAGGCCAACGCCCTCGCCACTATGCCACGGCACCCCATTTCGCAAGTTTTGAAATTTTGAAGATTCTACCCAGAAGCTATCTACCGCAGCGTGAGGAATAAAAATACTTTCCCAAAAGAACCATCTACTGATTACGAGTTGTTCATTGTTTTATGAAAAAGTTCAAAATTTTTAAACTAATAGTGAACATTACAGAGGTATAAAATGACTTAACAGAAATAAGCTAAAATTTTCGTACAAATAATCGTTATAACTTCTCTCACCATATACTGGTCAAAATGACAACTCGCGTTGAAATCCGTATTTCCTGCTATCATTTCTAACGTAGGGGCAAAGAATCCTGTGACAATGTAGTAGTTCAATTTCTTGCTACTAAAACGTCCCCAGGCTAACTGGCAGAGTCATCGCAACGAGACAGACTTTTGGAAAGTTTGAACATTCACAGTTTAACTTCTAGATAAGATACGAAATTGTTCATGAGCTGAAAACCATCTGCAAGCCATAAGCTTTCAATCAATGTAACATTCTTTACGATCCGATAATATGTTCAAAAGATATGAAGGAACAAGAAATGTTCTACCCCCATAACTAAATAAATATCGGACGAACGCATATAAAAGATTTTATAAAAAATCGATAAAAATAAAACGGTATAATAATTTCATATATTTTTATATGAATGGGGGCCCCAAAAACTTGACTTACGTGGGGGCCCCAAAACCGTAGTTATGCCCGACTATGCGTGACACTGCTATAGATTTTTCCAAGTGAAAGGATTTTTACTTTCTCCATATACGTAGTATAGAGACAGTATTGTTTTCATGAAAAATTTGAATTCGAGATTTCAACGGAAATACACGTTTTGAGGTCCCCTGAACACGTTCTGTTTTCTCAATGATGTCTGTGTCTGTATGTCCGTATGTGTGAGACAGAAATTGTAGGCGCTCTAACTCAAAAACTATTCATCAGATCAGCATGAAATTCTATATTTGTGATTTTATATATATTCTTAAGATTAGTGGGCAGCTCGCGCGCGTGGTAGTGAAAACAATAATTGAATCGCTAACGCAGAAGCGTGTAAGTTGAACTGTTCCTATAACCGTATTTATTTGATTTTAGCTGACATCTTACATATGAAGAAAGTCATGTGTTGGACACATTAATTTATTCCTTTATTCATCAAAATACTTATTTTTTCGTTTTTACTTTATTTGACGATTAAAACTGTGTACCATCTTATTCATACGATATTTACGTGTTACACAGCCGAGATTTACAGAAATAGGCATCCTTTTTCGAAATTTTGTGGATTTTTCGTACTCGTGTTGCCAAGGCAATCCTCGTTGTTGCTTCCAATTCAATTAGTGCTAATTAAGCCTTCAAATAGACCTAAGAATGGCGAATGGGTTACATATAGCTATGTATAGAAGAAAATTGTGAGATAACAACTGATCGACAAAATAATACTAAAATATTTTTATCAAACAAGTATATTATTATTTTTAATTTTAATACAATAATAACATTTAACATTATTACAAAAATAAGCTCTTTTTAAATATTCAATGTGAAATTTGACATTGAATGCTGTACGCCAGTTTGTTATAGTCCGGGATATACAGACTTACAGTCAGTGTCACGCAATCATTGAGATGGCTATTGGTTAATTGCGATCTGCACTTAGATTGCAAAATTTTCACTGCTGAGAAACCACTTTCGCACAAATAAGTTGATCCAAAACAAGTGTTCATTCGTTGGAAAATTCTTTCAAAAAAGGATATTTTTCCTCTTCTACCAATGTCCAGTCCGCCCTTGGACATAACAAAACTATGGATTTTAAACGTGTTTTGTGTTAATTAGCGACATCTTTTAGAGTACATTAAAAACAAACACAATAAGATTTGGTCTATGGTCAAGACTAGTAAAAAAAGCCTGTCAATATGACGGCCTATATTCAGTTAAACTTAAAATAGTTGCCTCCCTCTCCCCTTCCTCCCTCAATTAATGGTGCAAATGATACCCCCATAGAAAACCATTAAGTACTTATGCATTAACGGCAGTACCTGTCAATTCGGTACTTGTGGAGTGTCTGGCTCGCACTATCTAGTTCAACGTTTAGCCGCTAGATGGCACTTCTTATGGGCGCCTCCCAAGAACTTTCTATTTTGACCATTACGTGACACTGTGCATTAGTCGCTCAGATGCGATGTTTCATCTGTTCTCATTCCCAGACGAATGGGATTTTCCCAAATCCAGAGAGCATCACAACCCAACCATTCTCTAGAAACCCTGACATGCGACATTAGCGCCATCACAAATACGTTTTGCGTGAAAGTTATTACGGGTGCCTGAAATGGAACCTATCCCTCAGTCCTGTTTGCAAGCCAATAGGCGTCGATTCCCAGTCATAGCCAGTGTTAAATCATGAAAACTATACAATGGCTTTCAAAGGGTTTCTTCCCTACAAGACAACAAAGTCAACATTTCAGAAATCTTCAGACAAGGAAAAGTAAGAAAGGCCGTAATTACACAAGAATTTTTCTGTAAAGTACTTTTCATTGCAAAATGATAATCTCTCTACATTGAGCAAAACGGGGGTTGGTGAGCTTAGCGAGCAGGAGCGACATTTTAAATGATCTATAATGAAAAATCATTTAATAGTAATAAAAAAATTTGTTTACATCGTTGCTATCCATTTTATTCTATTTTTTGGATTAGTTCATTGACGATTTGCTTGACTGATTTCTGTGAGCAAGGATTTGCTCTTTAACTACCATGACGTGTTACGCCTGAAAACATCAAGGGACATGCATGCTTAGTGTAGGAAACCAAAATAGACCAATTTTTTGACATGGACAACTTTATATAGTTATATCCCAGGTAAAGTCACGCCAGGGTGTGAAAATACAAATAACTGTAAGTGTTAATAAACCAGAAAATAACAATTAATAATAGTTATAATACATGGTTCATTTAATTTTCATTCCAATTTACTATTTGTGTTAATTTGTTATTAAAAATTAAACATACATTCCATATCAAATACATTTATTTAATTAATTTTGAGAACATATTTATCTAAATCCAATACATGGTGGGAACGAAGTGACTGCAAGCGAAGCAAGTAAAAGGGGGTTGGCGACCGGCAGCAAGCAGAGGGCATGCATGCCCCATAGTACATATACTATTTTATTCCAATGCAAAATCTTCCACGGGCTGCACAAACATAAACAGAGGGCCGTGTGTGGGCCGCGGGACGCTCTCAGTGCACACCTGGTCTAGAGTAAAGGTGAAACACCAACCCATCTCAATGGTTTGATTCAATCACTTTAATCAATTAAAAATTGTACGGTTTTTTCTTCGTCTCCAAACATTCGCATAAACTTATAAAGAGTCAGATTCAATTTTAAGGGTTGATAGGAGGAGGACCTAGTTTGGTATGTGGCCGCTACCATTTTCAGCGCTGCAGTTAAGAGACTCCATTTTCATTAAACCAACAATAAGAAATTCATATTTTACTCTTCCTTAACCCCTCTACGACGGATGAGTTTTTAATAATTCCCTCGTCAGTGGACGAAGGAGTTTTTTGAAAAAACACAAAAAAGTTGCAAAAACATGCGAAATTTGGAAAAACTTCAAAAAATCATAACTTTTGATGTTTTCACTGTATTTTGATAAAATTTTTTATATAGTTACATAAAACATGATATTTTTAAACAGTATCATTTAAAATATCATGCGTCACACACAACATTGCTACATAGAAGCGAATGAACAGTACTCGCTTAATGTTACGGTACGCGTTCGCGGTTTATATAACTTTCAGCATAGCGTGAACTATGAAAGGTATTGACATGAAATCTTATTCAAAGAAACATTTAAATATTACTAAACATTTCATCACTGAATGTACCTATCTAAACCAATTAGGTGAAAAGTTTGTCGCATATCAACTTTTCCATGTCTTAACTAGAAATTTTTAACTAAATGTTGTATTTATGATTTTCTGAAGGTGTTTCATTAATAATATAGATGTTTTAGTTATGCAGTCATCATTCTTAATCACTACAGAAGTCACATAGAAAAAATGTTAACATTTACTTCATTAGAAGCGGAGATACGATGTTGCATATATCTTAAATGCTTTTACGAGCAGAATACGGAAAACTTTTAAAAGTTACATATTAGCTCACAAGTCTTTTCCCGATTGTTTTTGTTAGAAAATGTGCACATGCGTAATTGAATACAGCATGAAATTTATCTTATAAACACTCGAAACATACTACCTAGTAAGCTTCCCTGTGAAAAGATACCAATGTTTTATGTATCTTCTGGGAAGGGAACTCAAAACTACAATGGAATGAACCTTTCAGTGGGCTTGTGAAGTAAAATGCAGCAAAGCACAGAGAGAACCGATTATGACAGGAGGATTCTTGGTGAATTGAAAAGTGATTTTAGAAGCATCTCAAGTAGGCTGTGTGTGTATATAGTATATAGGAGACCTTTTTCCTTCATAAATCAAGCAGCGATGACTTTTCTCGCAAGGCTCAACAAAGATAAAAAGATGTGGTAGGGAAAAGATTATATTTTTTCTGTGAGAAGGCCCAACTTCAAAAGCCAAAGAAATCATTCCTTGTGCATTGAAAAGCGATTTTTAGAAGCGGAAACACGGTAATATTGTGGGAAAATGAGAATTTCAACGTACACTTTCACCTAGATTATAAAATACAATAACAATAGTAAAATTACAGGACGTGCGTTACTGAAGAGGCCAAAGCTTCCTCTATCAAAATATGTATAGATTATTCAGATTGACGAATCTGCCTTGCATAATTAGACAAAAGAATGTGTTGGTGCACTGAATTTTCAGGGCAAAAAGGAAAATTTCAACACAAACTTTCACCTAGATTATAAAATACAGTAACAATAATAAAATTACAGGACGTACATTACTGAAGAGGCCGAGGCTTCCTCTATCAAAATACATATATCTTATTCAGATTGACAAATCTCCCTTGCGTAATTAGCAAATTTTCGGGTCAAAAACGAAAATTTCACCGCAAACTTTCACGTAGACTATAAAAACTATATTAAAATTATAAGATATGCATTACTGGAAAGGTCAAAGCTTCCTCTTTCAAAATATATAAAGGTTATTATGATTTACGAATATTCCTTGCGTCAATAGACAAAAGAAGGTGGTGGCACTCCGTATTTTCTGCGCAAAAATGAAAATTTCATCGCAAAGATTATAAAATATAAAAACAATAGTAAAATTATTTGACTGCATTACAGGAAAGCCCAAATTTTCCTCTTTCAAAATAATTATGGTTTTACAGATGTATGAAATATTAAGTGAGTTAAACAGTAAAGAAAGCAAGCACTACCTCGGACGTGCAGGACACGTCGCTCGGCATTGAAGGGTTAAACTTATATGATCAGTAAAGTATCGATTAATAAACTTAGTCGGATAGAGGACAACATTTGCAATAAAAAAAATCTGCAAGAGCACATAATTACTACTTATAGTTTAGGACAGTGATGGCGAACCTGTGACACGCGTGCCATAAGTGGCACGCAAGACAATTTTGGTTGGCATGCCAACGAAAGGTGAAAACCAATCAAAGCATTTATTGTATTGTTTTAGTGCTGCAAAAACATTTTTGTTATTTAGTTAACTACTGTAAACTTAGTTTTATGGTTAAACATTTCAATCTCTTATGTCTTAATCACGAATTTAATTTAGTTGGCACGCAAATAGAAATCAAGGACTTTTTTGTGGCATGCGAGGTGGAAAATATTCGACAATTTCAGTTATATTGGCATGCGGGCATTAGAAGGTTCGCCATCACAGGTTTAGGAGATAAAAATTCAAGAAGGTTCCGCCCATGTTATCCAATTGGGGGAATTAAACATCCCTGGAATCGAACTTGGGTCATTTTGAATGGTGATTACACATCATAAGAGTCTTTATGTATGGCACTCTTTAAAATTGAAAGAATGGTTAAATACATCAAGCCGTTCTCGAGTTATTAGACATTCATTCTTTGTGTGGTGTCTTAAAACATGGACGGAGAGGGTGTAACGAAGGGATAGAGAAGGAGGAATGGAGTGACGGAGAAGAAGGAAGGGAGGGACGGAGAGTTTAGTTTAAAAGTGCACGTTTAATGGAGAAAGAGAAACTATTTCCCATATAAATGTGTCAAATATTTTAAAGAAAAATAACTTGATAGTTTTTTATTAGAATGCCATCAGAATTTGGTACTACTACAATGATTTTTTCCTGTAATTCAATAGAGCACGTAAATTTAAATGGGTTACCTTTTGTAAGAACATCCTGCTGGCTTTGCACAGGCAATACTTGAATCAAGCTTATGTAATACCTTCAAACATAGTTTTTAAATTATAAAAATTTAATTTCAACTAAAAACTGAATTTAAAAAGGTTAGACAAAATAGACAACCTTCACTGCTTTTATTAGGTAATTAAAATTTCAAGCATATTAATATCAATTATTTATTTATTTTATTTATTTATTTTATTTATTTATTTATTATGCATCTGAAAAGAGCACGAATCCTTTTACATCAGAGCGGTAACACAATAAATTATCATAGAACATAAAATAAAATGAAGATTATACAATTGGTTAACAACAAATAACAAGACAGAAATAGCAGATATAAAAGAATTAATAACAAAATTATAAGAAGAGATGAAAGAAGTAAAGGTGGGAGATTTGGGTGATTGAGAGAGAGAGTTAGTGGTTGGTTATGGTAGACGAAAATGTTGCGGAAAAGATATCTATTGCAGGAAATTTTGATACCAAGGAGTTGTAAGCGGAAGGAATACAGAAAAACATTGAGCGTTGGAAGAGAGAAAGGCGGAATGAAGGAATATGCAAAAGATTCTTAAGGCGAGTAAAACGAGATGGAACATGAAGAGAAAAGAACAAAAGTGTACTATGATCCCAAAAGCAACCTTTAAGAATATAGTTTAAGAAATTTAGGTGGTTAAGGTTTCTACGCTGTGTGGGGGAGTTTATGTTTAACCGGGAGCATAATTGCTCATTAGAAAAATTATGAAGCTTAGGATTATGATGCCGTACTATTGCAAGGAAGAAGTTTATTGAGCGGCCTAAACATTTGAAATGAGTGGGAGACCAAATGGGGGAGCAGAAATCCAATACTGGCAGAACACATCTGGTGAAAACAATCTTTAGAGCCAGGAGATCAGTAATTTCAGTGAAGCGATAAAGAAGTCCAAGGAGTAACATAGCTTGAGAGGATATTTTCTTAATGTGCTCAGCAAATGTTAACTTGGAGTCGAACGTGACTCCTAAATCAACATGAGAGGATACAACTGGAATAATATTGTCACAGATCGTATAGGATGTGATTAAAGGGGAGCTATGTAAAGTAAAGGAGATTGCTTTTGATTTAGTGTGGTTTATTTTTAGATGCCACACATCACACCAGTTGGAGAGGGAATCAACCGCTTTTTGGAGTAAAAAAGCATGGGTAATGTCAGTTACTTGTTTGTAAACTGTACAATTATCTGCATAAAGGAGAATGTCACACTTATGTTGCCTCACAACTTCAATAATGTCATATATAAATAAAGCAAATAAGAGAGGGCCCAAAACACTACCCTGGGGAACCCCTGAGGTAACTGGAGCAAAAGAAGAGAAAATACCATCTATAATAACACGCTGCATATGAGACGTTACAAAGTCTAATAACTAGGAACATAACATCGCTCACTTCATTGAAACATACAATTAATGGAATTATATGATGGAAATAAACAATTATCACATTTCAATAAATATTAAATGAAGACTTGATAAATTAACAAACCATTTAGATTAGAAAATGTATCTTCCCATTTCTTAGATCAATCACGAAAATTCCACGATCAAACTCCACAAATGGGTTCTTTTAGTTTTGAAATGATGCTGGAAATATCAAGATCCTTTCCCCACAATCAATTATAATGGTCTTTTGTGTTTTAAAAGAACCAAATTCTAATAAGAATCTCTTTTTAAGTTTAGTGCGAAGCGGACAACAGTGCAATGCAGATCCATTGCAGGCGGAGGTAAAACATGGCGACTAACCTTAGCAGACACTTCCTTTGACTTGGGCACAGCTGGCTTGCGACTGTCTTTCCAGCGAGTTCGACGCATTATTCCACATTCACACGCATTCTGTAAACATTAAAACAATTTATAAAAAGTTCTTTCTGAAAACTTAAACATATATAATTATCAATATTAGAGAGAAAACACAAGAAATAGAAAACTAGAATTCGATAACGACATTTATTTAGAACTAGATTTACTTTTTTGTAGTGTAAGGAGTACTTACACTGAATCTATGGTAAATAAATATGCTGTAAGTGATTTCACACAGCCTTCTTTTTCCGATTACAGATGAACAATGCAATGTTTATACAACAAAACACCCATTACAAACTAATATCACTTACTTATTGTACAAAAACAAAATGATATAGGAATTGTCCAAGTTAAACACGCAATAGGCTAGCGTTTGACGGAAAAATTCTCCAAAAAACACCTATAGCTCCTGCGACAACTTATTGCAACTGTTCTAGTGCAGGGTGTAGCAGCTAAGCATGCTGAGAGGCACCCAATTTAAACAAAAAGTATAAACTAAGTTGAAAATTAACCAAGTTATATACAACTCATTTTGCCATAACTTTAACATTTATTTTTAATAAGGTAATCTTAACTTTCACATTACAGTCATACCTCGCCTTGTGTAACACCGTTTTATGAGGATTCGTTTTATGTAGTGCAAATTTATAACGGAGTACAGGCGATGCCTGAGATTTGACGGGGATGCATTAATGAAAATGCGGCCAAATCTCGAACAGTCAAATGTCGAGTGCCATTTTCCCATTTAAGTACATGTTATTATTGGGGAATGTGTTCCAGGATCTCGGGAGAAAATTATTAAGTTCCATCTCATAATACATAAAGTTAACATAACATTACTCAAGTGCTAAGAAAACAATCTTAAATCATTAAAAAGTATAAAATAATTTAAGAATAAAGAAAAACATTTTCATCTCCAAGCCTCGAACTAAATGCAAAGGGTACCTCCACAAATTTCATTAGTCCCTCTATTTGTAAACAATAAAGATGCTCTGATAGCAAAATCCATCTAATAAGCCGAGACTCAAGATTATTTCATGATCTGCTGGTAGGGAACGATGTGGGGCTGATATCGAATGAGCTGACGGGCATAACCCAAACATCTGAAGTGGCCTCAAAGAAAATTCATCAGTAGATGCCTTTATAAGTACATCCTAAAAATATTCCCTTTTATTTCATGGAAAATTTGACTGATTTTTTGAACGAAATCACAGGAACTTTATGTAACTATTTTCGCACCCGTGGAACCTACCCTCATTGATATAATGTATTGCTGATCCCGTATTGTGTGAATTTTGCTTAGTGCAGAATTTTTTGGAACCTATCTGTCACACAAAGCGAGGTATGACTGTTTTCGGAAAAATAATAAAAATTATTTTTTAGGCTGATCTAAATCATCGTGAATCTCTGCTGCTGTTGGAATCAAGGAGCATCGAATTGTGCTTGATTAAACAACAGGAAACAATTGTTTATTCAGTATTGGATAATTGGAATACAGGTGACTCCTGAGATTTGACAGGGATGCGTTCCTGAAAATGTGGTCGAATCTCGAACCGTCCAATGTCGAATCAGCACAAATTCAAACAATTAGAGCAGAAATAACGATGTCTAGACTGAAACTAAACCTCTCGTGGTCGGGTGGGCCAAAAATTACTTCGCGTAAACTAGTTTCTAATTCAACTGATCGATCGGCTGGGTCAATTTGATCCGTCGAATTCTCGAGTTTGTCGAATCTCGAACAGTCGAATCTCGGGAGTCGCCTGTATTTCAAAGCTATTGCCAATCTCCAGCGTAAAACATTGGTATGTCTAATGATAACTATAATTATCATAATGATAATTATGAACATCTTTTTGGTTTCTGGGTTCCAAAACACGCATGGGCAGATGTTCAAAAGCTACTCTTTTGTTCAAAGATATTGTTGGGCAACAATAATATGAACATGTGTGAAACTGTTTATACAGAACATATTCATCAAGCGTTTCCCTCCCTGGGTATGTTCCCAATAAAGGAATGGGGGGGGGTGGGGAAGCAAACCACCACCTTGGAATAGTGGAAGGGGTGATTTTTATACCTCTTAACTACTACATAAAGGGAAACCTAAAACAAAAATAAGCTAAAATTCATTGAATCAAGTTGAGAAAATGCTGTCTTATAAAGAGTAAAGTAGTCATTCGATTGGGTGCTGCTAATGCTTATAGTGACACTTGATAGTTAAAGAGTCTTATACCGGCAGTCCCCACTTATAAGTCAGGTTACACTCCTGAAAACTGCGATGAAAAGCCTTCGGCTCACTTCATTTTTAGATTATAATGCCTTTTATATCGGGTGTAGCCATCTCCGGGCGACAGGGCCATCCCTAGGGGGGTGTGGGGCCCGGGGCGATCAGTATTTGCAGGCCTCTTAACAATCTAAAATTATCAAGGTATAATTCGCACACTAAAAAGTAATTTTAAAAATATTTCATAATTTTACATATGTATATTCCCATATTATAGATATTATTATTATTATATGTATATTCCCGTATTATAGATAGTATTATATTAGATATGTATATTCCCGTATTATACACGTCGAACACACTCGATATATGAAAAGAAAAACATTAAATTCAGCAACGATATTTTGGTATTTACGTCAGATAAGAATATCGAAATATTTTACTTGTCTACAATGTCGACACAAAAATTATTTTCGAATGCGACTGACTGATACCATCAGCAATTACACCACATTTTGTATGTGGCAATGTATGAAATTTATCCTATGCGAAAATGTATTAATCAACAGTATACATTGCAATTTGAACCGATGCATGACGGCTAACATGGAGCGAGGGCGATTTGCTCAATTTTCAAGTGTGATTATTTGTGAAAATTCGGGGCAAGCGGAACAAATTGTACGAATGCGAAACATTTTCCGGGACTCCTCACCATGCGGGACAAACTATCGAAATCCGGGACTGTCCCACCTAATCCGGGAAGATAACTCCGTTCTTCAGGAAAGTACTCCTTATGTTTACACAGGTTGCTTATTTTGTGCAATAAACTGTAATAATTAGGTGTATTCAGACATTATACGTTTCATTCCTGTTTCATACAAGATACAGTAATATATGCTTGATTGTGAATGTCGTTCATATAATTATTTTATTTGATTCTGCATATTTCATTTTATCTCTTATTTAATACACGTATTTTTTGTTTGTGACATGTGCGAACCGCCAAAGCATGGGGCCCGGGGCAGAGGTCCCGCTTGCCCGGGTCAAAGGCCGCCACTGCTGGGCGATATTGCACCCTTTGCATCTCTGCCAGTGATCAGGTTGGTACACAGGCAGATCCGTCATGGTTTGCTAGCTTTCGTTTTTCGTGAAAGTGATTAAATCTAATTAACAAATATGAGATCCAGCAAAAATAGTATATTTAGTATAAGGATTTCATTTCACGCACTATTTAAAAAAAACATTAGCTAAGATAAAATCTAGAATAGAACCTGGGGGCAAATACTGCAAAATGGTTACTGTATTCCTATCCAGGCCACACTACGTAGTTCGTTTCCCCATTAGATGGCACTACTTATGCACACTGGTCTGCCTTCTAAGAACCTCCTATTTTGGCCATTACATGGCACTGTGTGCATTATTCGATATGTCTGCAATGTTTCTACGTTCTCATTCCCGGCAGAATGGGACTTCCCCGAGTCCAGAGTTTGCCACATCCCAACCATTACTATGAAATCTTACATGCAAGGTGCAAGGGGTGCACAGCACCCGGGCGCCAACTAGTCGTGGGCACCTTCCCATCAAGGTATTTGTACTGATATCTTATTGTAATAAATTGATACAAAGGATGATCCGAAGATCCTTATGCGACAGGCATAAGCTGTTATGATGGGATCTTATTTTAATGCGATGAATGTGCGATGATTTTTACCCTTTCACTCCAGATCTTTTTCTCCTTCAAGCAGGAAGGGAAAGGCAGAAATAGCAGAGTGAATCAAAATTTACCTCCGAAACCTCGCAGTATGCATTTGCATTGTTCTATTCTATTCTCGGAAAGGACGTATTATTAAAGGCGACCGAAAATCGGAGCTAGGAGTCAGCAGGGCTCTGCCCTGATTGTATGTACTCTCCATCCTATTGAGGGTCTGTGGCGGTATTTCGTTTGTACATTTCCCATGACCTTTAGAGGTGATCATAAACTGGTTCTCGGACGGACTAGGATTGATTAGAATGTAGTCACTTTGAGGGTGGGGAGGGAGGCGCCGCAGAATTATTTTGCACCCGGGTGCCAAACACCCTTGGCACGGCCATGCTTACGTGAAAGTTATAATGGGTGCCTTAAATTGAACCTATCCTTCAGTCCTGCTTTGCAAGATAAATTGGCTTGTAAGCTTTTTTATAACATTTACATTTTGCGAAGTTGTAACGGGTGCCTGGAACGGAACCTATCCTCCCTCAGTCCCGGTTTGCAAGCTAAATTTGCTAAGTTAAGTGGGCTTGCAAGCTAAACTTCCTTGCAAGCTTTTTTTATAACAAATACGTTATGTGGAAATGTTATAATGGTTGACTAAAACGGAACCTATCCCTTAATCCAGGTTTGCAAGCTAAATTTGCGGTGCAACAGTCAAGCGAGATATTTCACACCTTAGTAACCAATTCTCCTTCGCAAATAACTAAAGAGTAGTGAAAAACGCAGTGCCGCATTCGGGGAAATCCCATTCTGCCAGGATTGAGAAGGTAGGAACATCACAGACGTATCGAGTAACGCACACAGTGCCACGTAATGGCCAAAATAGGAAGTTCTTAGAAGGCAGGCCAGCGTGCATAAGTAATGCCATCTCCTGGAGAAACGTTGAACTACGTAGTGTAGCACGGATAGGAATCCAGTACCACAAAAGCTCCCAATAGTATAGGGTGACCAGATGCTTTTGGTAACAACCGGGACAAAACAAGTTTTGAAAGGGAAAAACCGGGACATTTTCTAAAAAAACCGGGACAATGGGTATTTTGATTTTTTTTGTTGAATACTCTAAAAATCGAATATGTTTACAAAAGAATATATAAACTATAACTTATTGAAATAACAATTTAATTACATATTCCGTGATTAATTAAGCAGTATTACAATAAAACATATTAAGTGTAAATGGTGTTTTCAGTCATATTTTAAAGTACTTCTGCCTGCCTTGATCAAATTTTCATCATTTTTAATTATGTCATAAAACCTTTTACAGGTCATATTAAAGTTGAATTTACACATCATTATGGAATTGATGATCATTCCTTTCTTTCATCTCTTTTGAAATCAAATTTTTAAGCAATGAAAATTGATTAAATAATAAAATTTCGTAAACTTGAAAGCCCATGTCAATAACATTTTTACACATACTTTGCACTTCTTCCCAAAATGGGGAACTTATTAATAGCGTCCATTCCATATACTTCAATTTCAGTAAGGGTTCAACCCATTTTTTTAGATAGTCACAGGTTGTTATGTACATGTCAAATATTTCCTCTTTAAATGATTCTATTTCATTCTTCTGAATATTATTATCAAATAAAAGTCTGAGGGCAATCAAAGGAACAAATTTTTCGTTAATGCGTTATGTAAGCATGACAATCGTTTCATGCAAGTAATTCACTACCTCTATTATGCAGTTTTGCGAACATTAAAATTTTAGAATTTGTTTATTAAATAAACCAAGAATATTAAGCATTGCATGGTAGTATGCTTCATTTACTGGTGATTCAAAAAATTTCACAATACATTTTGGGGACTTTTCTTCTGAAAAGAAATATGCTTTCAGTGCTTCGAACATTTTTAATACTCTATCAACCGCATTGTATAAACTTAATCAGCGAATTTTTGAATGGGTCAATAACTTTTCATAATTCAAATGTAATAGAGAACAAACATTTTTCAGTCGCTCGGTACGTACTGCATAAGTTGAAAAGTATGACAGTATTTTTACCACGACCATTCATGCAAGTTTTCATAATCCCCAAGATTATTTCCGAGTAATTTTTTTTATCTTGTGTTGGATCAAACAATTGCTTCGATAAAGGAGAGGTTTCAGCCACTCAAAAACCACAGTGAATATTTTAGTTTCTTATATAACTCGCGTGAACTGAAAATCAAGGATAAGAAAATTCGTATTTTCTTAGAATCAGATCTTAGTGAAATACCACGAGTCTTTGATTTTCCAGCACTTAAATGCAAATGCATTTTATAAAATAGTATTTGGAATATCGAGTTTGGTTTTCAAAATAATTTCGTATAAACGGGAATAAAAAAACTACTGCATATACCACCATTATTACAAGAAAAAAACCGGGACACTGATGCGTCCCGAAAAGAAAAATCGGGACACAGGGACAAAACTCTGAAAACCGGGACAAATCCGGGGAAACCGGGACGCCTGGTCACCCTACAATAGTATAGAGAAATATGAAAAAAATCGACTTCGAGATTTCAACGGAAATAAATGTTTTTAGGTCCCTAGAACACGTTTAACTATTTTCGGAATGATGTCTGCGTGTATATGACTGTGGGCACGCTAACTGTTAAAGTACTTGCCATATTATTACCAAATTTCATATATAACACTTTGGTATGAACACGAAGAGCTGATTAGTCGAGGTTTATTCGAAACCCGATTCGGTTTTGGCGAAATATCTCTGTTAAAACATCATTATTGTATTATTGAGGATGACTGTATTCTTATTTCACAAAAAATAATAATTTTGGCTCAAAAGTTAACTTTGAAATATACATATTTTCGAAATAATTGATGTATTATAAACGAATTGCGTCGTCAATGTTTACTCTTCACTATAACATGCAATTTCGTATTTTTTTTGTCTACATAGCAACTGAATTCAAAGCGTCAGTCCACGTCAGTCGCTACTTTAAAATTATCTTGTGACACATTGAGCTGAGGAGATTTTTCGGTTGGTTTTTTTGTTCTTTCCACTTTGTTTAATAAAGACTATTGAAAACGTTTTAAAATTTTTCTCTAGTGTAATCGCCGATAAATATTTCTGAGAACGGTGACGTCAAGAGCAATCATATTAATTGTTCTGTCTGTAGAAAGTCATGTGTTGGCTACATAAGATTTTTTTCGAATACCTCCTTTAAACCTAAATTTTCATAAATAGTTAATACATATTGTAAATGTTGTAGAGAATACAAGTTGATAGAAATTTTATTTGAAACAATTTTTCATAAAGCCGATAGTTTAATAGATATTTTTATGTTTCTTATTAATTTACGTTAAATACGTCGCCGACAAGGGGAAGGCACTACTGACTCCCAACCGATTTGGCTTAAACTTCGTACATATAATGTTCATGACATCCGATGAACGTACATAGATATATATATCAGGGCCAATATCCAGTCGTTTTTATTTTATTAATAACAAGTTAGGAAAGTGTACAACGTATCACAAATGGGCACGTTTCGTGCAATGGAGTATTAGAAAGAAATTATATACTTGTACGTGAGGGAAATAGCATTTTAAAGTTCTTATATTCTTAAAAAATAATCCATTTTCTTCCTATTTAATAATATTGCATGCACGCGTAAGGAAATTAAACGTTTGCTTGTGAGACTGTTTATGATAGCAACAATGAAGAAGTAACCATGCAAGAAATTTTCTAAGTTCAACTCCAATTAAGACATTCTCATTTGATTTTCTCGATAACGGCTACTCCTACAATAAAAATGTATAGGAAAAGAAAAATACTCTAATTTATTAGTTCTACAACTTTTATTTGAAAAATATTTTGATATAAGCAATACTTTACGAAATAAGACGGAAAGTTGATTTTTTGTCACCAGTAAAGTGGTATCCCTGATTGGCGTACGTGATTCATTTTTGCGATTTTCTTCTTATATTTGACTGAAAGTCCTTAATATCAAATTTCATGAGAATCAGAGAACGAACATGCGGATGGACGGACGGACGGACAGACCGACGATAATAGGCGCTCACGCTGTAAGCAAAACGCGCCTAAAAATATGTCAATATTACTAGACCCACTGCATATACGGTAACTCAACTTCCAACGAGCGACGGTGGTCGAGTGGATAGGACGTTTGGCTGGAAATGTTGAGGTCATGTCTTCGAGACCGCATTCTTTTAAATGTTTTCCATTTTTCCCACATATATTCGATTTCCTCATTTTAAATGTTTATTTCCTAATAATACAAATTAAGTGATACCATTGTTTCCGCAGCTTGATAAAACTTTCTAAATGTGGATAACGGTGCGTACGCCTCCAAGGGTGATATTAATTACTCATAGATATTTTGTTATCCATAGAAACAGCTAACAATTTAATTTACGTATTGTTTTTTTTAATTAAAGACTATTGAAAATATTTTTAAATTATTCTCGAGTGTAATCACCGATAATTATTTCTGAACGCTGACGTTAAAGAGTAAACATATTCATTGCTCTGTATGGAGAAAGTCATGTGTTGGTCACATCAGATTTTTGTGAGATAAACTTAAGTTAGCAACAACGATGTAATCATGCAAGAAAATTTCAGTTCAACTCGAATTAAGACATTCTTGTTCGATTTTCTTGATAACGGCTACTTCTACGATAAAAATATATACTCTACTAGGTCTACAAGTTTTATGTGAAAACTAATTTGATATGACTAATACTTTACGAGATATGACGGAAAGCTCATTTTTTGTCACCAGTAAAGTGGTACCCCTGATTGGCTTACGTGATTCCTTTATGCGATTTTCTTATTATCTCTGACTGTAAGATCTTAATACCAAATTTCATGAACGTCCGTTCAGTAGAAGCCGAGAACGAACATGCGGACGGACGGACGCTAATAGGATGCAAGCGAAACGCCTAAAAAGCAAACACACACAAACTGTATCACCGATTTATGAGCTTTTCTTATGGAGCAGAATTAGCCCCCAGCAGCTGATCCCGGTCCACCAAATTCTTGCCACACGTAACTCTCATATGCAGTAACTTATCCTGAAAATGTGGTTTCTCTAGGTTGAACCGTTTGAGAGATACCGCCTGCACAGTCGGACAGACGGACAGACAGACAGAAAGTGAATACATGAGCGATTTGTAAAAAAAAATCACTAAAAATAACAGGATATATAAATGGGATTTACAAGTGCTGGCGATGTACTTAACATAAATTCAGACGAAAAATCGAAGCACACTAAGACCCCGATTTGCGTCGCCTCGATTTGAGTTGTTTCGCAGTTGCGTCGTTCAGATATTAATACCAACAAATCTGTTTTGCGTCGTTGAATCTCACAGTTGCGTCACTTTCTACCCGAGTTTCTCCCTTTCACCGCATTAGCCCCGTTCCAAAACAGCAGATTGTTTTGCTCCCAAAAAGTGATAGGAAAGTGATTCAGGAGTCGACTTTGGGAGGGAATAAAAAATAAAAGAATCGCTTTCATAATTCAGCGAGCGTTGAAAGAATAAAATGCTTCTCACAGCAGATGCAATGAGTGTCGGAAATGTTTACATTAAACTAAAATGGAATCCTCGGCAATAGTCTCACAATCGGTCAGCGTAATTCATTTTCATTCCACGATGGCTTCAAATCGAGACAGGAACCCGGGACTTGAAAAGAAGCGGCGTAAATAGAGTTGAAGTTTTTTTACTTTCGCCTCGAAGAGAAATGGAATTCGAAACAGCAAAGTGGGAAAAGGAGGAAGCCGACATCGAAGAGTTACATACTTTGGCTCTCACGATAAAAATGCTGAGCAATAAGGATAATGGATACAGATTTTCAGATAGTTTTTGAAGACGAAAACTCTGCGGAAATACCCGAGAAACGAAAAAGACTTTCCAAGGCTTTTCAGTTGATAGAGGAAGCCATGTAGATCTTCGCTGATGATGACCCTGACGAAGGACGGAGCTCAAGAGTGGCGAGTGGGCAAAAAAAACTTCAATGTGGCCCTCGCTCTGAAAAAGGTTGTTCATTCCTGCATTAAACATTCTTTTCAAGCGATTGGAAAAGTGAGTCCGATTAATCACACAAGTAAATTATTTCAATAACATTTATAAAATTTGTACGTGCATAAATTCCCAAGTGACCGTCTGTCTGTCTGTCACAGTACTGTTGAACATTTCACGATGGAATTAAGAGCTGAAACTTTCAAAACCGTTAAACCCTCATGAGGTGGTGCCTATAAAAATCAAACATTCCTGAAAAAGTTCTCGGTTCGATTCTCATAAGTTTACACGGGATTTTCGATTTTTCAGAGTGAAAGGTTTTCCTTCATTCATTAAAATATGGACCGATTTTCTTCGTTTTTGCTTCATTCAATGGATGAAATTGTACACTGTCTTAGTTTTGCAATGTTTACATGTTACAAGGTCGAAGCTTTCGGAAAAACATAACTGTTTTCGAAATTTTCCTGATATTTCGTACTCTTTCCGGGCGTTGCCAAGGCGACTATCATTATTGTCAATTAAACCTTCGAATAGGTGAAAGAATAGCGTTATTCGCTCCGCAATTTTCTTTAAGCATCGAAATTATTGCTGTATACACAGCAATGTTAATATTTACGGATAATTCTTCAGTTAACTAGCGTATGGGAAACGTTTCTAACGACTTAAACAAAGCAGTTGAATCTTCGTTTCATCGTTTGAATGCTGGAATCTTAACTTTTTGTAAGTAGAATAATTATATTATACATCTATAATGCTTATTAACGCAAATAGGCTCACCCATAAATTTAAAATTAGATGAGAATAGGGACGTACGTTATTTTTTAACACATTACATGGTTATCTTCTCTTCATTGATAATCTAAATAAACGGTTCCATTGATCTCATATATAAAAATGAATGTGTGTATCATAATTTTAAAACTCGAAAACTACAGGTCGTAGAAGCAAGAGAAATGTATCATTTTAACCGGAAGTACGGAGGTATAGTAAAGTTTTTATATCGATTTGATTGACCTGTCTAATTTATAAAATATTTTCTTTTTTTCATTTTCACCATTTGAATAACATAGCTTATTTTTCATTTGAATTTTAAAATTACTTAGAAACATGGTACGAACTTGAGACTTGAATGGTTCTACGAAGAAAAGAACAAAGTTTATTTTTATTGAAGACAGAATCCGAAACCTGATCGAATTAGCATAAAAATGCATTTAGAATCAATAAAATACGTGATTTTATCAGTTTTATTACAATACCCATTATAAGCTACCATGACAACTCCCACTGTCGCCGAAATTGAGAGTTCAATGCATTTATGGGGGAAAATTTTTAACGTAATATCCTTTGTCAATTTCTGTGTACGATTTTAATTTGTTTATATGGAAACCAAATATTTGTTGTTTTTAATTGAATTACCTTCTAATCTAACATATAAAGGAGAATGCTTGTTCGCTTTGAATCCTTTTAATAGAGGGAGAGAGATGGATGGTAATGGAGGGGGAAGATGGAGAGAGGGAATTAGAGGGAAGGGGTGGAGAGAGGAAGGGGGAGGGTGGGAGATGGAGGAGGAGTGAGGGAGAGAGAGGGGAGGGAGGGGAAGATGGGAAGGAGAGGGAGGAAGGGAGGGGGAGGGAGTTTATACGTTATTTTCGTAAGATTTTCTTCCTTCATTCATCTAAATAGGAAAATGCCGAGCGGTTTTCTTCATTTTTGCTTTATTCGATGGGTATAACTGTGTACTATCTTATTCTTGCGATGCTTACATGTTATACGGTCGAAGTTTTAGATTCACTAAATCCGTTGAAATTCAACGGGCACTCCTGCTAGTAGTTATACAAAAAAGAAAGGATATACCGCAATATAAAGAACCAAAGAAAATAAAAGACAAAAGTTCAAAAGTTTCCTGGCCTGTTCGCTGACCAGACCTAAATCCGCTTGACTTTTTCGTCTTGAGACATCTCATATGTCTCTTCTACGAGACTCCAGTAGAGCGAGAAGATGATCTCCTTCCCAGGATCCAGAAGCATGCGACAGACACCTGGTATTTTCGAGCGAGTGTGACAGTCAATGGTGCGTCGCTGCGGGCTGTGCAATGAAGTCGTTGGTCAACACTTTGAACCGCTGCTGTAGTTTCCATGTTAATGCTGAAAGGCCTGATCATCATCATATCATATTACCTTTGCACGATTAAATTTCCCACTCTTGTCCGTTTTCACCATCTAAGTACACTAAGGGACTTCCATTAACTACGTAAGTGATCCTAAGCCACGTTTAGAAACTTCATTCTTACCACTGAAGAAAACGATATTTACCATCCCATGTAACATTAGAACGTAAAGATTGTGCATATCCTGCCCTCTCAGAGTCTTATTTAATTAAATGAACCTAATAACTACCGGCAACTGATCGAGAAATCAGGGAGAGCAGTTCACTGTGGCGAGATGAGTGACGTCGAACCACGCAAAGCAGTCCCAACTACGTAACTACAAGCAGCGACAGAAGAGCGAGGATGCTTGCAAACCCTACAGGGGAACGGTACGTACATCTGCCTGTATCTCGATAATGAAGCGACGCAGACAACTCGGACTAATTTTTCGGATCATACCTCGAATCCATCCACAAGCCCTAGAAGTTTGTCGGTGAAATTAAAATACACCCTGTGTGTGTATGTGTGTGTGTGTACACACACACACACACATAAAAAAAAATCACTTTCAACGCATAAGTTTGCATCTCTGCGCCGAATTACGTGTTTTTCTGTTTTGAAAATATTGTGGTAAAAACAACCCCTAAAATTTATAATTATAAAACATTTATAGGTTTTTAGCATTTGTTAAGAATACCTCACATTTATGCAAAATTTCATCGATATAGCACCTCTAGAAGTGCATTTATATTAATTTCATTGTTTAAACATTATGAATTTTTAACAGTCACAATATGAAACTTTTTGAAATTTTCAATGTTATTTACCACCGGAACATTATTTATTTCCTAACTTTGTTAAAATTTTCAGCTTCCTGGATCTTCAGAATGTACATTAACATTAGTCAATTTGTTTAACATTTATGAATTTATTACGGCCGTACGAATAAAAATTTTCAAACTTCTATAATCCCGTTTTCATTATTTGGCAAACTCTACCTCTAGAAAACATTTCAGCTTCGTAGCGCATTTAGAAGTACCTTAACCATGAAATGTTGGTAAAATTGTTTATAATTGTTACCGGCCAAGAAAACAAACATTGTTGCAATTTTTAAGTTTTTCCTCTGATTCTTTTTTTCTATTCACCTATGTATTAAATTTCAGCTGTCCAACTACTGTTGTGTGTGTGTGTGTATATATATATACACACATATATATATATATACTACGGAAGAGGAAAGGTAAATGAGGATATTTAGGGCAACTATAGGTGTTGAAGGAAACCCAGTGAGCACTTACCGGAAGTAGAGCCGCTGGGGTGTTGGAGAGACACATTTGTAGAGGTTATTGGAGCTTTCGGAATGATTCCTTCGTCAGCACAAGAGAGACATCTGATTTGGCAGTGACACTGGGGTGAAGGGGTGAGGGTGGAAGGGAAGGGAGCGTGGAAAGGTCGGGGATTGGAGGATGTAGAAGGGGGAGAGGGGGAAGGGGAAAGAGAGGGTGGAAAGAAGGAAATATTAACGGAGATTGAGGCCGGGAGGAGAGAAAATTTTAAGATTTGGATATGGGCCAGTTCCCATTGACGGACTTGGGGGGCGGAAGCGTCGTCCGGGAGGACGTGAATGGCCCTCACCGTGAAACAAACATTGAAACTGAGATTGTGGTTATTCGCATGCACGGCCACGGGTAGCTGTCGTTTAAGACTAACGCCGTTGCGATGGCCGTTCATCAGAATGTTGAGGGAATTGCTGGTGAGTCCGACGTAAAGGGCGGGGCATTGGGTGCAGGTTAGTAGGTAGAATACGTTGCGGGTGGTACAGTTGGTAGGGGGTGTTATGGGGTAGGTGATGATGGTGGTGGGATTTGAGAATGAGTTGGAGGGTGGGTTTATAGGGTATGTTAGGCATCGTGGTCTGCGGCAGGGGTGCGACCCTGCAGGGTGCAGAGGAGTGGGTGATGGGGGTTCTTTTCTCCACAAGATGTTGGCTAGGTTGGGAGGTCTGCGGAAGGAGAGGATTGGGGGTGTGGGGAAGGAGACCTGGTTGGGGGAGGAAGTGAGGACTGCCTTTAGGATGCTTTTCAGGGTATCGTGGATGCCGGGATAGAAGGTGGTGATTAGGGTGAGTTGGGGGGTAGAGTCGGGGGTTGCGGGGCGGTTGCAGTGTAGGTTGGGTGCGACAGCCCGTCGGATTTGTTCCCGAATCAGGTCCGGCGGGTATCCGCGTTGGAGGAATGCATTTTCGAGGATGGAGCAGTTCTCGGAGAGTGAGTCTCTGTCCGAGCAGTTTCTCCGTCCTCGGCGGAGTTTTAGTGTGGAGAGGGTGGCAACTGTGGAAGTGGAGATATTGAAGGCGGTTGGAAGGTTTTAAACGTACTTTGGTGTGGATTTGGTTTTCTCGGATGGAGAGGTCGACATCCAAGAAGGTGATGCTGGAGGGGGAGGAGTGGTAGGTGAAGGAGAGCGTGGGGTGGGAAGAGAGGCGCTGTAAAAAGGAGTGGAGTGAGTCGGGTCCATGTGTCCGAAGAAGAAAAATGTCGTCGATACACCTCAGCCACAGGAGTGGTCTGGGGTGTATGTCGAGGAAACGTTCCTCCCATTCACCTAGGAAGACATTGGCGTATGAGGGCGCCATGCGAGTACCCATCGCCGTACCTTTTATTTGTAAGTAGTGGCGCCCTCCGAAGGTAAAATTGTTGTTGTAGAGCACCATTTCCGCCAGTTTCGTTAGGAAGTGGGAGGAGGGTCTTGCGTCAGGTGGTCTCGAGTGAAGGGATTTTTTTCGGGGTGGACAGTCCATCTTGGTGGGGGGTGTTAGTATAAAGGGAGCAGACGCCTATTGTTGTCATGATTGTGTTAGGTGGGATGGGAGAGGGGAGAGATCTTAAGCGTTGAAGACCTAGTTGCCATATATATATATACTGGGTGTGCGAGTTGTGCACGGCACACCGGCGCACAGTGGGCTGGCGACCCTGTTTCGGCGCTCAAAAGTCGTCACGGATTTTTCGTGCGTTAAATGAAAAAAGTTTCAAACAAAAGTTGTTGCTTTCGTTAATAGAAACATGTCTGGTCCATTACACATAATCTGGAGGGGGTTCTTGATCACGTGACCCACTGTATCAGGAAAACCATTGGTCGGATGGAAAATCTATTTGTGCGATTGGTTTCTACTATGAGGGATAAGCCATAACCATAGTTATTTTTAATGCTGAAAAGATAATTTTATTGTTCATCGTCACTGTCATATGTAAAATCAATATCATGTGAATCATGGTGGGGTTCTTGGAGAAGCTGTAAGACTCCACGAGGGGGACTTGTGCTTTTCCTCTTCGGCAGCTTCTGGAGCGACGTGATCACTGGGTCTGACGATATTAATAACATGTGGAGCAGGTCTTCATTACAGGATATCCTTGAGCACTTTCTCGAGTTAAACTCCCTATAATGCTTGCAGTCTTTATTTCGGCTCTCCTGAGCATCTTCGGCAAACATTCCGATAGGAAGAGGAGCTGCTCTTATGGTATCTGCCCAATGTAGTAGGATCTTGTGCAGGGTGGGAGTCATAGGGTACCAAATATAGAGAGAGATATAATCTTTTGCCGTCTGAAGGGTGTATTTCTTGAACGCTTCTGTATTAACTTCATATCCGCTTGACAGTGCGTGCAGAAAGACAGAGAAGCGAGTAATCAGCGCTTCGTCAAGGCCGGTGATGTTTGCTGTGAGGGTAGGGTTTTCAAAAAAGCGACGCGCAGTATTTCCATCATTTGAAGAACCGGTTCCCTGCTTAGGCATATCGATAACTAAACCTAACTCATCTCTAAATCTCTTCTGAATTTCTTCTTTCCTCTTCTTTACGCTATATTTGGCCTCATCGCCCTTTGCCTGTGATTGTTTGATATCTAACTTATAGGAAATGTGCAGCAAACACTCAAAAAGTCTAATCCATGCAAGTAATATTGATAAACCGTGCTGAAATGTGGTCTTATTCACCTTCTTCTTTGTAACTTTCTCGAGATCACTCTCGCACCTGGGTTCTCGGAGGATGAGGAACAGCTCCCTTCTTGATGTCATTGCAATATTGCACTTCGAAAGGTGCACGCGCTCTGAAAGGTGCAGGCGCACATTCCGAACCGCAATTGTGACTAGTTCTTCATTGCGCGCAATGAAGAAATAGTCACAAAGTCACAACTCGACCGATACCGTCCCCCTATCCAGCCATTATTGCACCGCTCGCTCGCCCGTCCATCCCTCCCCGCCCGCCGTGTCAGGAGCAAGTGGAAACTTGCACACTCGCACGATTCAGTACTCTTACTTCCCAGTCCGGCGTACGGTATCGGTGACTTTCTATATATGTTACTAACAATCGGAAATCTAAAAGAGGGCCTAGGCCCCATGCGTCCCAACACGGGAGTCCGAAATGTGCAAAAACGCGATCATAGCTTTCGTTACATCTCGCTTGTAACTGGTGGATTTTTCGAGAAGGGGCAACTAAAGGCAGCTGAATTTTGTACAGAAATGCAGTATAGGGTTCATATTAATTGGTGCATACCATGACAACACGGTTGTAGATGGTTGTTTATTTGTATGTCCAAGTAAACATTAAACTTTGAGATTTATGACATCTGTGTGCACCTTGAGCTCGTTTGCAACAACTAAAATGCAGGGGTTCAAATCGGAGGTTCATACAACTACATTAAGGGTTATTGTAGAGCATAACATGAATAGAAATGACCCAAAACACCGGTCAGTCGCTAAAAATGACATATGCATAATACACTGGAATTCAGCTATGACACATTTCACCCAGATACACGAACTTCCCAAGCTCAGCCCGAGAATAATGCGATCCACTGGGCAAAAAAATGCCCGATTTCTGATGAACAGATCTCTTATCTTCACTTTTACACCATTTTGAGTTACTTTGGTTGAAGTTGGTTAAATCGACTTTTGAGCGCCGAAACAGGGTCGCCAGCCCACTGTGCGGCGGCAGGAGAGGAGGGGCGGCCAGAGAGGAATAACCATGGAAGAAATAATTATTCTTCCATGGAATAACGCCCTGAGAGGTATGGCGGAACTTGAGATTTTCGCGGCTGCCTAACGATGAGTCGATGGAGGGTGAGGGCGGCCGAATTTATCCTACCTGCCTACAAAATGAAAGGGGTAACGGGGAAAACCAGAGCAGCCGAAATATTTTCAACCGCGTACCCGCTGAGAAGGGTCTCTCCGGGTTCTTAATCCCCTTATATGGGGGACATTGTCGGCAATGAGCGAAAAAGGGCAATACTATGTCTCAGCCTTTTGAATCTACGCCGCGGGTATTTCCCATAGCTCTAACACATTCTTCTCCAGGGCAGGTGTCCCTTGGAGCACTTAAAACAAATATTTAAGATTCTTCTTCTTCTTACATCGGGGAAGGGTATTCCCAAAGCATTTGTTTCGGAAATGCCGGTTGCAAACCAGAGGTCATTATTCTACGAACTTTAATTTCTCTCCCTTGCTATTTTCGTTAGTATTTCATCGCTAGTCGTTGGAGGAAGATCGAGACATCGCTGGTGCTTTGAATTCCTTTTGTGCAGGTTTCTTTCCCGTGTGATCTAATTCTACTTTAAATTGCTGGTTTTTAGAGTTAGACCATCTGATAATTTGGATTTCACATCTGTTGTCTAACAATAGGAGGTATGTGTCTTTTCCATGCTAGTAGATGTGTGGTGTAGTCTCGGATATAACGCGATCCCGAAATTAGTGTAAAAGTGAAAATGGCAAAACATTTTATTATAGGTTTCGGAGCTGAATTTAAAGAAACTTGTGGCGATATTCACTACATTTATCACATGCGCTGTAAGTTATTGACCTTGTGTTACATTAATAGGCTCACTACGAGACATAAATCTGATAATTCTTAAAGAAATTAAATACTTGAACTTCGAATTTAACATGACCCGCATTTGTATATTTTCAGGATAAAGTGCATTATATTCGAGACGATCTTTGTTTTTTACCGTGCAGACATTTTTTGTCAACTTTCCAATGGAAAGTATTTGTATAATAAATGAAAGAATTAATAAATGTTTCGCTTTTCTTCCTGAAAACTTAGATGATAGTAATTCATATCGCCGTTTAGAGCAATGAAACTATTCATTGCATTAGAGGTAAATATCGCTTTATTTATTCTTGTGTACTTTGATCTAATACAGTAAAACCCTCGAAAAGCGGAATCTCATGAGACTCGACTAAATGTCCGTTTTTCACAGATCTTCCGCCTTGAACAGGCTAAAATAGTCGTTTTTCATCAAAATGTAGGAATATAGAACCCCTTCAATCCTACAATGTTGTTGTCGTTTACAGGATTCCGTCTTTCACAGGTTTTACTGTATAAAATAATTAGGAGCAGTGTATGTGAGGGGGTGACAGTTCGATCGTAAGAAATTCAATAGGTAGAACGTATTTCTAGTGCAAAAATGTTTTCAAGTGCATTTACATCCGGTTTTATGGGCAAAATCGATTTCTTTGCTAATGCAAGCTCACTCTTCTGTAGGCAGTATTCTGCGGAAAAGAGGTTAGAGAGTAAAACCTTCAGGATAGTGAACAAGTTAGGAAAGTGTACAACGTATCACAAATCGGCGCGTTTCGTGCAATGGAGTGTTAGAAAGCAATTATATACCTGTACGTAAGGGAAATAGCGTTTTAAAGTTCTTTTCTTCATCATAAATAATCCATTTTCTTCCTATTTAATAATATGACATGCACACGTAAGGAAATTAAACGTTTGTTTGGGAGATTCTTTATGTTAGCAACAATGAAGTAACCATGCAAGAAATTTTCCAAGTTCAACTCGATATAAGACATTCTTGTTTGATTTTATCGATAACGGCTACTCCTACGATAAAAATGTATAGGAAAAGAAATACTCTAATTTATTACTTCTACAACTTTTATTTGAAAAATATTTTGATATGAGCAATACTTTACGAGATATGACAACAATTTAATTTTTTGTTACCAGTAAAGTGGTACCCCTGATTGGCGTACGTGATTCATTTTTGCGATTTTCTTATTATATTTGACTGAAAGTCCTTAATATCAAATTTCATGAAAATCCATTCGGTAGAAGCCGAGAACGAACCCGCGGACGGACGGACCGACGATAATTGGCGCTCACGCTGTAAGCGAAACGCGCCTAAAAACGGCTGCCCTATTTTTTGTAATGTGTGAAAGCGATGTCTGAATTAATTATTTTTTTATTAAACAAGAGAAGTATTGCATATTATAATTGATTTCATCTATTGGAGCATTAATAAATGCATTCAAGAAACAAAACTCACATCCTTACTGTCCACTGACTGTGATCAGATAGTAAATTGTTTGCTACAGAAAATCAGGATCAATTCGTGAATCATTATAAGTATTGTTGTGATTTTAACGTAAATATCGATTTATCTATGTTTAGGCTTCTTATTTTTAGAAGAAATTGGCACACAATCTACGAACAGGAAACATTTTAAAGAAAAATAGAGGAAAACTTTAATTTTTATCGTCGATTTTATCCTACGTAAAGAAATCGCTTGAATTATTTGTTTCCCGTTAACGTAACACATTTCGATGAATTTAGCATCGAAGACTTAACTGTAAAATATAATTTTTCTATTTTGCCTAAGTTTGTGATAGAAATTTACGAGTCGTTAGAGCTGTGGTTCTTAACCTTTTAATGTTGCATCACCCTCCTTTCGAGGTCTTAATATTTTTGTCACCGCTTAGAATTGGACAAGGCTCACTGATAATGACGAAAACGTAAAATCAGACTAATTTGAAGTAAAAGTAAAATCAACGCTGACGCTTGCTTATCGATAAGAACGCTTCACTGCATATTTTATTTTGAAATTTTTATTTCCTCATTTCTTCAGTATGAAATCATAACTAATTTACAACTAAATGCCATGAGAGGTAATTATATCTAAGCAGATGGCAACTGATTTTTTCTTCACTATTTTGGACAGGACTATATTTTCATTGAGAGAAAGATTTTAAACTTTAAATGATCACTGTGAGTTGTTCTGCATGTTTCATGATACATCAGAACTCAATGATTCGAAGGGCGGCGAGCTATTGGCTAAATGTAAGGAATTGGATAATAAGCTGACTGATGCAAGTCTAAGTGAATCAGATTTAGATGGGGAGTATTTATTTGGAGAGATTCAAATATTGAAGCTCTACATAAAGCGTGAAATGGACACATGTGAAGTATTGGACTATATTCTTCAAAATGATTTAATCTCTTCATTTCCAAATTTTGCCATTGGCATCCGCATTTATCTGACATTACCTGTGTCTGTAGCTTGGGGAGAAAGAAGTTTTTCAAAACTCAAAATTATTATTTAAACTATTTTAAGGTCGACAATGTCGCAAGAGAGACTATCAATTTTAGCAATGATATCCATAGAACACGAACTGTCTGATAAGTTGAATGTACATGACATCATTTTTTAAAAATTTCTACTTAGTATAAAGCCAGGAAAGTTAAGTCTCTTAAATAACCTGTAATTTATTTGTTAATGAGTGTTCATTTAATATTATAATCGTTAATTCTGTTTAGACATTTTTAGTATAAAGAATATTAATGTAGCTTATTTTTTATTTCTTCTAACAATAAAAAGTTTTTCATCCTTGTGAACCGTTTAAACTATGTAAATGCAATTTTTGGTGATAAGCTATATTGTTCTTTTCTCTTTCTCATGTTTAGAAAGACTTTAATAATAGAAAAATTCACCTTTACAGAGCTGTAATAAATAATTTTCGCTGTCTTATACCGTTTTTACTTTCTCATACAAAGTATCGAGAAGTATTGTTTTCGCGAAAAACTTCGACCTCGAGATTTTTACGGAAATATACGTTTTAGGTGTCGCTGAATCCGAAAAAGTGGTTTTCGCAATGCCGTCTGTCTGTCTGTTACTGGCTCTGGAGCCTAGACGGTACAGCGAAAATGAATGAAATCTCGTACTTAGGCATTTTATCATACTGAGCGGAGTATACATAGAAATGGTTGACATTGATCAATAATTAAGAGTAGTTTATTCTACGCATTTTTAACAACAATCCGATTTTCTTAAAAACGGCTATAACGAATTTGATCACATTTCGTACAGTTACTTGAGCTTACATCTTCAATAATAATGTGTAGTTCATATTTCTCAAGAAATGAATATAAGGCTAGTTTATTCTTGGCAACTTTAACAACAATTCGACTTTCTCAAAAATGGCTCTAATGTTTTTGATCAAATTTCCTAAAGTTACTTACGTATACATCTACAATAATACTACGTATTTCATTTTTCTCAATGAATGAATATAAGACTAGTTTATTCTTGGGCAACTTTAACAAAAATTGGATTTCCTAAAAGCAGGCTCATACGGTTTTCATTTTCTAAAGATAACTAAATGACGCATTAGTACCCATATATGAGAAAGTTTGTACAATGTATGTTGTACCGATTTTTTTTCATTTAAAAAAGTATCCTGCAATATATACTACCATGTTGAGTGGGGAAGAGGGCGGCAAATTTTGTTTTGCACACCGGCAGCCATATGGGTTGCGGCGGCCCTGTATATATATATATCCTATATCCTCTGTAAGAAGAGTCGATATAGAATGATATCCTATATATCTATACTATAAGCTCAGATCTTACAGAGGAGGATATAGGATACTAGTGAATGTGTGCTTGCATTCTGCAAGCATTTTTTTCAGATAAATTTAAAGAATAAAAAAATTCAAATAATAGTTAAACCCGAAATTGTGCACATCTGCGCCGAATTGTGTTTTTATTTTTGGAAAATTATAGGGTAAAAACAACCCCTAAAATGCATTATTATAAAAGTTTTATAGGTTTTCATCATTCTTTTCGAATACCTCACATTTGTGCTAAATTTCATCGATGTAGCACCTCTAGAAGTGCTTTCACATAAATTCAATTGCTTAAATTTTATGAATTTTTAACAGCCACAATAATAAATATTTCTAAAATTTTCAATGTTAGTTAGTACCGGAGCATCATTCCCTACTAGCTTAAAATTTTCAGCTTCCTGCACCTTCAGAAAGTACATAAGCATTAGTCAATTTGTTTAACATTTGAGAATTTATTACGGCCGAACGAATAAAAATTTTCAAATTTCTATAATCCCGTTTTCATTATTTGGGAAATTCTACCACTAGAAAACATTTCAGCTTCATAACACATTTAGAAGTACCTAAACCATGAAATGTTAGTAAATAGTTTACAATTTTTAGCGTCGAAGAAAATAAACATTGTTGCAATTTTTAAGTTTTTCCTCTGATTCTTTTTTCTATTCACTTATGTATTAAATTGCAGCTCTCCAACTATTGTAGTTTGACATTAGTATCCTCCTATCCTATATCCTCCTCCTCTGTAGGAGAGTGCTTATAGAATGATAGGATATAGCCCCCCCCCCCGAGAAGTTTCTGGATCCGCCCCTGGATATAGGAGGATACTAATGCCTGGCCCAAACTACAATAGTTGGAGAGCTGAAAATTAATACATAGGTGAATCGAAAAAAATAATCGGAGGAATAATTGCGACAATGCTTATTTCCTTGGTCGGTAAGAATTATAAACAACTTTACTAACGTTTCATGCTTTAGGTACTTCTGAAATTTTTTCAGCTGGTAGAATTCTCCAAATAATGAAAACGGGACTATAGAAATTTGAAAATTTTTATTTGTTCGGCCTTAATAAATTCTTTAATTTTAAACAAATTGACTATTGTTTATGTTCATTCTGAAGATCCAGGAAGCTGATAATTTTAACAATGTTAGGAAATAATGTTCCGGTGGTAAAAAATATTGAAAACTTCATAAAAGTTTTATATTGTGGCTGTTAAAAATTCATAAAATTTAAACAATGAAATTCATATAAATGCAATTCTAGAGGTGCTATATTGATGAAATTTTACATAAATGTTAGGTATTCGTAGCAAATGCTAAAAACATATAAACGTTTTATAATTATAAATTTTAGGGGATGTTTTTACCCCTATATTGACCATAAGGAAAAACATGGAAATCGCCAAGAAGGTGTAAACTGTTGCGTTTAAAAATTATTTGTCGGGTCATACTCTTTACTTTAGGGTGACAGAAAATACTTTCAGAATGCAAGCACACCTTCACTAGTATCCTATATCCTCTGTAAGAAGAGTGCTTATAGATGATATACTAGTTAATGTGTGCTTGCATTCTTCAAGCATTTTTAAATTTTAGCATTTTTACAATTTCGAGTTATTACAAATCGATTTTGTAGAAAATCATATAACCGTGTCAAATTTTAAGTTTGCAGCTCATATAGAAGTGCCTTATAATTTTAATTCTCGTATGAGGCAAAACAGCCCCTAAGATTTTGAATTTTTACTATATCGTATATTTTCCTTCTGTTGTAACAAAAAAACACATACTTCTGCCAAATTTCAAGTTTGTCGCTCATTTAGAAGTGCCTTATAATTTTAATCCTCATAAGGGACAATAATGGGGCAAACAGTCCCTAAAAGTTGGATTTTATGGAATGTTTTATTTCACCTTTGGTAGCAATGAAATCGTGCCATAATTCAAGTCTGTAGGTCATATGGACCTGCCTCATCTTTTTTGTTCTCGTATGGAGCAATACTGGGGCAAAAGAGCCCCTAAAATGGGGATTATATCAATATCGGATTTCCTTCGTCAGTCGTAGTTTAATATTAATGACATTCACATATAAGCCACTGATTCTCATTAAAAGCTTACCCATATGGAAAGGATTAAGCTTGTTGCCTAGGCAGCTGATTGTTGGGATCCAGTATAATTACCATTTTTTTCCGATAAAAAGTATAAATTTACTCTAATTTTACTTGGATTTGAATTCTGTCTTCAAAAATAAGAAACTAGAGTTTATATCCTATCGGTAGTTAAGGTCACGAGTTCGAATCTTGATGGGAAATAATTTAAAAATGCAAATATAAAAACCTCTACACCGATTTACGTGTTTTCCTATGGGCCAAAAATGAGGCAAAAAAGGCCAAAATAACCCCTCAAAATTAGAATTATGAAAGTTTTAGACTTTTTTCTTCGGTTGTGACCAAAAACCTAATGAAGGAAATCCGATATTGGTATAATCCCCATTTTTGGGGATTTTGCCCTATTATTGCCCCATATGAGAACAAAAAGGCAAGGCAGCTGCATAAGTCCTAGAGACTTTAAATTTGGCATGATAATAGAAATTACATTGCAACCTAAGATAAAATTATAACATCGGAAAAAATTCCAATTTTAAAGGGGCGATTTTGCCCCTATTCGGCCCCATACGAGTGTGAAAATTATAAGGCACTTCTCAATGAGATACAAACTTGAAATTTAGCAGAATTATGGGTTTTTAGTTAACACATAAGGAAGAAATCCGATATTGTAAGAATTCGTAACGTTATGGCTGTTTTGCCCCATTATTGCCCCATACGAGGAATAAAATTGTATGGCACTTCAAAATGATCTTCTAACTTGAAATTTGAGACGGTTAAATGGTTTCGTAAAAAATCGATGGTAAATAATTTAAATTTGTGAAAATAGTAAAATTTAGAAAACCTTGCAGAATGCAAGCACATATTAACATAGCATGGAGTAATGGACAGGAAAAATAGATATTTACAATATCTTAAGTTATTGGCCATTAAATATTATAAACTTTTAAAAAACTTTTCATGGTTTATGTACTTCTAAATGTTCTACAATGCTGAAATTTTTCTGACAGTAGAATTTACCAAATAACGATGTGGGAATTATAGAAGCTTGAAAATGTTTATTTATTCGACCGTTAAAAATTCATAAATGTTTTAAAAAATTGACTAATCTTTGTATACCTTCGTACGAACTGGAAGGCTGAAAATTAAGGAATTGTCTTTCAGTTACAATTACAATTATATTTGAAAATTTTTAGAAATTTTTATTATTGTGGCTGTTGAAAATTCATAGTTTAAACAATTAAATTTATATAAATGCAATTCAAGAGGTGCTACATAGATGAAATTTTGCAGAAATGTGAGATATTCGCAACAAATGATGAAACCTATAAAATCTTTACAATTATAAAATTTAGGGGTTGCTTTTTTCGAATATTGTCCATAAAGAAAAACACGTAAATAGGCGCAGGGGTGCAAACTTTTGTGTTTAAAAATTATTTGTCTGCACTTACTCTTTATATTAAGGTTAGAGAAAATGCTTGCAGAATGCAAGCACACATTATCTAGTATATGTATATATATCTATAATATATAGCCGCTTCTTACACATGATATCTATAATATATAGATGTTTCTTACACATGATATATATATATCATACTAGTTAATGTGTGCTTGCATTCTGCAAGCGTCTTGTCTCATCCTAATATAAAGGGTAGTTTAGACAGATAATTTTTAAATGCAAAAGTTTGCACCTCTGCGACGATTAATGTTTTTCATTATGGACAATATTGGAGTAAAAACAAACCCTGAAATTTATAATTGTAAAACTTTCCATAGTTTTTCATCATTTGATACGAATACCTCACATTTCTACAAAATTTCATCGATGTAGCACCTCTAAATGTGTAGTTATATAAAAATAATTGTTTAAAAATGATGTATTTTTAACAGCCACAATAATAAACTTTATTACATTTTTCAATATTATTTACCGCTGTAATAGCATTCCTTAATTCTTCAAAATATTCAGCTCCCTAGCTCTAATAAAAGTGCATAAACATTAATTTTTTTTGCATTTATGTATTTTTGACGCCCCAATAAAGAAACATTTTCAAATATCTATGATCCCGTTTTCGTTACTCCGTAAGATCTACGTAAGAAAAATTTCAGCATTGTAGCACATTTATAAGTAACTAAACCATGAAACGTTTGTTTATATGTTTATAATATGTGACTGCATTATGCAAGCATTTTTATATATTAGCATTTTTACAATTTCGAATTATTCCTAATCAATTATGTCCAAAACCATATAACCGTGTCAAGTTTTAAGTTTGTATCTCATTAAGAAGTGCCTTATAATGTTCACACTCGTAGTGGGTAAAAATGGGGCAAAACCACACCTAAAAATTTGAATTTTTTCTACTTTTTGACTTTTATCTTCGGTTGCAAAAACATTTCCATAAGCGTGCTAAATTTCAAGTCTCTAGGTCATATGGAGCTGCCTCATCATTTTTGTTATCGTATAGAGCAGGCATGTCAAACCGGCGGCCTGCGGGCCGCATACAGCCCTTTCTCTAACTTACTGCGGCCCGAACGCTAATTTTTCTCTTAGCTAAATAGTTCGGATTTTATATAAATACTTTATTTTATGATAAGGACACGAGATTTTGTCTTAGTTGTTGAAATACAACAGAACGTGGTTTCTAAATCATTGTTTTTAATACCTAGTAAAACAGGTGACCAATCTTATAGATAAAGTTTATATTGCCAATCCTGGCCCTCATTAATCAACCCTAATGTTAATGCGGCCCTTCTGTAATACCCATTATTTCAATGCGGCCCTGATGCTTCTTCGAATTTGACATGCCTGGTATAGAGCAATACTGGGGCAAAACAGCTCCAAAAATGGGGATTACTACAATATCGGAATTCCTTCATTAGGCATAGTTTAACATTAAAGGCATTAAAATATAAGCCTCTGATTCCCATTAAAAGCTTAACCATATGAAAAGATAGAGCCTGTTACCAAGGAAGCCTATTGTTAGACCCAGAAAAATTAGCAATTTTTTGTGATAAAAACTATAAATTTTCGTTAATTCTACTCAGATTTTAATTCTGTCTTCAAAAATAAGAAACTACAATTTATATCCTATCCGACAGTTTAAGTCTCCAGTTCGTATCTTAATGGGAAGTAATTTTAAAATGTAAATATAAAAACCTCTGCACCAATTTACATGCCTTCTTATGGGCAAAAAATGGGGCAAAAACGGGCCAAAATAGCCCCTCAAAATAGTAATTTCGAGGGTTTCGGATTTTTTCGTTTGGTTGTGACTAAAAACCTATAATCCTAGCAAATTTCAAGTTTCCAGCAAATCTGGAAGTGCCTCATAATTTTGTATCCTCCTATATATATATATATATATATATGATATATATATATATATACTAGTTAATATGTGCTTGCATTCTGCAAGCATTTTCAAATTTTAGCATTTTTACAAATTCAAATTATTCCCAAGCGATGTTGTACATAATGATATAACCATGTCAAATTTGGAGTTTGTTGCTCATTTAGAAGTGCCTTATAATTTTAATCCTCGTATGGGGCAATAATGCAGCAAAACAGCCCCTAACATTAAGAATTATTACAGTCTTAGATTTTTTCCATCTGTTGTAACTAAAAACCCATAATTCTGCCAAATTTCAAGTTTGTATCTCATTAAGAAGTGCCTTATAATTATCACACTTGTATGGGGCCGAAAAAGGGCAAAACCAAACATTAAAAATAGGAATTTTTGCAATTTTACAATTTTATCTTAGTTTGCCATGAAAATTCTATAATCCTGCCAAATTTCAAGTCTCTAGGTCCTATGCAGCTGCCTCGCATTTTTTGTTCTCATTGGGGCCGAAAAGGGGCAATACTGCCCTTTAAAAATGAGAATTTTTGTAATTTTATCTTAGGTTGCAATGAAATTTCTATAACCATGCCAAATTTCAAGTCTCTGGGTCCTATGCAGTTGCATCGCCTTTTTTGTTCTCGAATGGGGCAATAATGGGGCAAAACAGCCCCAAAAATGAGGATTATATCAATATCGGATTTCCTTCATTAGGTGTAGTTTAACATTAACAGCATTAAAATATAAGCCTCTGATTCACATTAAAAGCTTACCCATATGAAAGGATAGAGCTTGTTACCAAGGAAACCTATTGTTAGACCCAGAAAAATTAGCAATTTTTTGCGATAAAAACTATAAAATTACGCTAATTCTACTCGGATTTGCATTCCGTCTTCAAAAATAAGAAACTACAATTTATATCCTATCCGACAGTTTAAGTCTCGAGTTTGTATCTTGACGGGAAGTAATTTTAAAATGCAAATATAAAAACCTCTACACCAATTTACGTTTTCTTATGGGCAAAAAATGGGGCAAAAAGGGGCCAAGATAGCCCTTCAAAATAGTAATTTCAACAGTTTCGTATTTTTTCCTTTGGTTGTGACCAAAAACCTATAATCCTACCAAATTTCAAGTTTCTGGCACATCTGGAAGTGCCTCATAATTTTGTATCCTCCTATATATATGATATATCATGTGTAAGAAGCATCTATATATTATAGATATATATATCATGTGTAAGAAGCATCTATATATTATAGATATCATGTGTAAGAAGCATCTATATATTATAGATATATAGGAGGATACAAAATTATGAGGCACTTCCACATGTGCTAGAAAGTTGAAATTTGGTAGGAATATAGGTTCTTGGTCACAACCAAAGGAAAAAATCCGAAACTGGCGAAATTCCTATTATGAGGGGCTATTTTGGCCCTTTTTTGCCCCTTTTTTTGCCCATAAGAAAACATGTAAATTGGAGTAGAGGTTTTTATATTTGCATTTTAAAATTACTTCACATCAAGATACGAACTCGAGACTTAAACTGTCGGATAGGATATGAATTGTAGTTTCTTATTTTTGAAGACAGAATTCAAATCCAAGTAGAATTAGCGTAAATTTTTAGTTTTTATCGCAAAAAAGTGGTAATTTTTCTGGGTCTAACAATAGGCTTCCTAGGCAACTGGCTTAATCCTTTCTTATGGGTAAGCTTTTAATGGGAATCAGAGGCTTATATTTTAATGCCAAAAATGTTAAACTATGACAAATGAAGGAAATCCGATATTGTAATAATCCCCATTTTTGGGGTTCTTTTGCCCCAGTACTGCTCCATACGAGAACAAAAAAGGTTAGGAAGCTCAATATGAGCTACAGACTTGAAATTTGGCACCATTATAGAAACTTCATTCCAGGCGAAGATAAAAAAAACTGCAGTAATTCCAATTTCTAAGTGGCGGTTTTGCCCTATTTCTGCCCTATACGAGTGTGAAAGTTATACGGCAATTCTTAATGAGATTCAAACATGAAATTTGGCAGAATTATGGGTTTTTAGTTACAACAGAAGGAAGAAATCCGATATTGTAAAAATTCGAATTCCTAGCGGTTGTTTTGCCAGATTATTGCCCTAGGCGACGAATAAAATTATAAGGCATTTCTAAATGAGCAACAAACTTGAAATTTGACACGGTTATATGATTTGGTATGTAATTGATTGGAAATAATTCGAAATTGTAAAAATGCTGATATTTAAAAATGCTTGCAGAATGCAAGCACGTATTACTAGTATATATATATATATATATATATATATATATATATATATATATATATATATATATATAGGAGGATACAAAATTATGAGGCCCTTCCACATCTGCTGGAAACTTGAAATTTGGTAGGATTATAGTTTTTGGTCACAACCGAAGGAAAAAATCCGAAACTGTCGAAATTCCTATTTTAAGGGGCTCGTGTATATATATATATATATATATATATATATATATATATATATATATATATATATATATATATATCTATAATATATAGACGCTTCTTACACATGATATATATAGATATACAGTATAAACTGCTAATGTGACCACCTTTGTACAGTGACCACCTGCTTAATGTGACCACTTTTTAATGGTCCCCGCTGAAATTCTATAGTGTCAATGTAATATTTTTAGTGTATAGTGACCATCTGTCCAGTGTGACCAGTGACCACTATTTTGGGAAGCAGTTCTAGTATATACACCTTCCATATAGTGACCGATAAAGGATTGCCTCTTACGCTAGGGATGAACTACAGGGTTTTACCCAAACGGAATAGGCAGCCCATATTTTTATTGCTGTCTCGCGTTCACCCTCTGTCTACCTTCCGAGAAATTCACACATCCCTAAAGTTTCCAAATGTTCACTCTGAAGACAAAAGAATAAGGGTGGGTTTTATCCTCATTAATTTGTCTCATTTCAAGGCATCTTCTGGTTGGCTCGAATCTTTTAAAAATCGGAACAATATTTCCTCAATAATACTGGCAGGTGATGCAAATGAAGTAAATCCAGCTATTGTTGAAAAATTTCAAGCCAATTTCTCTGCGTTTGTTTTAGGTTTTGCCCCAGAAATATTTTTAATGGCTGATCGCTCTTTGGCAATTATAGTCGGTTCACTAGCTAAAGTTAGCAGCAGCCAATAGGAGACGGTTTGTTTGGGAAGGTAGTGGGGAGGAAGCCAGTCTCACTCCTGCTCTCGAAGAGTTCAAATCGGCCTGTGTTGCCATTTCTACCGCCATCCAAAGCCCGGATCAAAAAGAAGGATGGGAAGTATTTTATTTAGAAATCACGTAGTATATCAGCAAGAGCTGGCAACGCGCGCCGGTATATGCTCTCCCGCACGAAAGTTGAGAGGGGCGATGGAAGGGGAAACGTTTGTGATTGGCTACTTGCTCTAAGAAGGCCAAGAGACTTCAGCTAGTGAACAGACCATAAAAGGGATCCGTGTAAAGGCAGAAAGATGTCAAAGGAACGTCTTACAATTTTGCTTGCAGCTAGTGCAAAAGGTGAAAAACTTGAACCACTTGTGATAGGAAAATATCAGAATCCCCAGTGTTTTAATAATGCAAAAATAAACAAGCTACCAGTATCCTGGAGAGCTAATAAAAAGGCATGGATGACTTCAAAATTGTTCACTGAATGGTTGCAATATATCAATAGTAAGATGAGAAAGCAGAAAAGACACATTTTAATGAATGTTGATAATTGTCCTGCTCATCCCTGCGTTGAAAATTTGTCTAATGTAACGCTCAAGTTTTTGCCCCCAAATAGTACTTCAGTGCTTCAACCCTTAGATCAAGGTGTAATAAAATGCTTCAAAGCATTTTATAGAAGGTTTTTACTTTCAGATGTCATATCGAAATGCAAAACAAATGCAGTGCAATCTATTTCAGTTTTTGCTGCAAAAGTGAATGTACTTGAAGCTGTTATGTGGATTGCAGATGCATGGAAAAGAGTAAAAGAGGACACTATTGGTAAATGTTTTAAAAAGGCTGGATTTTCAAGTAAAGATAGTTTTGATACAAACGACTTTGAAAATGAAGTCGTGTTGCCGGATCTGGATGGCAGTGACATGGAGAACTTCATGTAGATGTTTTGCTCCATTATTGCCCCATACGAGGATTAAAATTATAAGGCACTTCTAAATGAGCAACAATCTCCAAATTTGACATGGTTATATGTCACTCCAATCCTTTTTAGAGCGCCTCTCTTCCCACCCCACGCTCTCCTTCACCTACCACTCCTCCCCCACCAGCATCACCTTCTTGGATGTCGACCTCTCCATCCGAGAGAACCAAATCCACACCAAAGTGCATCTAAAACCCTCCAACCGCCTCCAATATCTCCACTTCCACAGCTGCCACCCCCTCCACACCAAAGCCTCAATCCCCTACACCCTAGCCCGCCGAGGACGGAGAATCTGCTCGGAAAGAGACTCCCTTTCCGAGTACTGCTCTGTCCTCGAAAATGCTCTCCTCCAACGCGGATACCCGCCGGACCTAATTCGGGACCAAATCCGACGGGCTGTCGCACCCAACACCCCTAACCCACACTGCAACCGCCTCGCAACCCCCGACTCTACCCCCCAACTCACCCTAATCACCACTTTCTATCCCGGCATCCACGATACCCTAAAAAGTATCCTAAAGGCAGCCCACCCAATCCTCACTTCCTCCCCCAACCAGGTCTCCTTCCCCACACCCCCAATCCTCTCCTTCCGCAGACCTCCCAACCTAGCCAACATCTTGTCGAGAAAAGAACCCCCATCACCCACTCCTCTGCACCCTGCAGGGTCGCACCCCTGCCGCAGACCACGATGCCTAACATACCCTATAAACCCACCCTCCAACTCATTCTCAAATCCCACCACCATCATCACCTACCCCATAACACCCCCTACCAACTGTACCACCCGCAACGTATTCTACCTACTAACCTGCACCCAATGACCCGCCCTTTACGTCGGACTCACCAGCAATTCCCTCAACATTCTGATGAACGGCCATCGCAACAGCGTTAGTCTTAAACGACAGCTACCCGTGGCCGTGCATGCGAATAACCACAATCTCAGTTTCAATGTTTGTTTCACGGTGAGGGCCATCCGCGCCCTCTCGGACGACGCTTCCGCCCCCCAACTCCGTCAATGGGAACTGGCCCATATCCAAATCTTAAACTCTTTCTCTCCTCCCGGCCTCAATATCCGTTAATATTTCCTTCTTTCCACCCTCTCTTTCCCCCCTCCCCCTTCTACATCCTCCAATCCCCGACCTTTCCACGCTCCCTTCCCTTCCACCCCCACACCTTCACCCCAGTGTCACTGCCATATCAGTTGTGTCTCTCTTGTGCTGACGAAGGGATCATCCCGAAAGCTCTAACCTCTACAAATGTGTCTCCCCAACACCCCAGCGGCTCTACTCCCGGTAAGTGTTCACTGGGTTTCCTTCAACACCTAGTTGCCCAAAATATCCTTACTTACCTTTCCTCTTCCTTAGTATTTATATATATATATATATATATATATTTTGGGCAACTAGGTGTTGAAGGAAACCCAGTGAACACTTACCGGAAGTAGAGCCGCTGGGGTGTTGGAGAGACACATTTGTAGAGGTTAGAGCTTTCGGGATGATCCCTTCGTCAGCACAAGAGAGGTGTCTCTCTTGTGCTGACGAAGGGATCATCCCGAAAGCTCTAACCTCTACAAATGTGTCTCTCCAACACCCCAGCGGCTCTACTTCCGGTAAGTGTTCACTGGGTTTCCTTCAACACCTAGTTGCCCAAAATATATATATATATATATATATATAAGATGAGGCTGATCCATATGACCTAGAGACATTAAATTTGGCACGATTATAGAAATTTCGTTGCTACCGAAGAGAAAATAAAATATTGCAAAAACTCCAATTTTTAGGGGCGGTTTTGCCCCATTTCAGCCCCATGCGAATGTGAAAATTATAAGGTACTTCTTAATGAGATAAAAATTTGAAATTTGGCATAATTATGAGTTTTTAGTTATAACAGAAGGAAGAAATCTGATATTGTCAAAATTCAAAATCTTACGGGCTGTTTTGCCTCATTATTGCCCCATAAGAGGATTAAAATTTTAAGGCACTTCTAAATGAGTTACAAACTTGAAATTTGATACGGTCATATGATTTTGTACAAAATCGATTTGGAATAACTTGAAATTGTAAAAATTTTAAAATTTAAAAATGCTTGCAGAATGCAGGCACACATTAACTAGTGTGTGTGTGTGTGTGTGTGTGTGTATAGAGTATATTGCATACGGCCTATAATTGGCAGCGAAACTAGATTCACTAAATCTGTTGAAATTCAATGGGCACTTACACTAGTTTAAACTAATATTTCATTTTTTAGGTATTTCTAAATGCGCTAGAACTGAAATTTTTCCTAACGGTAGAATTCGCTAAATATCCAAATAGGGATTATAGAAATTTAAATGTTCATTTATTTGGTGGTTTAAAATTCATAAAAGACAAATGTTTATCTACTTTCGGTCGAGCAAAGGAGCCGAAATTTTTCTGAAAGTTAGACCTTGATGTTCCTCTAGTAATTAACATTGAAATTTTCAATGAAGTTTATTATTGTGGCCGTTAAAAGTTCATAAAGTTTAAACAATTAAATCCATATATAGCCGTACAGATTGTACTCGACGCGCTGAAAGGAAATGTTTCATTAGTACGTAACACTGCCGACCACGGCGACATCTAACACAAGCGATGGAAGCCAGCACCTCGCCCTCGAAATTGCGATTATCATATGAAGCCTAAGCATTCGAAGATGCAGAGTCTTCTGTAACGAAAATGACCAAACGAATAAAAAGCATGAGTTTAGAGAAACAATAAAGGCTAAACGTCAAATCGAGCTATGTGACTGAAATACATTAAATTGTGAAGAATTTCACCTTTCAATTTCTAAAAGACAAACCTTGCATGTAAAAGCATGGCGATGTAATTATACGCGATTTGGAATTAAGAATAGAATGAAACAAGTTAGGAAAGTGTACAACGTATCACAAATGGGCGCGTTTCGTGCAATGGAGTATTAGAAAGAAATTATATACCTGTACGTGAGGGAAATAGCATTTTAAAGTTCTTATATTCTTAAAAAATAATCCATTTTCTTCCTATTTAATAATATTGCATGCACGCGTAAGGAAATTAAACGTTTGTTTGTGAGATTGTTTATGATAGCAACAATGAAGAAGTAACCATGCAAGAAATTTTCTAAGTTCAACTCGATATAAGACATTCTCATTTGATTTTATAGATAACGGCTACTCCTACGACAAAAATGTATAGGAAAGAAAATACTCTTCTTTACAAGTTCTACAAGTTTTATTTGAAAAATATTTAGATATGAGCAATACTTTACGAGATATGACGAAAATTTAATTTTTTGTCACCAGTAAAGTGGTACCCGTGATTGGCGTACGTGATTCATTTTTGCGATTTTCTTCTTATATTTGATTGTAAGTCCTTAATATCAAATTTCATGACAACCCGTTCGGTAGAAGCCGAGAACGAAGATGCGGACGGACGGAGACAGACAGACAGCCAGCCGGACAGACAGAAAGACGGACGGACAGACCGACGATAATAGGCGCTCACACTGGAAGCGAAACGCCTAAAAAATGAAACCTTGGATATATTTCACACAATCGAGTATTTAATTCAAACGTCAGAAATTGTAATTATATCGAAAGAAGAGCGAAATGACATAGATAGAAACCTATCTGGTCAAAGAAGAGCACTGTGGACCACGGAAACAATTGGGACTCAAGAAAAATTCTTACGCAAAATTTCATTTGTATGGAGAGAAGCCAAAATACGCAACCGGTCGCAAACTTATGCCGGTGATTCGATTAAATCGCTTGCTTGTCGATGTTATATATTATATTATTAGCACAATCTTCAACTAAAGAGAAAATTTTTTGATAGTATCCACAGAACAGTAGAAATCTCTTATGACAAACCTGGTCGTTGTTAAGTCGATCAAGCAATTTGGCTCGATACTTGTCGGACGTCGGCAAAATTAAGTTCGAAAATTGTAAACCATTCAAATACACTCCTATGAGCAATCACACACATCATCTGAGAAAAAGATACAGAATTTTAAAAATCCTGTTCAAACTAACTTAAAAAACAGAAGGAAAGAAAAATTGGCAAAGGAAAAAGAAGGGGAGAAAGATGATGGATGGGACAGAGGGGGAGGGAGAGAGAGGGGAGGAGGTTGATAGAGGGGCATTGAGATAGGACGGAGGAGGCAATGACGGGGGGGGGAGAGGGGAAGGGGTTATAGGGAGAGGGGATAGAGAAAGTGGAGAGAAAGGTGTAGAGAGAGGGAACAGATAGAGGGTGATACATAGAGGGGAGGGGGATAGAGAGTTGGGTGAGTGAGAGAGAGGAGGGGGGTGAGAGAAAGAGGGCAGATAGAGAGAGGAGGGGGTGATATGATAGGGGGAAGGTAATGGCGTAAAGAGAGGAGATAATTGAGATGGGGGATGGGAGGGCGAGGAAAGAGTAAGAAGAGAGGAATTAGGAGGGGGTGGTGGTGGTGTTGTAGTAGCAGCAGTAGTAGTCGAGGCCGCCCTCGTCCCGTCGTCACGAAATTTGCGAGTCGAGACGTCAAAGCGAGAATTGCGTGCAAAGAAGAGCGACAAAAGAATACGCACCATTTCTTCCATCCACGCGTCCATCGTTACCGGTTCCCCTTACATCACTGCAACACGACAGCGGTCTTATTCCAATATATATATATATATATATATATATAATCCAACACTTCGACTGCTTCTCTTTGGAGGAAACCAGGAAACAGTCGCACTCGCTGCGTTAAGCGGACGATGGGAGGAAAGCACGACACACGACGCACCATGCACAAAACAGTCGCCCCGCTACGGGGCGAGGGAAACACCACCACGCACCGAAAGAAGGCACCCACAAAGGGACAGAAATAGCGAAGAACTAAGAAGAGAGCGTGCGAGTGGAACAAGTCTTCTTCTCCTCTCCGAGGGAGGACATGCCGTTGAAGCCAGGTGGGATGGCTGGTATTGTAGCGGACGCATCAGCCAAGGTGGCCACAGGAAGGGAAAACGTAGCACACGACGGTCGCTCGACCTCACAGACTGCCTATATCGGAAGGGAGGGAGGGAGAGAGAAGGGAAAGCATGCGAGAGAGTGAAAGGGAGGGAGGGGAGGCCTCTCTCTCTCTTTACTCCTCTCCCTACCTCCGCGCCTCCACACAGCGAACGCACAAACCACGTGCTCCTCTCCTCGGCCACGCCTCTCCTTCCTTTACACTCTCTCTCTCTCTCTCTCTCTACCGAGGAACTCCGCATAGAAACTATACACCCGATGGCTTCAATCGCCCAGCGGGTGGAAAATCGACTCCGGGATGCAAATTTGGGTGAAAAATGGCGAATATAATTGTTTTTATCAGATTGGCAATATTGTTATTTAAATCAAGTCTCCGTTTTCGGTTCGTGTAAATCCCTCTCGTGCGATTTTTTGGCTCACCAAGTTTCAAACTTACTTTGATTGAAAAGTTTTAGCGAAGATGTTTTTAAAAATGATTTCATTCTGAATCCCTGAGTGCTAACCACATGCAAGAACGCATTAAAGGCGCAGAAAATGTAGCAGTTGTTCCAAGGGCCCCCGATGACTATATAGGGCCCCTGCTGGCTATTGGGCCTCCGGCCGGCGATGATCCCCGTAACGCGGAGAAATAATAACTGTCGTGTGTGGCAACGAGGTGTTGGAAGAAGCCCAGTGGACAACAACATTTGAAGAGCCGCTGGGGGTGTTGAAGAAACATGGGAAAAGCGACGGAGGGAGAACGTCCCTCTCTCTCTTCGTCGCTGACGAAAAGCTTCCAAAAGATTGTGTTTTGTTATTCGTGTGCTATTTCTTCAACACCCCCAGCGGCTCTCCAAATTCTGGTAAATGTATGTACATACACACACATTTTTTGTACATTATATTCACGTCACATTAATTCTGTTATTCAAAGGTCACGGTTTCGTGAAATATAGGCGCGATTTAAGAAGTAAAATATGCTTTCTGATTTATTCCGAAGTTGGCTGTTCTGCTTTGGCGTTGGAAGTCAACAGAAACACATTCGCCAAAATTTAGAGGACAACATAAAATCAGGAATACAATAAGTTAGATTATTTACTCGAGTAATACCCGTACCCATGTAATGCCCGCAACCCCCTTTTTTAGAGTTAAATATTCGGAAAAAATGGAATTCGTGTAATGCCCGCACTTCCAAAATTTCGATTTTCACATTTTACGGCAACTTCGGTTGAATAATCTATCTGAAGCCGAGTTTGATGATACATTTATGGCAACAAACAAATATGTATTTAAGAAGTGTCTCCTAAAAATGACTTTTTAATACTTTTTTAACGCACTTAATCGTGAAAAATTGACATCCAATGTCATTATATTACACGGAAACTACTCGAAAGCCTATTTTGGAGTCTAGCTCCTTAATCTCACAGAAAGGTTCCATTTGGAGTCGTTACACATTCTCAAGTTATTTAATTTAAAACCATTATTTTCAAAGGAACCCAAAAAATGGAGTTACGGTAAAATGTAATTTGAGCATGGAGCAAATTAAAAGGTTATCTTATAGAATTCGTTTTTATTTAATGAGAAATATATGCAACTCAGTTGTTTTCTTTAATCAACTTTTCTATAAGAATGGACTCTTGACATTTACATAGAATATTTACGTGATTTAGGTTTCCTACTGACGGCTGGCAAGGATTTTTTAACAAATACCTTATAAATAACATGCTTCTTATATTATTCCACGCATTTTTTGAAACACCTAGGTTAAAAATTGTAGAAATAAAATGCACTGTATATTACCGAAAAACACCGACTCCATACCTCACACGTCAGACGCGAAGGATTGAGTAGGCTTTTTGTGAGTGATCTACCCTCAAAAGATGAATGTCTCAAGTAACGTCCGCACCCCCGTTTTATTATGGGAACTTCCGGGGGGAAAAGTGCGGGTATTACACGAGTAAATACGGTATAGCATACACCTTTAGTAAAATTTTATTAGGACTAGTATAAGTGCCCATCAAAAATGACGGGGATGATCGATTATCTTTCTGAAATAAAACTGAGGCAGTCTTCTTTGACCTGAAATCATACCTCCTGCTGAGAGGGTTGCCTTCGATCCGAGCAAAGAATCTAAACCCTCGCCACTAGTATATCTATTGTGCTTCAAAAGCTGACCTTAGTCCCCTCCTGTCAGGTATATTTCTGTTTCAGAGTGTAACAGAGGGAGTGAATAAATTAATTAAAAATCTGATGTGGCCAACACATGACTTTCTCCATATTTGGGGTATAGATATTTAAATTATTACGAACAGCATTATAAGGCAAAATTATTATTTCGCACCGTAGAAGAATACAGTCGTCCGTATTGCCGTAAATTAGGTATATTTTAAATATGTTTACAGAATTCACCGCTACATGGTGGTGGCGCTGTATACTAGAAAAAGCAAAATATCTCCGAAATGGATGGTTCCACAAAAATTTGTTTCAAACAAAACTTGGAAGAAATATTATTCTCTACAACTTTGGTCCTCACGAAGATTACCAATAACGATGTTTTTAAGGAGAAAACCGAAAAACCGGTTATTTATAAATAACTCCTAAACAATAACTACAATAGAAAATTGTTTCAAATGAAAGTTATAGGAAATTACATTCTCTATAACTTTTGTATAGAATTGTATATACAATAATGATGTTTTAATGGAGAAATATCGCAAAAACCGAATCAGGTTTCAAATAAACCTCGACTTCCGGTTAACCGTTATTGTCCAAAAACTAAATTAGTCCTTTGCTCATGCTAAAGTGTTATATATGAAATTTGGTGTTAATGTGACAAGTACTTTTTGAGTTAGAGCGCCCACAATCACATACACACACACATACGCAGAGACACACACGCACACAAACACACACAGACATCATTCCTAAAATAGTCTAAACGTGTTCTAGGGACTTCAAAACATGTATTTCCGTTGAAATCTCGAAGTCGATTTTTTTCATGGACACAATACTTTCCCATTACTACGTATGGAGAAAGTAAAAACAATACATTTTCACAAATCTCACTATCTCGATGTTCTATATTCTGCAAGTGTGCGTATAATATTGGATGCACATTTCAATTCGTCCAAGCTAACACTGCCACTGATTTAGGTGAGTATTAACAAGTAATGATTGTCTGTTCTAGTTCGTTTATGTCTTTTGTAGCACTGAAGTTAATTTTGGTGTGTGCTGTGCGTGTATGACGTAGCAGGATCGTGCACATTTATTTTTTATTTATTTATTATTACTACATCAAGTTCTTTTCTAATTTATTTTGTGTTTATTATTATTATAATAGCTATATATTAATTTTACGTTGACGTCTTTAGACATTTGTTTACACTTTATATCGGCGTATTTCTCGAGAACCGTTCGTTGTAAAGATATGCGGTAAACGGCGTTTTGTTTCTACTGGCTATGAGGTCCCTGGAAAAATATTTTCGTTTGCTAAAGTGTCCCGGGTTCGAATCCAGGAGACAGTTATATTTTCCCATAAGTTTACACGGGATTTTCGATTTTTCAGAGTGCAAAGTTTTCTTCCTTCATTCGTTAAAATATGTAAATATGGACCAATTTTCTTCTTTTTTAGGCGCCTTTCGCGTGAGCGCCAATTATCGTCGGTCTGTCCGTCCGTCCGCATGTTCGTTCTCGGCTTCTACCGAACGGGTTTTCATTAAGGACTTTTAATCAAATATAAGAAGAAAATCGCAAAAATGAATCACGTACGCCAATCACGGGTACCACTTTACTGGTGACAAAAAATTAAATTTTCGTCATATCTCGTAAAGTATTGCTCATATCTAAATATTTTTCAAATAAAACTTGTAAAGAAGAGTATTTTCTTTCCTATACATTTTTATCGTAGGATTAACCATTATCGAGAAAAACAAACAAGAATGTCTTAATTGGAGTTGAACTTAGAAAATTTCTTGCATGGTTACTTCTTCATTGTTGCTATCATAAACAATCTCACAAACAAACGTTTAATTTCCCCACGCGTGCATGCAATATTATTAAATAGGAAGAAATGGATTATTTTTGAAGAATATAAGAACTTTAAAATGCTATTTCCCTCACGTACAGGTATATAATTTCTTTCTAATACTCCATTGCACGAAACGCGCCCATTTGTGATACGTTGTACACTTTCCTAACTTGTTGCCCTATTCGACGGCTAAAGCTCTATACTATCTTATTATTGCGATGTTTAGACGTTACACGGTCGAAGTTTTCAGAAATACGCATCTTTTTTTAAATTTTTAGAAAATTTAGAGAATTTATAGAAAATGAAGAAATATTACAACTAAATGAACCGAAAGTGGATTCATTAATTGAACTTTCTTGTGATACTGCCTTGAAACAGAATTTTGATAACCTCCCCTTAATTAATTTTTGGTTGTTGCCGAATTGAATATACACATTTATCTGGGAAAGCGGTCAGATTCCTAATGCCTTTCGTTACAACATATAAGTGTGAAACTGGCTTCTCCAATTTGGTTTTCTTAAAAAGCAAGTATAGGAATAGATTGGATGTTGAGCCAGATTTGAGGGTAAAATTGACTTCTTTTCCTCCTGACATACAGTTGTTATGTGATAACAAACAACATCATCCTTCACATTATTTTCTTCCTTATTCCTCATTTTGTAAAATTGAATAAATGGTGAATTTTAATTTCTAATTCCTAATACTGTAAGGTTGAATAAACAGTGGAATTTAATTTCTTTCATTTATTTTATGGTATTATAAATATGCACATGTAACGCAGTAAATTGTTAATTTACTGTGCAAACTTTGTGTCGGAAATGCAAGGAAAGTAGGTCTATCCGCGATTGGTCTATCGGGAGTTTTGATGTATGTATGTATTAAGATGGGCCGCAAAAAAATTATAATAAAAAAACCGATCCCCAGGTCTGCAAAGTTTGGGAAACGCTGGATCTGCAGCAACCGACCTAGCGCGAATAACACCTTTCGAGGTCAACCGCCATCAAAAGCGAGAGTCCAAAAGCGAGGGCAGCGTATGAAAGGATAAAAGGGAATCACGTAAATCTATTTTAATCGAAATTTTTTTAAAAAAATGTATCGTTAACAAAAGAATCACTGGCCATGTGTGACCGAAATCCTTCATCATGAGTCGAAAAGATTGAAATTTAACGACAATTTCTAAATACGTACGAAACTAATACTTGCAAACGGCGACAAAAAGTTTATCGAGGTAATTAGAATAGCGTAGCTAGGAACCGACAGTGCGACGTCGTCGTCCTTGGTTCGATTCCATTAAAGTTTTCCGCAGCGTCCGATTCGCAGATGACCATTCCAAACCTAAGCGTTACGCAAAGAATCCTTTTCTAGGCGCGTTTCGTCGCCTTCAGCGTGAGCGCCTATTGTCCTATCGTCCGAACGGATTTTCATGAAATTTGATATTAAAAACTAAGTCCAAAATAATAAGAAAGTCACATAAATGAATCAAGCAAGCCAATCAGGGATACCACTTTACTGGTGACAAAAAATGAACTTTTCGTCATATCTCCTAAAATATTGCTCATATAAAAATATTTTTCAAATTAAACTTGTAGAACCAGTAAAGAAGAGTATTTCGTTCCCTATACATTTTTATCGTAGGAGTAGCCGTTATCAAGAAAATCAAACAAGAATGTCTTAATTGGAGTTGAACTAAGAAAATTTCTTGCGTGGCTACTACTTCATTGTTGCTAACATAAACAATCTCACAAACAAACGTTTAATTTCCTTACGTCTGAAATGCAATACTTTTAAATAGGAAGAAAATAGATTCTTTATGACGAAGAAAAGTACTTTAAAACGCTATTTCCCTTACGTACAGGTATATAATTGCTTTCTAATACTCCATTGCACGAAACGCGCCCATTTGTGATACGCTGTACACTTTCCTAACTTGTTTTAATTCCCTAAGCCAAAGATAAAAATGACAATAAAGATAAAAATACGCCATCAAAGTTGGGCCCAAAGGGAGATTGTAGAAAACATTTTTAAAACCTGAAATGCCGCAAATTCGCTTCGATCATAAATTAATAATAAGATATATACCCGTCGTCGTCGTTCCGGCGTTGTCAGATCTTTTTTGCTTTTGGGCATTCGGAGAAGCAAGACGTCAGATACGCTCCTCCCTCCCTCCCTTCCTCTCGAATAGTTGCTAAAGTGCGAACCATTCATTCAATCCCCATTGATACATCTCCAGATTTCGCGCTACGTGTTCGCTAATTAACTCCAAGAAAACGAAACCAAGCAACATCATCTACACCAGGGCTTCCCAACCTTTATTATGTGGTTTGAGGGCACTTGTATTCTTTAAAAATTTTTAGTATACAAGTCTTCAAACTCATGTAAGATCAAAACTTTTTATAAACATGAAATAACTCAATGTACATACCCCTTATAGCCAAAGAAGTTTATTAAACGAAAATTCATCCACAATTCTGTCTTCTACAGATAACCGAAGAGTAGCTTCAAGATGCTCGTACTTAATTTTGTTTCGGTATTTACTTTTGAGGAAATGAAGCGCACTAAATGTTCTTTCGCACACCACCTTCTTTCACATGTAAACTAATGTCTAATATCGCGTTTTGAAATTTCTCAATTATATAAACAGTATCAACTATGGCTAAGCCTGGTTGATGTACCTGGCGATTTATTGAACTGAATTTTGGCACTTATTATCAAGCAAGCACTCAGAGAACAACACAGAGCTATCCAAATGTGAGGCGAACGTACTCCATACTTTCAGATGTGCTCGTTTACGAATGATTTTCCTACAGCCATTCCCTCTAGCTTAGTTTGTTTTCTAAAAGGACCTCTTATTGCCGCCCCAAGAGAGAGTCAGAGAGGAATAATGAATGGATGCATAGCATTTTTCGGCCAGCTGTTAAAGTCCTTTGTTTATACAGAGAGGCATCTGGATCATATCTTTATATTCTGAACAAGGGATTATTCATTCCGTCTGTTTATTCACAACAATGCTGTACAAGGTTCGAGTCGAATTACTGGGTTGAGGACCCCTTGTATGACGGAGAAGTTAGTGATGGCCGCATTTGAGAATAGCTGATCTACACTGTGTATTCTCCACCTACGCAGCATAGGACCAGGCATTTTATTCTTGAAAAAGATCCAATTCAATGAAAATACACGCTTTTAGGTCCCCTGACTACGTTTTCACTATTTTCTCTATTATGTCTGTCTGTCCTTGTGTATGTATGTGACAGGAATTTTTCGGGTGCTCTAAATGAAAAACTAATACTCCTATTAGCACAAAACTTTATATTTAAGATTTTTATTAGTAAATGAAAAGGTTTTGGCTGAAACTGGTCAACCGGAAGTGGATGTAACTAATGAAAAACTAATACTCCTATTAGCACAAAACTTTATATTTAAGATTTTTATTAGTAAATGAAAAGGTTTTGGCTGAAACTGGTCAACCGGAAGTGGATGTAACTCCTATTTTTTTTTTCCAAATATTTCCTTCGTAACTCAGTTTATGTAAGCATTTGTCATTACCAAAGTTGTACACTATGTAATTTTCTACAAGTTTTGTTTGAAACATTTTTTCATTAAGTGAGACGTTTAACATAAGAGGCATTTCGATTATTCGTCTGAATTTACGCCAAGTACGTCGCTCAGTGAAACCTTAGTTTCCGTTGCCATGACAACATTTTCCAATTGTTGATCGCGATTCGTACGCTGCAAGGGGTAAGGTTGATAATTACTGCTCTAAAGGATACAATGCTGATTTGTATGTTTAAAAAGTACCTATATCTTTTCTGAAATTCTTCTGTTGTAAAACCGATAAAATAATAGTACCGTACGATAAATATCAAATTAAGCATTTTCTGTTAACACAGCAAGGAAATGCTGCAGTAGCAACTGAAATTTTACAGAAAATATACGTATTTTATTGCACTTGTATGTCAAGTGTATGTTAAATGAAAGAATTTGGAAATAATATACTGCAAGCTTACTATCAAATTATAGCATTATGCAGAGTTGCTGAAATTGAGCAGAAGTTCGCAATATCGAGTTTTGAGGTCGTATAGAAAATGTGGTGCAAAAATTCTTGTCCGTAAGATCCATTGATTATGTGCGTGGCACGATGGTGCTAATTAACGTGCCAGAAACACGCCAAAACAATATCTAGAACGGAAAGGTACCACATATCATTTTGCCCCGATGCAAACAGACAGGTCAATACAGACTTTAAGCATGGTGCGTGCACAGTATGATGACATCCCATAGGCGGACTGCAAGGCAAAAATTTAACGTAAAAATTCGAGAGTCAGAACAAACGGAGAATTGCACAAGCAAGTTACGGCAAAGGTCAGAAAATCAATTAGTGGATCCGATGGAACGATAAACCTCCAAAATGACAAGAATCGCGAAGCTTTCCTTCAATCCTCAATTGCATCCTTCGCAAAAAAAAAATTCACTATGGATCTAACGGTATCACAGAACAGGTAATGGAAATATTTAATAAGATAAGCGTTCAACCGACTATTTTATACAAATCAGGCTGCACGAGAAAAGTTTGTATTTAGAACGATAACAGGAAAATAAGTGTAAGCGGAAAAGCGTTCTGCGCGATATTAATACGGTCTAATAAACAAATGGCAAAAGAGGCATTTTAAGACAAAGATGAAGAAGGAGTTAATAAAAAAACGTAGCGGGTTAACGAGTCAAACGATGAAATGGAACGCTGTGATTAGACAAGGAGTGATGACAATAAGATAAAATTAATACATATTAATGATGTTGTAGTTTATGGTATTATAAGGATTCGAAAAGTATAGTAGTATGTATGTATGTATGTATGTATAAGGAAAGAAGAAAAGAAGGCGGCGGAGGAGCTTAATCCTTGGTTGGAAGAAACCCCCGTATGTCCCAATAGAGGGCAGAAGCCTATATTCAGACTGGCCTTGAACTTGAAGAAGAGTGAGATGGGGTGGGGGGGGGAGGAGGGGAGGGGAGGGGAGGAGAGAGAGACAGACAGACGACTTTATTGAGGGCGAAATTGAGACTATGTATATAGTAGCAGTAGTAGTAGTCCCTTCTTACATTTAACCCTAGAGAGGGGGAGAGAGGGAGAGATGGTATAGACCCGAGTTTTCCAACCTTCTGAACTCTTTGGAGCACTTAAGCAACCCTTCCAGGCTCTGCGGACCACCTCATTGCTTACACTAACCTACTTACTGTATCTACGTTTAAGAAAGGGGCTTACTTGCTTACGTAGTTTATTTGAACATTTTCGAATATATTGCACACGTCTGTTTGAGGGGCGCCTGATTATTTTTTGTTTTATTCCAAGAATTATTTTCAACGTTTATAGGAGAAATTCGTGAAATATAAAATAGTATTACAAACAACATCATAATAAACATATCACAAAATGCCTTTTATTTCTAAACTATGTACTTCATACAGAAGAATAGTAAAATACAAAAAAACATTTATTTTTATAAGAACAAAAATAAATGTATTAATGAGAACCTTGGCGTTGAATATCCTGCATAAGTTCATTAATATCTGGAGCTAAAGAAGTCAGAGATAACCTTAACACTGATTGCAGGTTTCTCTGTTTTTGTAGGGACCACAGCTGAAAATCCTGATTCACATAAGTAGACACATAGGTAGAGATAAATGGAATATTCAGGGCCTTCTCACTCACTCGGTACAGGGCAGTATTCATTTCTAATCTTTATCCAAAAATTCTCGAGTCGTATAGTGTTATTTTTTTTAAATTCTGCATTGGGCATTTGATGCTATATCAATTAGTTAATGTTCCTCTTCAAGTGACAACTGGTCATCATCGTGATCAGAAAATGGATCCAAAGCACACCTTTGCGAGGGTCAGATTCGTCAGGGAAATAGTTTTCAAATTCCTCTTGAAGGGTTAATATGAGAGACGAAACGCAATCAAATAACTCTTCCGTTTTAACATCAATAGAATTCGCACTCGGGTCATTAAGAGTAAGTTATGGATGGCAGAGAGGTGGAATCGGGAAAGGGTGGGAAAATCTTTAAGTTAACGACATTAATTAAGTATTGAATACCTGTAATAGTGTAAAACTTGATTAACGTTTCCCAAAAAATTCCAACTAAATATTATGTGCGGTCTAAAAATAACTACATTTTGGAAACCTCCGCGGACCACAAATGGCCCGCAGACCATAGGTTGGGAAACACTGGTATAGAGAACTGGTGATCGACCCACGGCCCACATGCGGCTCTCGAGAGCGTTTTATGTGGCTCGCTAAACTACGATTAAAAAGAGATTTAACACAAAAATATCTATAATATACTAGTAGACGGTGCTTGCATTCTGCAAGCATTTTGGAAATAGAATATATCAAATTGTTTTGCATCGGTTTTGTTCAAATATATAATCGTGCCAAATTTCAAGTCTCTGGGTCAGTGTTTCCCAACTTTTTTTAGAGTCGCGCGGCACCCTTAAGTGACTTTTCATAGTTTGGCGGCACCCCTTTCCCCTATCCAGCATCAGCAATAGGTAATCGTAATAATAACCCCCTTCTCCTCCATATCTCCTTCTCTCATTTCGAAGTAAGTGCCTTTGCGACAAGTTCGTCTCAACGCTGGTTTTGATTTTTGAAATCCGACGATGCAAAATGAGGCTAAAAATGGGTAAAGAGAATAATTACTGCGGCACCCCTCAGAACACTTCACGGCACTCCAGGGTGCCGCGACACCCAGGTTGGGAAACACTGCTCTAGCTCATCTAGAAGTTCCGTACAATTTAAAACCTCGTATGGGGAAAAAATGGGACAAAACAGCCTGAAAAATGGAATTTTAAAAAATTTAGGTGTTTTTTCATAGGTTGTAATCAAATACCTATAATCGTGCCAAATTTTAAGGCCTTAGCTCATTTAGAAGTGCCTTATAATTTTTATTCTCATATGGGGCAATGATGGTGCAAAATAGCCCCTAAGATTTCGAAGTTTTACAATATCGGAATTTTTCCTTCTGTTGTAACCAAAAACCTATAATAGTGCCAAATTTCAAATCTCCAACTCATCCAGAAGTGCCTCATAATTTTCACACTTGTATGGGGAAGAAATGGGGTGAAAACATCCCGAAAAATTGGAATTTTTACAAAATCGGATTTCTTCCCTTGGTCGTAGTTTAATATTAATGGCATTATGATATAGCCCACCTTGAAAAGCTCGTTGCCATATAAAAGCATTGAGCTCGTTGCCATAACAGCCGATTGATGGGACCCCAAAAAATTCCCACTTTTTCCGATAAAAACTAAAAACTTACGGAAAATCTACACGGAATTGAATTCAGTCTTCAAAAAACATGAACTAAAATTTCTGAACTTTCCGACAGTTCATGTCCCGAGTTCGAATCTTGATGGTAAATAATTTTAAAAAGCAAATATAAGAACCTCTACACCGATTTCCGAAACTGTTAAATTTGCAAATTATAGGAGCTGTTTTGCCCCATTATTGCCCCATACGAGGATAAAAATTTGGAGACACTTTCAGATGAGTTTCGCACATTTTTAGGTTTTGGGTCAAAACCTATGGATAACTCCGAAATTCTAAAAATTTCGATTTTTAAGGGGCTGTTTTGCCCCATTATTGCCCCACACGAGGATAAAATTATAAGGCACTTCCACATGAGCTAGAGATTTGAAATTTGGCAAGACTATAGATCAGGGGTTCCCAACCTTTACGTTGGCAAGGGCGCCTTCGGTTTAACAGCGAAGGCGCCAGTGTCCTTCCACTCAACACTTAAAAAGCTCGTAGCTGTATTTAATTGTATTCTAAAACAACATTGTTTATTAAACATGAAAAGTAATAAGTAACGAGAATATACAGGGTGATTCTTTTATTCGAGGACCCTGAAAAATCGCTATATCTTAGAATAAAAACCGGAGAGAATTGCTAAAATTTCTATGAACATAGTTTAATGTTATTTAAAAAATCTCACATCAAATGCTGAAAATGAGCACCACCTTGATGAATACATATATGTACTTATTGTTAGTACGTCCTCCCCTCAGCATATCGTCTGACACGAATAAAAACATCACCCTGTATAATACGAGAATATAGCCTTTCGAATATTTTATAAGAAAAGTACTCAGCGGTGTTTTCTATGAATGCATGAACAGAGAAATGTGACTAGAGCGCAAACATGAAGTGACACTCCTTCATCAACAAGGAAGAAAATAATGATGACTGTTCACAAAAGGGATAAGATACATTACAATAAAGAATAAAGTTAAAATGATACAATGAACCACTTCTGAGGGGTTGGCGAATTGATGAAAAAACTGCGAGAAAAATCGTAAAATATTACGTTAAATGACATTGTATGTAAATTCTACAAGACTGAGTCATAAAGTCTTTTTAGATTTGCACTTTCCAGTACTCTGTTACCGCAGAACACTATTAGTCTCAAGAGCTGCAAGTTTTAAGGAGGACACCAGAACAAACCTCGGCGGGCGCCACAGCGAACCTTGGCAGGCGCCATGGCGCTCGCGGGCACCGCGTTGGGAAGCCCTGCCATAGATGATATGTCACAGCCGATGGGAAAAAATCTGACATTATGAGAATTCCAATTTTTAGGGGTTCTTTTGCCCCATTTTTCCCCATATGAGGATAAATATTATAGGGCACTTCCAGAAGAGATAGACTTGAAATTTGGCCAGATTGTTCGTCATAACATTTGGGGAAAATCCGACATCGTTAAAATTCTAATATTAAGATGTTGTTTTTTCATTATAGTTGAAAGTAGGATGAAATGCTTGCAGAATGCATGCGCCGTCTACTAGTATAATATACATTCAAGTACCGACAACAAAATACTTGATATTGAAGTGTTATCGCTTAAAACCTCATTTGGACTCGATACCCCAGACTCTCTATTTAACGTCCGATTTAAAGTCTAATAATGTGGATCGTCGAAGCATTGACAAGTTGCAACGTAGCCGCCGAGGAATTCACAACCACCAATGCGGCCGGCCAAGTAGAATGGGTTGACCACCACTGCTATAGAGCAAGGGTGGGGAACCCTTTTACAAATGGCATTAAGTGGTGGCGGGGCATTGCAAGTTAAAGTATGATTAAAGTATAAATCGAAGTTATCGAGAGATTATAAGGTATCATATATGTGGAAATCAATTCTAAATTAGAGTATTTAGGTTAATATTTCAGTATTAAATGCTTTATTATCATTATCTGGATTACAAAATATGAGTGTGTGTTAAATTTTACGGATCTCTTCGCGGGCGACACAAAACTCTTTCGGGGGTCGCATGCGGACCGCGTGCCGGTGGTTCCCCACCCCTGGTGTCTAGAGAGAGAGAGATGGAGAGAAAGAGAGATGGGTGAGAGAGGAGAGAGTGATCACGTGATAGCCTCAGCTGGTTGCACGAGGGAGGGAAGGAAGGCGTCCGAAAATAAAATCTGCTTCTGGACAGGCGCCCACCTCCTCCACACTCTACGGAGTTGACTTGGATTCCAAGGACAGCTCTTCCACTCTCAAAAATTGGCGTAGAGGCGTGAGAACAGTCCACGTTCGATCGCAATCGCCTAACAAAACGCTCCCCGTTAGCGTATGGCCTCCGCTTTACAAGGCAATGTAAAGTGTAGGTTAATGATATGTAGCCGCCCAATCGCGAGACGTATGATCTCTCAATACCACGAATATTTCCTCGGTAAAGAGGATGAACCCACTCCAGATATAGCAATCGCCCTCTTCCGCCTCCCACGACCACTTCCTCCTCTTTTGACGAATATCTCCGTTACAACATCAATGTAAATATTTCGTTAATAGAAGTTGTAGATAATATAATTTTCTACAAGGTTGGTGTGGAACACTTTATCATAGAATCGATTTTTTAAAGAGATACAGGTATCCCGGTTTCGCCGAAAGCTGTTTCGCTTATTCGCGGTTTGGAAATGATTCTACTTGTCACCGGTTTTGCATTTTTTGGAAATAATTTTCGCTGTTTCGTATTCAAATATTGATAGGAGGCCTTCGTGGGACTATGCATTTTAAAACTGAGTTCGGAGCAAGGTAAAAGTACTGTTTCTATATAAATTCATGTCTTGTTTATTACAAAGACTGCGGTCTTTACTCTTAACAAATAATGATTCATTTAAATTATTATTCATCCATTTACTGTGAAATATTTATTTTTCAGCAGAAATGAAGCCAAATAACTTAGGCGCATCACATCTTAACTGATAATTTAAAAAATGAAGACGTAAGAATTTAATTGGACAGCGCAAAAGCAGAAAATAAAAACTGCAATAAAGCCGCGGTACACAGTATTTTCATTTTACAGCACAGTATTTATTTTTAATTTAAAAAAATGTGATGGCACCTAAACGTGTTTGTGAAAGTGATGCATTAGCTAAGAGACAGCGTAAAGTCACGTCTTTGAGCGAAAAGATCACAATATTAAATATATAAAAAAGTGGAGCTAGTATCGCTTCAGATGAAAGACAATATGGTGTGAACGAATCAACGATTCGTCCTATAAAAAAATGCCGAAGACAAAATTCAAGGTACTGTAATAGCAGCTACTCCGTCCGTCCAGCGCTAAAGTTTCTTTTGAGAGAGTAGGCGTGACCCTACGTTAGAAAAAATGAAAACACTCTCGACTAAGGATAAATCTGAAAAATGCACCACTTAGCAAGCAAATAATAATAAATAAAGCACTTAATTTATATGAACATTTAAAGAGTGGAAGACGATGAAGAAGGCAATTCTTCAACCAGTTTTTCAGCAAGCAGGGGCTGGTTTGAAATTTTAAAGAAGCGCTTAAACTCTATCGGGGGAATCTGCATCAACGGATCGGCAAGGAGCAAAGGAATTTCCTAAAGAGTTTTTTAAGCACATCGAGGCGATATGTTATAATCCAGAAACAACTTTCAATATTGATGAAACTAGCTTATACTGGAAGAAAATGACTAATAGAACGTTTACATCCATAGAGAAAAACACTGCACCTGAGTCTAAGGCTACAAAAGATCGCCCAAGTATAATATAATGTGGAAACGCTTTGGGAAATGTTAGCCGATGCCAATTTAGAGTTCAGAAAATCCTACTGCATTCAAAGGGAAGATTGAATCAGATGTACCAGTCATCTGGAGGTCTAATAAGGAAGCATGGGTTACGTATAAACTGATCGATGACTGGATTGTCAACAGCTTCATCCAGCAAGCGAAGAACTATCTGAGGCAAAAGAATTTGCATTTAACGTGCTTCTGGTCTTGGAGAACGCTACTGGACATCCTGCTTTTGACAAAGTTCCTCATCATAAGCTTATTCGAAAGTTCAAACGGTACGGGACTAACAAGACAGTTGCAAGATGGATGAAAGTGTTTCTCAGTGATGGAGAGCAGATGGCAGTAATCGATGGACATCGTTCAGAATCCGTGAAGAGTGCCACAACTAGGGAGGGGAAAGTGGGGCATCTGCCCCGGGCGCAACTACGCAAGGGCGCAAAAAACCCAAATTGTAACTAAATAAACTAGAGAAAATAATATCTTGAAGGGAGAGAGTGCGCATATTTAGTAGATTGCCCCGGGCGCTAAAATATACAGTTACGGGTCTGCCCGTGAATGTCACCTCCGGCGTTCCTCAGGGAAGCGTCTTGGACCCGATACTTTTACTTTCTCCATATACGTAGTATAGAGAAAGTATTGTTTTCAAGAAAAAAATCGAATTCGAGATTTCAATGGAAATACACGTTTTGAGGTCCCTAGAAAACGTTTTGACCGTTTTCTCGATGATGTTTGTGTGCCCGTGTGTTTGTATGCCCGTATGTGTGTGATATTTTGCGTGCGCTCTAACTCAAAAACTACTCATCAGATCAACATGAAATTCTATATTTGTGATTTTCTATATATTCTTAAGATTTGAAATGATTTTTATAACTATCGGTCAACCGGAAGTAGCGGTTTCCTCTATTAAAATTTCGTTTTTCTTAAATATTTTGCTAAAAACAGAATTGTTGTTAACACACACACACACACATATACCTATATATATACATACATCCTATATATAATGCGCGTAGTGAAGTTGCGTCCGTCCGTCAGTGCGTATGAAGCCTCGCGTAACTATATCGGCGTATTTCTCGAGAACAGTCTGTCGTAAAGATATGCGGTAAACGGCGTTTTGTTTCTACTGGCTATGAGGTCCCTGAAAAAATATTTTCGTTTGCTGAAGTGTCCCGGATTCGAATCCAGGAGACAATTATATTTTCCCATAAGCTTACACGGGATTTTCGATTTTTCAGAGTGCAAGATTTTTTTCCTTCGTTCATTAAAATAAGTAAATATAGACCGATTTTCTTCTTTTTTGCTTTATTCGACCGCTAAAGCTTTATACTATCTTATTCTTGCAATGTTTACACGTTATGCGGTCTAAATTTTCAGAAATAGGCATTCTCTTTCGAATTTTTCTGATTTTTCGTACTCATTCCGGGCGTTGCCAAGGAGCCTCTCATTGTTGCCTCCGATTCATTTAAGGCCAATAGACGAAATAAAAGCGTTATTGTTATCTTCTCTTCACTGATAATCTAAATAAACGCTTGCACTGACGTCGCCTTTATAGTAGGTCCTGTAAGAAATTAAAAGCAGTCGCTGATAGGAGCCCAACTTACGACCACACCAACAATATTCAAGAAAGTTATTGTAGGACCGATAGATACAAGGAATCCTTCTTCCCTAAGTAAGACGATAAGAGAGCATAACAGGAGTATAACGTAATAGGTCGGAGTTAATCTCCCCCTGCCACACGCCAATTGCGGTGGCTCGCAGGGTATTTATTCAGATTCAGATACAGTGATTTATTTTCCGTGATTTCTTACCAAACTACGCCAACGAAATGGACCATGAAATCGGCGATAACTAACCTCCGTTAGCGACACTTCGTCCACGATAGCGACGAATGAGCTGAATAATTTCTTCGATGGCTTTCCGCATTAATATGTTTCCATTATGCCCTTAAAGGGTAACCCACACCGAACATTTTCGTCCATTGGCTCGTAGAGGGAAAGAAAATGACACGAGAGGCATAGGGAGAAAGAGAACGATGGCCCACAAAACGCTCGCCTTTTTCCCGGACATATATATGTACATATAGAATGGAACGCACCGCTCGGCAACAATTGGCCGAACATGAAAACTTTATCCCCGGCAACCAACCTCTTCAGTTTGCGGGTTTCGCAGCGACCGCAAAAAGCTTCGGCATTTGAGGTCGAGAACAGATTTTTAGTGGAAAAGCGGTTTATGAGAGTAAGATTAAGAGGATGAAAGGGAAAGAGGGTGAGAGAGAGAAAGAGAGAGCGCGGGGAACTAGACACCGTTTTCTATTCCTCGAGCCTCTTTCAGCCTCTCCCAACGATTACGTAAGAAGAAAAAAAAGAGGCGCATTTCGCGCGCCCGTGATTTAGTGCTCCCGACGAAACGTTTGCACCATGCACTCCCGCATATTACCCAATTGTGACGCATCAAGCCATGACACTATCAGAGGCAGCAACAGCAGCCGCGGCGGAACCCAAGGCCAGGGTCGCAACGAAGGATGGAAGATGCGGCCTCCTGACGCTTTAAGTATGGGGTTTCACGGTTACGTATGAGGAAGAGTGAGTGGGGAGGGGGGGGGGAAGGAGGGGAAGGGGACAAAGAGGAAGGCAGCAGTGGGATCGAGCGAGGAAGACGGGGGAAATAAATGGGTGTGGAGGATGGAGAGCAGCAGCAGGAGGTGATTAAAGGAAAGTGATGAGGCCAAAGTGGACACGAATTACACAAATGTCCTTTCTCCTCGTGGCCCAAGCTCACATATACGCACACGCACATTATAGCGCGCGTGAACGCAGGTCAGGACTTAATTCAAAATTAAGGCCGGGAGATCTTTAGCGATAAGTGCGTGATGCTGCAGGTCCGCTGCGATGCGGTTATTGTGCAGCGGATACGTCTCGGAATGCGCACTTGAGCAGAGGAATGTCTCCATGGAGCCTGTACTGAACGCACAAATACCTCTTCCTTAAAACGGCAGTAAACAATTGTTACCATGACCCCTGATTCAGTTTGCCCCGGTTTTTAAATAAAATTTATGAATACATAAAAACTTTTACACGTAGGATTAAAAAAAACAATCGATAAATCATATATTGTTCGATGAATACGAGTTTTTTTTTATTCTTAAAATCGTTTATCTGCGCAACTATTGGCAAACTTCGAAGGCTCATCGATCATCTTTATAAATAAATCAATCCATTTCATGAATCTTTAATGGCCTTTGATTACGGATTCTAATGAATTCAGAATCTGCCACGCAAAAGCACCACTGAGCCACATTTGTCCATAGAAAGCGCAGCGAACAAACACATCCTAAATGCGGTGTTATTTGTTCGCGGATAAATTTTACAAAATTATTCCTCATCGCCCAAAAAAACCTTTGAAAATAATGACTGACGAACGATGTGATCCAAGGTGAACATTTCCCAATGTAAACATTCGAAATGAGTATACTAAAGGAAAATCTTAATATTAACATGATCTCAAAAGTACTTGCTCTCGGAAACAGCGTCATCAAGAATAGCTATCCGCCATTACACCCGTGATTAATTTTTAAGCACCGAATAATTTTAAAAATATATAATCTGATGTGGCCAACACATGACTTTCTCCATATTTGGGGTATAGTTATTTAAATTATTACGAACAGCATTATAAGGCAAAATTATTATTTCGCACCGTAGAAGAATACAGTCGTCCGTATTGCCGTAAATTAGGTATATTTTAAATGTTTACAGAATTCACCGCTAAATGGTGATGGCGCTGTATACTAGAAAAAGCAATATATATCCGAAATGGATGGTTCCACAAACATTAGTTTCAAACAAAACCTGGAACAAATATTATTCTCTACAACTTTGGTCCTTACGAAGATGACCAATTACGACGTTTTTAAGGAGATATTTGACGGAAACAGAAAAAAAACCGATTATTACATTCTCCATACGAAGTAATGGGAAAGTACTGCGACCATAAAAAAAATCGACTTCGATATTTCAACGGAAATACATGTTTTGAGGTCCCTAGAACACGTTTAGACTATTTTCGGAATGATGTCTGTGTGTGTGTGCGCGCGTGTGTATGTAATTGTGGGCGCTCTAACTCAAAAAGTACTCCCCATATCGTTACCAAACCTCATATATAACACTTTAACATGAGCACAAAGAACTGATTAGTTTTTGGACAACACCGGTTAACCGGAAGTCGAGGTTTTTTCGGAATCCGATTCAGTTTTTGCGATATTTCTCCGTTAAACAATCATTATTGTATATACAATTCTATACAAATTTCCTACAACTTTTATTTGAAACAATTTTCCATAGCAGTTATTGTTTAGGAATTATTTATAAATAATCGGTTTTTTCGGTTTCCGTCAAATATCTCCTTAAAAACGTCGTCATTGGTAATCTTCGTGAGGACCAAAGTTGTAAAGAATAATATTTGTTACAAGTTTTGTTTATACAAATTTTCGTAGAACCATCCATTTCGGCGATATTTGGCTTTTTCTTAATTTTCAGTATACAGCGCCACCAACTAGCCGTGAATTCTGTAAACATATTCAAAATATACGTAATTTACGGCAATAAGGACGACTGTATTCTTTTACGATACGAAATAATAATTTTGCCTCATAATGCTATTCATAATAATTTAAATATCTGTACCCCAAATATGGAGAAAGTCATGTGTTGGCCACATCAGATTTTTTTTATAAATAATTCCTAAACAATAACTGCTATGGAAAATTGTTTCAAATGAAAGTTGCAGGAAATTACATTCTCTATAACCTTTGTATAGAATTGTATATACAATAATGATGTTTTAACGGAGAAATATCGCAAAAACCGAATCGGGTTTCGAATATATATCGACTCCCGGTTAACCGGTATTGCCCAAAAACTAATCAGTTCTCTGTGCTCATGTTAAAGTGTTATATATGAAATTTGGTAACGATATGGAAAGTACTTTTTGAGTTAGAGCGCCCACAATCACATACACACACAGACATTCCGAAAAGTCTAAACGTGTTCTAGGGACCTCAAAACATGTATTTCCCTTGAAATCTAGAAGTCGATTTTTTTTATGATCACAATAGTTTCCCATTACTACGTACTGAGAAAGTAAAAATACTTCGAGCAACTTTTCACATTTACATAAACAAAATTGGGTACTTTCCTGTTAACGGGAATACCTCTAAAAATAAACACGTATTGTTGTGATATGTTGTGATATTTTGTTTGTTAACGATGCGTAATAAATCTCGTTAAGATATTTACGTTGATCCCTGATGAATTTGTGGATCTTGCCGAGGAGTGAAGAAGAAGCTGTATCTTTGCTTAAAGACTATGGTATTTTATCTAAAGGGCGAATGTGCAAGAAGGATCATATTATGAAACTTTACTTCTGCGACAAAATATTTTGGAAATACAATGCGAAAGCCTGTCAGCAGAAGCATTCATGTGGCGACAACATAACAAAGAAATCGACATATTTCCAGCTATTTTAAATGCCATAAAGACATTGACCCCTTAGTAACATAAATTTAGATTGTATTAGTAATTATGTTGCTTTTATTAATAAATAACTTTCAAAAAAGTGTGATTTTTAAGTAATTCCCACGTTGTTACGCATTGTTAACAAACAAATAAGTCGTAACATATCACAACAATACGTTTATTTTTTGAGGTATTCCCGTTAACAGGAAAGTATCCAAAATTGTTATTTTACGCCGTGGATAACAAATAATTGATGCGTGATCAAAATTACCGTGGGCAGCGCTGTCAATACTTAAAATATGGCATTATACGTTATTGGGAGAATTATGATAGGGTTATTATTTAACGTTGGCAACCCTGGCATCGCTATCAACAATTACAAATTTTGATCATAGCGGTGGAATGTAAGATATCACGTAGCGACGTAGTATGTACTTAACGTAAATAAGGATTCGGAATTTTCAATCTTTTTTTTGCCGAGTAAATGTTAACATTTTACTGATTTGGTCTAATTTTGTTTTGTAAGGATATAAGAGGTGCTACCCAAAAGTTCCCGAATGTTGAACGTCGCGCGGGAACCGGTTATAGTACGGACTAGTGACGCTCCGTAGTGCTGCATGTATCCTTTGTGAACCAGTGTGCGACGTGGCTTCGCGCTGAATGCACGCATTCTTTTGTTCTACGCGTTTTTATAATGTCGTGTTTGTGTCGTTTTGCGATTTTTTTTCGTTGAAATGGTGTACGTGAAGGAGCAGCGTGTGTGCATCAAGTTTTGCTTCAAACTTGGCAAGAGTGCGGCGGAAACTCGCAAAATGCTTAAACAAGCATTTGGTGATGGCGCTTTGGGTCAGACACAAACCTACGACTGGTTTAACCGGTTTAAAAATGGCCGAACGTCAGTTGATGATGACACACGTTCTGGACGACCTTCAACCGGCACAACGCCGGAAAATGTTGAAAAAGTGCATGAGGCTATCCTCGAGGACCGTAGGCAAACGATCCATGATGCTTGCAACATTATGGGACAGTCATATGGGACATGCCAGCACATTTTGTTGGACGAACTCAACATGAGACGGATTGCTGCAAAATTCGTGCTAAGGCTGCTGTCTGACGACCAGAAGCAACATCGGTTGGAAATCTGCATGGAACTTCAGGAGTAGGTCAGAAATGACCCAGACTTCCTTTCTAAGGTCGTAACTGGTGACGAAAGTTGGGTTTATGGGTATGACCCTGAAACAAAACAGCAATCGTCCCAGTGGAAGAGTCCATCTTCACCCCGACCAAAGAAAGCGCGGCAAGTCGAAAGCAATGTTAAGTCAATGCTGATCTGCTTTTTCAACATTGACGGGATTATCCACAAGGAATTCCCTCCAGATCAGACCGTCAATGTGAAGTTCTACTGCGACGTCCTGAGGCAGCTTAGGGAAGACATGAGGCGAAAGCGGCCCGAGAAATGGCGCAGGAACAACTGGGTGCTCCACCACGACAATGCGCCCGCGCACACCGCTCTGGCTGTGCAGCAGTTTTTGGCCTCCAAAAATATGGTGACCGTCCCCCACCCCCCTTACTCGCCTGAATTAGTCCCCCTGTGACTTCTTCCTCTTCCCCAAGATGAAAATCAAGTTGAAAGAGCGAAGATTTGACACCGTAGAGGAGATCCAGGCTGAATCGCAGGAGGTGCTGAAGACGCTGACACAAAAGGACTTCCAGGACAGCTTCCGATTGTGGCAGAAACGTTGGGATCGTTGTGTACGCTCCCAAGGGGACTACTTTGAAGGGGACGGTGCCGATTAGGACTTTGGACAAGTCTACTTTTTTTTCAGATACATTTCGGGAACTTTTGGGTAGGACCTCGTACTTCGTCGTGAAAAATCATAATCTTCAACACATTCGCGTGCCCCTTCAAAACATAGCCCTTTTCTAAAGGGTAAGCGTAGCACTCGTTGAAACCCCCTGGTTTAGACAGTTAATAAAAAAATATGTTAAACGATCCGTTCTATGACAGTTTCAAATCAAACCTGTAGAAAATAATACTGTCTGCAACTTTTATGAACAATTAAGTTGTAAAGTAGATATCTGGCAAAAACGGAAAAAAGTAAGGTGAAAACTCAAACTTCCGGATGATCAGCTTTATGGTCCAAATCTACTCAGATATTGATTTTTAAATTAACCTCTTAATCAGAACAATTTGTGTTAATCTGATAAGTAGTTTTCCACCTAAAGCACGCACAAAATTCCAATAAAAAGTTAACACACACACACACGGGTACCAAGAATACTAATTCAAGCGACATTAAAAGCATTTACGTTGAAATCTCGATTTTGATTCTTTTTACGTGAACAACAAAAAAAATAAATATCTTCCATTGGTCGTTGTGTAATATTAATGGCATTGTAATATATCCCTCTGATTTCCATTAAAAGCTTACCCATGTAAAAGCATTTTGCTCGATCGTTGAGACCCAAAAAAACTCCCATTTTTTCCGATAAAAACTAAATAATCACGCTAAATCTACAGGGATTTGTAATTCCCTCTTCAAAAATAAGAAACTACAATTTCTAAACTTTACGACAGTTCAAGTCCTGGGTTCGAATCTTGACAGGAAATAATTTAAAAAAGCTAATACATAAACCTCATCACCGTTTTACTTGCTTTTCTTATGGGGCAATAATAATGGGGCAAAATTAGCTCTTAGCAGCTGATCCCGGTTCCACCAAATTCTTGCCACAGGTAACTCTCATATTTATGTAGTAACTTATACTAAAAATGTGGTTTCAGAGATATAGTCTGCACAGTCGGACGGACAGACAGACAAACTAAGAGAATACATAAGCTATTTGTAAAAAAATCAATAGAAAATTCACTATGCCGTGGCATAATGTAACCTAAATAAATGACACCCCATAGTATGACATAGCAGAGGCACAGAACCATTAAATATCAGTACTACTAGCAGAAATTCCCGGCGTTGCCCGGGGAAATTTGGTTCAAATCCGATCGGAATTCTAGATGATACATGGTATTTAAGAATTCACTCGGCCGCCGTTTTGAATAAAATGGGCAGAGAGAAACAAAAACCACGTATGAATTATTTCTGGGAGCCCTCCACAATCGTACCAAATTTGATTCAAATCAATAGTAGGACTTGGGAAAATATGCATAGTTTAATCAGTCCCTGCCATCCAATTACGGATAAGGAAGTAGTCATTTCCCACCTTTCTCACTGTGTATAAGAAATAGAGTTACCTGTTCTTTGAGAACAGGAAGTTTATGAGAACAGTTATTTTATTGAACTATTGAACAGTTTAGGCATCAGAACAGTTCGAAAAGAACTGTCCCGTTCTTTTTGACCCATCTCTAGATGGCAATGCATTAGCATGCAAAGTTATTTTGCTTGTATTACACGTTGTTTGTCTACGCGAATCTGCCTCTCTTCTACACTTTCGGCTACTCCAGCCAATTTTTTTCTTTCTTCCTAGCTGACTTTTTCTTTTTACTGGCATAATATTTTTATAAAATGGTCTGAAAAATGAATTTTTTTGTGTAATAATAATTTTTTTAGGAAAAAGAATCCGCTCAATAATTAAAGTGACTATTTAGTATTTGGTTAAAGTAGAAATCGCGGTCGATTTCTTAAATCGTTATCCTCATTAAATAATTCTTTACCACGAGTTATTCTAAACTATCCCAATAGAAAAATCATTCGGTTGTCAAAATAAACAAAATTTGTTTGGTTAAAAAGGAAAGAGACAACAATACCGGTGGCCATGGTAGTCATAAAAAATGGCAATATTTAACATAAATCTGATTTTTAATGATTAATACGAGAAATTTCGAATTTCTAGCGGAAAAACACGAACAGAATAAGAAACCTTATAGATATTTCTTTATTATAGTACAAATACGAAGTTCGCAGGTCAATTCTGATTTAATTTGGCAAAAAAATAAAATCCTGCATGTCAATTTTTGATTTTTACGTTATCTTGTGGGAAATACAAAATTATCACCTAGGGTTGAACCCAGGTCTTTTTGAGAGATTTTTTTTGCCTAAAACCTTCTCAGGGATGACATAAAAGCATGTGCAAAGTTTGAAAGTTTTTTGGACTTTGTATTCTTAAGTTATTAAGGTACAAACATACAAACATTCTCCTTTATATATTAGATATATAAATTCCAAAGTGTTCGTCTGTCTGTCATGATACTTAAGGACCTTTCCCGATGGAATTAAGAGCTGAAACTTTTAAAACCTTTTAACCCCCATGAGGTGGTGCCTAGAAAAATCAAACAGCCCTGAAAAAGTCCTGACTTCGACTCCAGAAGACGATTATATTTTTCCATAATTTTACACGAGATTTTCGATTTTTCAGTGTGTAAGGTATTTTCCTTCATTCATTATAATACGTAAATATGGACCGATTTTCTTCGTTTTTGCTTCATTCGATGGATGAAATTGTACACTAACTTATTTTTGCAATGTTTACATGTCACAAGGTCGAAGCTTTCAGAAAAACATAACTGTTTTCGAAATTTTGCTGATATTTCGTACTCTTTCCGACGTTGCCAAGGCGACTATCATTGTTGCCTCCGATTCAATTAGTGTCAATTAAACCTTCAAATAGATGAAAGAATAGCGTTATTCGCTCCAAATTTTTCTTTAAGCATCGAAATTACTGCTGTAGCTACGTCAAACTTTATACATAGAAACGTTAATATTTACGGATATTTATTCAGTTAACTGGCGTATGGGAAGCGTTTCTAACAATTTAAACAAAGCAGTTGAATCTTCGTTTCATCGTTTGAATGCTGGAATCTTACCTTTTTGTAAGTAGAACCATTATATTATACATCTATAATGCTTATTAACACGAATAGGCTCACGCATAAATTTAAAATTAGATGAGAATAGAGACGTACGTAATTTTTTAACACATTATATGGCTTCTTCTCTTCATTGATAATCTACATAAACGGTTGCATTGATTGTTATATGAAAAGAAAAGGCATACTGCAATATCAAGATCAAAAGAAAATTAAAACAAAAGTTCGTAATCAATTGCTGTGTAGCATTAATTTCCTCTCTAACATTACTTTTAAAATGCAGATTTATGACGAAATTCGCATAATAAATTGTCAATACGCTCATACAACCATGCCCTCAGTGAGATTCGAACCCGCGAACCTTACATTGGGAGCCAAATACATTAAAATCCTACACCGGGGAAATGCATTATTAGAGTTAAATGTGAATTATTGAGATCAACTTATTTCACACGCTTATTGATTTTTTTATAGATTAACTGAAAAAAATAACGCGCCATTGTGCGGGTTCAGCTAGTTGTTTTAAAAAACTTCAAGTGCTGCAATGAAAACTGCCACTTATTGCTTTACATTAGATGGTGGTGGAAATGGAACTCAGTCTTCGATTACTTGAAGTTGCGAATTACACTAATTTGCAAACTTATCGTTGTGACGATCTCCAACATCGGTGGTCAACTTGTGTCAATACAGATATGGAAAGACACCGTGTGGAATCTTCTAAGATTTGAAACTACAAATTTCTAACCAAAAATTGATGAGTCGATTAAAAGTTATATACTAACTGAGTAATGTCAGTCACACCTAGGGTTACCAACCCTCCCGGAATAGAGCAAGATTCCAGAAATGCTCCTGGACTGTTTTCACTTAAAAAGGGAATCGCCATGCGGGTTACATATTTGACCTAACATTGCTGTTCAAGAGTTGGAAACAATGGGTTGTAATGGGATCTCATACACCTTATTTAAACTGAATGCATTTGTGTACACAATGTAACAAGTGCGTAATGCACGAGTTGTGAGACAGCTCAACTAAGTTTCACACAGCAGCAAAAAAGTATTGAGATCCGTGCTTAGAGCAGTGTGCATGTATAATCCAGTCAGTGGTATCTGTGTTTTTGAATGACATTAGAAATGCGTTTCGTTCTTTATTCCAACTCTGCAGACCTTCTGGTGAGTACACTGGCAGTTTTTCATACATAGAATTAGATTTTCACCGCATGACTAGTAGCAAATCTAAATGAATTATAAAAATTATCACTTTTAACTTCCTGCCCTTTCAAAACCAGGAGTTTGGTTGACATGCCAACAAAAGGCGAAAACCAATCAAAGCATTCATTGTTACTGATTTAGTGCCGCAAAAACATTTGTGTTATTTAGTTATCTATTGTTTGACGGTTACAAATTTAAATCTCATATGTCTTGATCACGAATTTAATTTAGATGGCACGCAAAAAATCAAGGACTTTTTGTGGCACTCGAGGCAGAAAAGAAACGACAATTTCAGTAATATTGGCATGACGACAATAAAAGATTCGTCATCACTGTGATAGGGAATCATCAAAGATTGGAATATGAAGAACTGGATGGCGTCTATATAGTACTATAAAAATAAAATATGATTAACTACTTGTTATATGTTTTCTCATAAAAAAAATAATAATACAGGTTTAATGGTAAGCCTAAAGAGGTTTTTTTCAGCTTTGAGAAACTTCTCTCGGAATTTTCGACTCATGAAGCGGTAATCTCCTGCAATCAACTCCTAACGAGTTGGCAACCCTAGTCACACCCCCCCAAAGTGGAAGGTTTTTTCCTTCATTCATCAAAATACCTAAATATGGAACGATTTTCTTCGTTTTCCGCGCTTTTTAAGAGCTATTTTTAATTAAAAAAGAGCTTATGTATACGGTCCATTCGTCCGTCAGTCTGTGTAAAAAGTAACTCAAAAATTACGTAAGCTACAAACACCAAATTTTCAGGATATATAGTTCATTATTCGGACTAGATAAGGAAGGAATTTGGGGTTCGTCTGTCGGTCCATTTGCCTTTTAAGAGGATATTAGAAAACCCCTTATGAACTAACTATACGGGTCCATTATGGCTTTCGTAGTTGGCCGTATTCATAGCAGCAAATGTAAATAAAATATCATTAAGCTAAATTAAGTGAAATTACACAGCTCTAAAATTTTATTCTAAGAAATATTTTGTCGTTGTTATTTAATACCAGGGCATCGAACCGGAACCGAACTGAAAACCAGAACCGAAAAAAACCAATATTTTTTGCCAGAGTGGAACCGAACCCGAACCGAAAAAACTAAGTGTGTTGAACCCAAACAGAAACCGAAAACCGATATTTATTTCGCTCCTTTATTTCGGTTCGCATAAACAGTATAAGCGAAAGGCTCAGTAACGTTCAAATGGCCATCGCTTCCCTCACGCTACAATACCCTGTCGCCATGGGATCCAAACCCCGACCAAGTTCACTAATCCTCAAGTCCCTTGGTTCATTCCACGAATACGACCTTCAATTCTTTTCTAAGATAATATCTATCGACCTCCGGCAATTCTATGGGAAAATTTACTCAGTTGAGAATTCCTTGAACCTTATGAATGCCTAGTGGGAGAAGGAAAGCTTTCCCCAATAATTCGTTTGCTACATAAGTACTAGGTCCACAACCTTTCATTCCTTCACATGAACTGTGCGTAGCATCATCCACCAGTCTGGCCTTGCTAATTATCGAAGAAGGATCGTTCCACGTTTGTCACTTGTCTATTAGTTGCCCTTTGTTACAGGTAAGTAATTTTAAATACGTATATTTTGTAAACACGAAAAATTAAATTTTATATTGGATGTTAATCATTCATGAAAATAGGAATAAAACATTAATGTATATTTGTTATTCCCATTAAAATATTTAGCTTATCGGTGTGAATAACTAAGTGTTGCCAGCATTAAGGAGGAGATAAATCATCCAGCGCGAATGGAGAAGCTATTATTTGTTGACAATGTTATTTCTGTTGTTCAATGTGTTTTATTAATTGTTGACATTGTTTTTATCCTGTTCATAAGCGTTGAGTTTATTGAATGAAGTTAGTAATTTATTTTTCCAAAATGGGGCGGATAATCCACAAGAGACAAATATTCTTTTGTTCATTGTTCAATTATCTAAGCTCGCAGTACTATAAATTTACGATCACGAGATTTACATAGGCAAAATAAAAAGAAGAGGCTACGAACTTCAGATCACGTATTTGGACGAAATTTGGATCATGCGATTCTACACAGAAATAAGTGTCACACACACACTTGTCAGAGTTTATGTGAATGTATGCCTGGTTTCCAGAAGTCACAGTCAAAAATATGCAAAACATCGTATGTCGCTTATAATAATTATTTGTAGCATTGCTACTAACAGTAGGTTTGATTGGTCGACTAGCGTGTACACATTGTATATATACTTTATAATCCAACATTTTTTTTAAATTTCATTTTGAGGGAGTTTGTTAATAGATCGATTTTTTACATCTACATATTATCTTGCAATTCACCATATTGGAGGGTGACATGGGGTGCAATGCATCAAATTTTTCCTAACAGCTACCCCTTAAAACAATATTATTTTCTTTATGGTCCCTGATTGTCTTAGGAAAGTGAAATGTAAAGGGGATATATATTTATCGGTATATTGATGGATAGCTAAAACGACATTCATTCGCATATTTGATGTAAGTAAGCTACTTAGATCAGGAATCACAATTGGAGGCTTACCCATGACAACAAAAATCGTTAAGCACTGCTTAGTGCACGGCACCACCTGCCACCCACCAACTTGGGTAATTGCAGGGTAATATGTAGATGTACGCACAGCCAGATAGAGGGGGACCAGCAGGGCCACTTGGCCCGGGTCCAGCGGGGTCCCCAAAATGTATTCTACAGGTTTTTTATTCCTATATTTGTATGGCTTTCGGAGTGGGTGGGGCCCCACATTTGTGAATGGCCCGGGCCCCATCTCACCTCTCTCAGACCCTGGATGTACGTAGATGTTTCTTATTTGCTGCCGGGTGAAAATCACATGCTTTCGCTTAGTCCTAGTTTTTCGAAACGGTACTTATCATTTCAATTTCATGAAATAATGAACTTTAACATTCTCACACTACCAAAGTGATTAAAAATATTCAATCATCGTAAATTTGTATCATGTTAATAAACATTTCTCAGCCTTTCTGAATTATCGGACCCTTAATTTCTGCGGGCTTCTTCCTCATAAATATTTTATACATTTTTTCATGCATTTACGTGATCTTTGAATGAAAAAATTAAGCCGTGCATTTACAGTTTTCACTATAATACGAGCAGTGGACGTGATCTATAAATTGTTAATGAAAATAAAGTAATGTCTTATTCAACTTACTGGCTCTATTGAGACAACACGATCTCTTATTTTGCCGCACTATTTGTAAATAAAAATATTAATAATTCATTATTAGGCATTCCAACTTTAGCGCATGTTAGCTTCGGTCTGTCCGTCCTTCTATCAGGATGCAATTTTTTTCTGTAGCTATTCCGCCGATTTTAATGAAATTTAGTACTAAAGACTAAGCACAGTAAATTAGGAAATGAGATGGTTTGCATAACATAATAAGTTTAGAAAACTCTATCGCAGGAAACGTGCTTATTTATAATTTACTTTACACTTTCCTAACCTGTTGAAATCATATGCGACGCATGTATGGTTTGTAAATATTCCATTTTAAATATAATCTTAAATAAATAAAATACATACTAAATATTCACATTTAAATAATTTATTCTCGTGTTTTATTAGTTTTTTTACATATCACTGTTATAGTGAAAATGCATTTGATTTAATTAGAAAATTACCTAAATTAATAAATCAGTTATTGAAAGTTTCCTAAAATATTTTAAGGTCGGAGCGAAAAAAACCGGTTCGAACCGGTACACCGATGATTGCCGGGGCGAAACCGTAACCGAACCGAAATTTTGTTTTTTGAGTGAACCGGAACGAAAACCGGAGCGAAAAAAATTACGGCTCGATGCCCTGTTTAATACCAATTGTTTTTGAAGAAAAGTTTACGTGATACGCTGATTAACATTGTAATGGTAAAATACATGGCTGTGAGATTAGTTAATTATTTTTTTGATACAAAAGTGCAATTACATAGGCCTGAAAACGTATTTACATAATTGATGTACCGGATATTATTAAAGATGCAAATTTTTCCAGATAGGTAGGTCCGCAGAGGAAGGTTTTTTTTTAATTTCAGTATTCTTAAACAAGTTAGGAAAGTGTACAGCGTATCACAAATGGGCGCGTTCGTGCAATGGAGTACTTGAGAGAAATTATACGTATACGATACGTGTACGTAAGGGAAATAGCGTTTTAAAGTTCTTTTCTTCGTCATAAATAAACCATTTTCTTCCTATTTAAAAGTATTGCATTTCACACGTAAGGAAATTAAACGTTTGTTTGTGAGATTGTTTATGTTAGCAACAATGAAGTAGTAGCCACGCAAGAAATTTTTAAAGTTCAACTCCAATTAAGACATTCTTGTTTGATTTTCTTGATAACGGCTACTCCTACGATAAAAATGCATAGGAAAAGAAATACTCTACCAGTTCTACAAGTTTTATTTAAAAACTATTTTGATATGACTAATACTTTACGAGATATAACGGAAAGTTCAATTTTTGTCACCAGTAAAGTGGTACCCCTGATTGGCTTGCTTGATTCATTTATGTGATTTTCGTATTATTTTGGACTAAGTTTTTAATGTCGAATTTCATGAAATCCGTTCGGTAGAAGCCGATAACGAACATGCGGACAGACGGGCGATAATAGGCGCTAACGCTGGAAGCGAAACGCGCTTAAAAAAGCGTCTTATGTAATTTGCTCTGCAATTCTTTCCTCACTTATGACTTTATTCGACGGCTAAAACTCTATATTATCTTATTCTTGCGATCTTTAAATGTTACACTACCGAAGTTTTTAGAAATACACATTCTTTTTCGAAATTTCGAGGATATTTCGCACTCCTAGGGTTGCCAAGGCGACCATCATTGTTGCCTCCGATTCAATTAGCGTCGATTAAACCTTTAAATAGGCGGAATAATGGCGTTATTCACTTCGAACTTTTGTTTAAACATCGAAGGTCTCGTTGCAACGTCAATCTTTATAGATAGCAACGTAAATACTTACCAATAAACATTTAATTGGCTGTTATTTCAAAACTTTTTGTAAAAATAAAACAGCTTGTGTTACAATTAATTTGATGTTACACAGGGAATCTTTGTAGCTAAATCCAGAGATAGAAGCATATCTTCAGCAACCCTTTGCCATCCGCCAGTTCGGTAGGTCAAAGGGTAACATATACACGATGAAGACCTTATTATAAAGTTTTCATATATCATTCATTGTAAATAATTATACATAAAACTAGTTGAAAAGTAAAAGAGCTCCGAATTCGTTGAAGACGTACGCGGCATATGTAGTTGTATCTACCCATCGGCGTTAGCGAAGAGCGTAATGCTAGATCAGAGCGTACGAGAAACTACGTCGTAACAGACTCTAGAACCGTGAAATACTACAGATCTTTTTTCCCAGACGCGATAAGACAAGCCAACAGAGGCATTAGTTAGAGTTAATTTGGTGCAGTGACACCCCCTGCCAAACGCTTCTGGCGGCTTGCAGGGTATTCATGTAAATGTAATAGTACTCTAACTTACGTGATTTTTTTCATTTACACAATTTTATAATAACTCCATTTTATAAATAATTGTTTTAACTCTTGGAGCGCTAAGGTTGGACCAACGTTCATTCCTCGAATGTAATCCTATGGTGTAATTCGAACAGTTCGAAAACTTTCGAAGGAGGCATTATTTTCCATATGTGTATGTACTTGATAGACTGATGAGGAGAAGAATAGGTAATAAACCCTTCCTAACAAGTTACCGAAAATGCAAGGCAGCGCTATCTATATTTATCGAAGGGGAAGCCGCAAAGAGGAAGGGCGTCAAAGTGGGGATCTCGAAGCGCCAAGCCAAGCGAAGGGCGGAGAGCGAAAGGAGGAGGCGGCGTCGTGGGGAAGAGAGAGAGGAAGGAAGCCATGAACTTGACCGTATAGCTAGCTGGCCTTGATTCCACCTCTCTCTCTCTCTCTCTCTTTGTATCACGCAATACGACGTGCACGAACTCACACGTGCAGCGTTGCCGTTCATTCGACACTACGCCATAATTTCACGCCAGCACAGCGCTCCGATGCTTGGCATGCGAAATGACGACACGAATCGAATACTTAATCCGAAAATTACGCGATCGCTGAAATACGCAAACATTTGACATAAAAAAACGTGACAGAAGGGAGGAAAAACTTACTCGGAAATTTAAAAGTAAAACATTAAAATGGCCGTTGCGGCGATTTCCAATGTTTCAAATTTAGAAAAGATTTGAGTCTTTCAAATTTAATTAAATTTCCACATAGTAATTCGGTGAACCGCGTCATTAAAATCGTTCAATTCCGATTCGTTCTCATTAAATAATAAAAGACGCTATTTTCACTCGAGAGGACAATTCCAATGAGACTTATTACAGACGAGCAGCATATATGTAGAACATGTCCACCTCTTCTAAAAGCCGTCCGCGGGGATATCCGTGTTTCTCGCATAACATGGTATGTACCTGGACTACGTGCCTCGTATTTTGTTACTTAAACTATATTTTTATCTTTTAGAAAGGAGTATGACGCGACGATTATAAATGCATTCTTATGACTTCAGAGCGATCGCTTGTTCGAGTATAACTCTTAAGATTCTTAAGAGTTATACTCGAACAAGTTACGAACAATAGAAGGCATTTCTCTTTCGGGAAGAATAAAAGAGGGCACCACAGTCGGCATACACAAAATGATAAAAACAATTACATTATGTACAAAATATTTCTTAGCGACGTAAAACTGGATTCGGCGACTTAAAAAACTAGATCATTATGGGGAAAACGAGGTAGAAGCAGGTCGTCGTAGTATCATTGTCGCGGTAAAATTCGGAATGATAAAGATCTGACAGAGCAAATTAGATAAATAGGTTTAGAGAATTGTCATCCAATGATTTTGGCTTTGGAATAGGTAACCAATTAAAAGTTTTTACTGCTAAACATTCATGGAGATAAAGTTTACACTGAACAGTTCGTAAACGAAAATATTGATCGTAAATATTTTTTTCAAGTACAAATCAAAAATATATGCCACGATTCAATATTGAAATACTTAATTTATATCGATTCTTCCACTTCTTTATAGTTAAAAATACATATGACGAAACTACGAATAATGTCCACACTGTAGCTTCACTCCTATTCTTCACTACATGGATGGAGAGCGACTCCTCTATGTCAGTCAGCGATTGCTGGACAAAGTATACCACCGCTGACTGTATTAAAAATGTAAAGGAATCTCTTGATAAAATCAAGTCATCGAATTGGAAAGGGTGGTGGAGGAAGCTGTTTCCTGATGCGGCGAAAGACCTCAATAGCATCGATCTCATTGGTAGAAGAAGAGGTGCGCAGGATTGTTAGTTTGGTACACACATGATGAGATTTTCGACGATCTTAAAGAAAGCGAGTTGGAGGAACTTCTCGACTCTCACATAGATGAGTTAAAGGAGGATTGTAAGCTCAAGTGAAAGAAGAGAGTGTTGTGACTCCAAAGCCTCAGCTGTTGCTTAAGGCACTGGCAGAGATTGTGGACATGTCTAAGGCACTGGCTGACAAGGTGATTGAAATGGACCCTTTGATGGCATAGTATAAAATTTAAAAGAGAATTTGAGGCTCTTACAACCCCTTACAACGAGAAGTATAAAGATTTGCAACGAAAAACGAAGCAAATATCCATAATGTTTATTAAAGAACATCCCAAGTGCACCTTCTTCCTCTGAAGACTCTTCTAAGTCACTTTCCCGGAAAGATCCTCAGCAGGACCACATCTCTCTAATCTATCCTCCAACATCACCACCACACTCATCATCTTTTCAATACCGCCATTGTAGGTGAGCTAATGTTTTTACTTTCCCCATACGTAGTAATGAGAAAGTATTGTGATCACGAAAAAAATCGACTTCGAGATTTCAACGGAATACACGTTTTGAGGTCCATAGAACACGTTTAGACTATTTTCGGAATGATGTCTGTGTGTGTGTGTGCGTCTGTGCGTATTGCTAGCAACGGTCGAATTTACCAAATAACGAAAACTGGATTATAGAAATTTGAAAATGTTTACTTATTTAACCGTTAAAAATTCATAAATGTTAAGCAAATTGACTACCTAATGTTTATGCACATTCGCTCGAGCTAGGGAGATGAAAATTTGGAGAAAGTTAGGGAATGGCGTTCCAGCTGTTACCAACTTTGAAAATTAGAATGTAGTTTATTATTTTGGCTGTTAAAAATTCATAAAGTTTAAGCAATAAAATTTATATAAATGCACTTCTGGAGGTGCTACATCGATGAAATTTTGCAGAAATCCGAGGTATTCGTAACAAATGATGAAAACCTATAAAAATTTTAAATTATAAATTTTAGAGGTTGTTTTTATTCCAATATTGTCCATAAAGAAAACACGTAAATCGGCGCAGAGGTGCATACTTTTGAGTTTAAAAATAATTTTTTCGGTTCTTACTCTTTATATTAAGGTGAGAGAAAATGCTTGCAGAATGCAAGCACACATTAACTAGTCATTCTATAAGCTCAAATCCTACATAGGAGGATACTAATGTCTGGCCCAAACTACAATAGATGGAGAGCTGAAATTTTCAGATATTGTAGATGGCATGGAGAAACCGCCAGAAAAATTGAGATCTCCAACCTAAGTGTCATAGGTTCGACTCCAGAAATTCTGAAAGTTGGGTTTTTCCCATAAGACCATTTTTGAAAATTAATTTCGGGCACTTTCCTATAAGATAGAGAATTGAAACTGGGATGGTTGTTAGATATCTACGAGATCTATTGGGAACCGTTATCACTTTTATCGCAAGTGTCCTGGGTTCGACTCCAGACGACCCGGTATATCTCCCTTAATAAAGAATGGAAAAATTAATTCCTGCATACAAACGAAACTAAGAGAAATAAAGAGGTGACACTTTCAGTTTTTGTAGATGTCATGGAATATCTCCATATTATATGAGAACTCCTGCGTAGGTGACGTCGGTTCGACTCCAGACAACCTTGAATTTGAGATTATTTCCCATAAGAAAAGCATTGAAATTTTGGGAAAAATTCGAAATTGTAAAAATGATAAAATTTAAAAATGCTTGCAGAATGCAAGCACCATCTACTAGTCATTCTATAAGCCCTCTTCTTACAGAGGAGGATATAGGAGTATATAATAGATATACTTGTACTCGGTGATGAGCTGAAGCCGGCTCGCGCGAGCCGGTTGTTAGGTAATTTTTCTCTGAATTTTTTTTAGACAATATGAAAATTTATTGATTTTGTCCTTACAAGTACATTTTGCCCTACCTGACTTCAATTACCGGCAGTGTATGAAATGGAATACATTACGAACAGGACACTCGTTAATCTAGCGGAACGGTATTACTAAACTTGGGCGATCTGGTGCCCCTAGCATGTAGACCTCCCCTGCCATCCTTATTCAAATTTTCTTTACGACCTTTTGTGTAGCGAGCCAGTTCTTAATTTTATTCCAGCTCATCACTGCCTGTACTGTACAGTAATACTACAGTAATCGACAGGGTAGGCTCGATGGCGGTGCGAACGGTGCAACTTCACCGGGCCCCGCACTTAAAGAGCCCTCGCGCGCTCTAAAAAAATATTTGTCGTACTTATAAAGTACACGCATTTTTAAAGAAAATTTGAAAAAATATCGAAGTGTCATAGAGAGAGAGAGACTGCTTTATTTATTAAAATTATCTATTAAAAATGTTTGACGTGTAAGAGGCCCCGCGCGCACACCTTGTACCGGTCCCCGCGATTTTCCTAGCCGGCTGTGGTAATCGGTTACTTTCCAATATAAATTCCTTGTTCTCTTCCAAATTACGTGTTCACTTGTTCACCTGAGTGCACCCAACACACGGTGGTGAGCCGCGTAATTACTAGCTAGTCCTTAAATTTCTTTCTCCTAATAAATTTTGGAAAAATGCTTTATTTTTTAAAATAGCCGCTTAACTGGATTTCCGGATAAGTGGAATCCGGATAAAATGTTCTATACCGTATTTACAAAGGCTGTGGCAAAATCTAAAAGTGCAACAATTGCTTCCTTCTGAATCGCTCATTTATTAACTTTGAAGAAGAAGCAATTTGAAGATGGGGAGCTTATTAAGGAAGCATTCATAGCATGTTGTGAGCAAATTTTTGATGACTTTTCAGTAACTGAAATGACTAGTTCAATTAACACACTCAAATCCAAGTTGGACCTGTGAAAATGTCATCTACCTAGAAAAGAAAAATCGTTAGAATTTTCCCTTATTAAAGCAAGAACTAGTCAAAAATCATATCAATGCTATTCACTTCACTCACCACCTTGAAATTCTTAAAAACCACTTCAATGAAAGATTTCTCCAATTTGCTGACATTGAACCCATGATTTCCTTTCATTTAAATCTAGTTTCCTCTGTTGACGTTACCAATGTTGCCGAGTTTATTTCAAAAGTATCTCAAAGTAAACAAGAAGAACTCGAACTAGAGACAAAGTGATGTAATTTTAAAATACCCAGGCAAAAGAAGACAAATTTTGGAACTTGGCAGATTCCACTAAATTCTCCACTTTGCGCAGTACTGCTTTAAGAATAAGAGTCTACTTTGGATCGACCTATCTATGTGAATCCCTCCCCTCATCAATGAAGATAATTAAAGCAGTTAGATATTGTCTGATACCCATCTATAGGTAGGAGACTGCCTGCGAGCAGGGACGTCATCTTACACTCCCAAATACGAACAGATAGCTGCCAACGTGGATTGTCAAGTATCCCATTAATGTGGCAGGTACCTGTTCATGGCGTTAAGTAGAAGAGTAAGGTCAAGTATTAAAACCGGTTTGTTTTCATTTCTCAGAATTTAATTGTTTCAAGCATTAATCAAAAATATTAGTTGTTAAATATGTTAAGTTATATATCTCAATGCATCATTTCTAGTGATTTCTAAAACAAATTTGTTTGTGCCTGCCTCCATATTTCAGAATGTGGTAGATGCACAATGGAGGTAAAAGGTTGAGAACCACTGCTGTACACTATGGCTTACCTTCCACTTTTGATGCATCTGCTGATATATTATCTGCTCCTTCAGACTTATGCCAACAAAAATCATTTAAGTTTTATAAGGTGTTGGGATAGATTTTTTGGTGGTTAATTTTGATTCATTCAAAACTGAATCATGCCTCTTAAAGTCAGAATCCAGTTTGCTGTCTGATAAAGGAGCCAATGAAAATGAAACAGTAGGGGCAGAAACTACTGTGGCCAAATTGTACCCAGCGCCAATAAAAAAATGGCAGCAAATCACAGGAATATCTTTCTCCAAAGTTATTTTGAAATTTGCTTGGCCATTCAATTTTTTCTCAATAATTCCTTAGTCGTTACTAAGTTACTTTTCTAATATACTAAACATTATGATCAGTTTGAATATAATTAACCAAAGAAGGTATCATTTTGAGAAACAACATTATATAAATGAAATAAAACTCGCTATGTATATGTCCACTATTTTAGCGACCAATTTTGCATCAATTACTGCATCATCAGAGGATATAAAAAGCCTACACCAACAACATATTGACTATGACTGATCTTTAATTTGAGCTAATGTCCAATTACCGTCCTTGCATGTCAGGATTACAGCATCAGTTTTCCAATAACTGTTCTCGTATCCTAAAAAATTGTTAATAGAGGTACAATCTCAATTCCTATTTTAAGGGATTTTCCGCATATTCCATCTGTTGACTTGTTATTCTGAATTTTTTAAAACCTTTGGTATATATTGCTAAAACCTACATAAATAAGGTTAATCGATGAGATTATTTTCGATGTTATACTCAACATACACAAATTTTATTAAGCTAGTCGCCTTTTTTTTTTAACATTTCTGGTCAAATTTAACTCAGGTCAATCCGCCACTGTTTGAGCTTCATCCATACCCACATTTTCTGGTGTAATTATATGAACATCTCTTATTAACATTACTCTGTAAGTTTTCCATGAAGTGAATTTGTACTTTCTTTTTTCTGCATTTCAACTCCTTTGACATTACTTTGTTCAATATCATATTCCCAAGTATCTCTTTTTAGGCAGGACACATCAATTTTGAAAAATTTCATTGCAGTATTCTCAATCAATGTTTCCTTTTAAAGATTTTGTTGGTAAAAATCTATTCCTGTTAACAGAATTAAAGTTATTCCACAAGCAATCAATCAAACTTTCTTTGATTAACCCAGTGTCTCTCAACCTTTTTTTCTGACCCATAGTAGCCTTCTCCTTCCACCAACTGCCACCATAAACCAAGTCCTTAAAAATTTCTCAATTTTTTTAAAATTGAAGGCTCCCACTGGAATATTCTAATGTATCCTCCCTCAGGCAACTCTTTCTTACCATGCAATTATACATTTGGGTAACTGAAAAGATAAGTTAGGAAAGTGCTGCAAAGGTGACTTTTTTTGCAAAAAAATAAATTTCTTCCATTGGTCGTAGTTTAATATTAATGACATTATAATATAGCTTTGTGATTCCCATGAAAAGCTTACCCATGTTAAAGCATTGGGTCATTGCCACGGTAGTCGATTTTTGAGACTCAGAAAAACTCCCGCTTTTTTCTGATAAAAACTATAAATTTATGCTACTTCTACTCGGATTTGTAATTCCGTCTTCAAAAATAAGAAACTACAATTTCTAAGCTTTCCGACAGTTCAAGTCCTGAGTTCGAATCTCGATGGGAAATAATTTAAAAAAGCAAATATATAAATCTAATCACCGTTTTACTTGATTTTATTATGGGGCAGTAACAATGGGGCAAAATTAGCCCCCCCAAGCAGCAGCTGATCCCGGTTCCACCAAATTCTTGCCACACGTAACTCTCATATTTTATTTAGTAACTTATCCTGAAAAGTTGGTTTCTCTAGGTTGAACCGTTTCAGAGATATCATCTTCATAGTGTCTCGAACAAAAACACCAAATTTAGGCCAAAAGAAATCAAAATCTAAAACGATGGCAACATAGAGAGCAGTAGAAAATTCAATACATTAAATTGCAACACTGGGTATATCAAACAAATAAGGAAAGAGTTACTGAAGCAAAAAGTAAAGGGCATTTTTTTTCAAAAACAAATTTTAGACAGACAGACAGACAAACTGAAAAAACATGCAACATGATGCAGAATACTACAGTAGGAGCTCGATAACCATCACCATCGATAATCGTTGTTTCCATCAACCACCGTTTGTCGCCAAGTGGTACAAAAAATTGAAGAAGTTCCATCGGCATTTTTGAATGAAGCAGACAAACGAATAAGATGACGATTGCACTGTGACTGAGAGAGAAAGATTACTATCTCAGTGGTGCGCAACCTTTTCTGCATGGTGGGCTGCATTGGTATCAGTGAACCCTTCGGTGGGCCGCATTGGCCAATGGATTAAATCGTAAGTTACCTAGAAGTTACCATATGTTTGGAAATCAAGTTAGAACTAGCTTTTTAGGGTTAACATTTCAATATTAAAAATTCAATTCAACGTTATATATCTTAACAGATTTTGCTACACAGAAAATAATATTTGGTAGTTAATTAAAATAAATGAAAACTATGAAACACTGACAGTGGGCCACATAAATCTGGGCCGCAGGTTGGTCATCCCTTATCCATCGAAAAATAAACTATCTGCTTCCGTTTAGTAGTTAGCACCTGAGACAGACGGACAAAGGAAAAACCTAATACAAAAGCGCATTTTTTTAAATTACAAAGTAGGAAAGTGTACAGGGTACCACAAATGGAGGCATTTCGTGCAATGGAGTATTTGAAGGAAATGATTATATAAACGTTTTAGATATTGATCCTTCATTGAAAATTATGCATTTCTTTTCACTTGCAAAGCTCTTTGAGTGTACATAAGTAAAATTGTGTTTTAAAGTTCTTTTCTTCATCATAAATATTCCAATTTCTTCCTATTTAAAAATACTGCATGCACATGAAAGGAAATTAAATGTATTTTTGTGTGATTGTTTATGTCAGCAACAATGAAGAAGTAACCATGCAAGTAAATTTCCAAGTTCAACACGAATTAAGACATTCTTGTTTGATTTTCTTGGTGATGGCTACTCCTACGATAAAAATGTATAGGAAAAGAAATACTCTAATGGTTCTACATTTTTTATTTTAAAACTATTTTGAAATATTGATGGTCATTTCCTCTAGATCCTTAAGTCATGATTGAATTACATTAGTTACATCAGTGTGTGCTTGTGTTTACAAACACACATGCGTACACTGATGTATTACTAGAAGATTACCAAATTATCTGGATGCAATAACTAATTTGAAAATAAATAAAAAACTTTTAGAAAATATTGATTAAGGTAGAATTTTTGGATTATAAGTGCATAAACTGTTTCAACTACTACCCTTTTCTTATTGATAAAAACGTATCATTCTATAAGCACTCTTGGTACAGAGGAGAAGGATATAGGATATATGAGGATACTGTCTGGCCCAAACTACAATAGTTGGAGAGCTGAAATTTAATACATAGGTGAATAGAAAAAAAGAAAACCTCCGAGAGAAGGAGGTGTGTAAACGGTTCGAAGTCCTGACTGATGTCTTGCAATTAGATAGGGAAACAAATGAATATGCCGCGTCCAGAAAGCACTTTCGGAAAGGATGCAGTATTTTCACCTTTGTGGGCATTATTATAGCGAAATGCTAGGCTGCACTTCACTTCGGAAAGCGTAAAAAATCATCAATGGGTCAAGGGCAAAAATTACATAATACTCCATAAATTACTACAACAAGTTAGGAAAGTATACAACGTATCACAAATCGGCGAGTTTCGTGCAATGGAGTATTAGAAAGAAATTATATACCTGTACGTAAGGGAAAATGCCTTTTAAAGTTCTTTTCTTCATCATAAAATCCATTTTCTTCCTATTTAATAATATTATATGCACACGTAAGGAAATTAAACGTTTGTTTGGGAGATTGTTTATGTTAGCAACAATGAAGTAACCATGCAAGAAATTTTCTAAGTTCAACTCGATATAAGACTTTCTCGTTTGATTTTCTCGATAACAGCTACTCCTGCGATAAAATGTATAGGAAAAGAAATACTGTACTTTACCAGTTCTACAACTTTTATTTGAAAAATATTTTGATATGAGCAATACTTTACAAGATATGACGAAAATTCAATTTTTTGTCCCCAGTAAAGTGGTACCCCTGATTGGCGTACGTGATTCATTTTTGCGATTTTCTTCTTATATTTGATTGAAAGTCCTTAATATCAAATTTCATGAAAATCCGTTAGGTAGAAGCCGAGAACGAACATACGGACAGACGAACGGACGGACAGACGGGCGGACAGACAGACGGGCGGACGGACAGACAGACGGTTGGACGGACGGACAGACAGACGGACAGACAAACTGACAGACAGACAGACAGACGGACAGACAGACGGACAGACCGACGATAATAGGCGCTCACGCTGTAAGCGAAACGCACCTAAAAAGAATCAGAGGAAAAACTTAAAAATTGCAACAATGTTTATTTTCTTGGACACTAAAAACTGTAAACTATTTACTAACATTTCATGGTTTAGGTACTTCTAAATGTGTTATGAAGCTGAAATGTTTTCTAGTGGTAGAATTTCCCAAATAATGAAAACGGGATTATAGAAATTTGAAAATTTTTATTCATTCGGCCGTAATAAATTCTCAAATGTTAAACAAATTGACTAATGCTTATGTACTTTCTGAAGGTGCAGGAAGCTGAAAATTTTAAGCTAGGTAGGGAATGATGCTCCGGTAGTAAATAACATCGAAAATTTTAGAAATATTTATTATTGTGGCTGTTAAAAATTCATAAAATATAAACAATTAAATTTCTATAAATGCACTTCTAGAGGTGCTACAATTATGATATTATGCATAAATGCGAGGTATTCGAAACGAATGATGAAAGCCTAAAAAAAATTATAATTATACATTTTAGGAGTGGCTTTTACCCCAATAATTTCAAAACAGAAAAACAGGTAATTCGGCACAGAGATGCAAACATGCGCTTGAAAATTATTTTTTGCTTTTATTTTTATTTTAAGGCGAGAGAAAATGCTTGCAGAATCCAAGCACACATTCACTAGTAAGAAGAGTGCTTATAGAATGATATCATGTGTAAGAAGCGTCTATATATTATAGATACAGTAAAATTCGTTTATAATGATCACGCCTAAAATGAAATCTCGGCTATAACGAAGAAATGTCTCGGTCCCTTGAACTTCTCCATAAGGGCATTAGTTAACTTTCTTGGATGTAACGAACACGCATTTTACGAATTCTTGGCTGTAACGAACAAATGTTTGGTCCCGTGGCACAAAATGCCCCATATATAATGAATTTTGGCAAGCAGAGCGATAAGTAATGAATAGTTTCCTCCTGTTTACCGTGCACTTGTTCGTAGAGGTCCCCTTCCTCCATCTACCACTTCCATACGAATTTCCACGCTCCCTTTTTTAAAAATTGATATTAAAAATGTGAAATGTTTATGTAAATTAATGACCATAATAGTAATATTAATTGACCATTTAAAAAATCATATGTAATAGCAATCGAACATTTTACATGCCGCGAAGTTGATAAGCATCTCTTTGCATATATAAGTACGGCATTGAAGTCGACTCACTGCAAATGCAGTAAAAGCTGTGTTATCCGGCTATCTTGGGGATTGTGGAAAGCCGATTAGGAGAAATATCTGGTTAGGGGAGCGATTTTCGATTTTGACATCGAAAATTTAGCAATAACCAAACAAAATTGGGCTTAGGTTCACTATCGTACTCCCCAAACATAACTATGCATGGGGTTTGCATTTTCCATTTTAATTCTTCCACACCTAGTTAGATATAGAAACTATTTACCCATTCTTATTTCATACGTTGCTATGCTTACATGCAAAACAAAAGACTATTGAAAAGTTTAGGGCGTCCAGGAAGTTTGGGGATTACAGCAGTGAACCTGTTCCCAAAATTGAATTTATTGGATTATATCTTTCTTATTTATCTTTATTTACTCTATTAGAAAAGGATGAAATTATTTAATTCTTCTAAACATTCCTGTGAAAACCAGTCATATAATATTTTATCCAGTTCCTCAATTTTTGGCTTATGAAGCGTATGATGTTTATTAATTGATTTACTCGTCTCAGAAGATGTCACAAATTTCATTAATTTAGCCTTATGAGCCTTGATATCGTAGAGCGTGGAAGATCCGATGTTGAATTCTTTTGCTATGGCTGCTCTATTTTTTCCATTTTCAATTCGTTTGATCAGCTCCAGCTTTTGTGTTAGCGTTAAACAAACCTTTTCCTTGCTTTTAGGTATTTATTTTTATGCCATATTCAATGGATGGGTAATTTCTTAAATAATAAAAAGCGATAAAACTGGAAATTGTAGAAGTACACCAAAACATCTAGACAATGCAAATGGCTTACCTAACCAATAACACCATGCTTACTCGGCAGCCACAGAAGTATACAGAGTAAATACGTAATATATACATCTTATATTTTAAGAAATTTTAAAGTGGAAGTTGTGGTATTACACACATACTATTCATACAAAAATTCATAAAAAAGGAAAAAGAAATACAAAATGAATTGTATTTGTGTAATTGCCGGTATCTAAGGCTGGCCGCTTCTAAATAGCCAGATAGCACAGCTTTTACTGTATGTGTATACGTGTTATATGGGATGTATAGGCCAAAAACCATGTTTCTCGTATATAACGTAGTCACGCTTATAACGAAGCAATGAGTCGGTCCCCTCAAATACGTATTAAACGAGTTTTACTGTATATAGGAGGATACAAAATTATGAGGCACTTCCCGATGTGCTAGAAACTTGAAATTTGGTAGGAATACAGGTTTTTGGTCACAACCGAAGGAAAACATCCAAAACTTTCGAAATTCCAATTTTGAGGGGCTATTTTGGCCCCTTTTCTCCCCATTTTTGCCCCATAAGATAACACGTAAATTGGTGTAGAGGGTTTTATATTTGCATTTTAAAATTACTTCCCGTCAAGACACGAACTCGAGACTTAAACTATCGGATAGGATATAAATTGTAGTTTCTTATTTTTGAAGTCAGAATTCAAATCCGAGTAGAATTAGCATAAATTTATAGTTTTTATCGGAAAAAAGGGTTGGAAATTTTTCTGGGTCTAACAATAGGCATCCTGGGCAACTGGCTTAATCCTTTCATATGGATAAGCTTTTAATGGGAATCAGAGGCTTATATTTTAATGCCTTTAATTTTAAACTATGCCTAATGAAGGAATTCCGATATTGTAATAATCCTCATTTTTGGGGTTGTTTTGCCCCAGTATTGCTCCATATATGACAACAAAAGTGATGAGGCAGCTCCATATGACGTAGAGACTTGAAATTTGGCCTGGTTATAAAAATTTTATTGCAACCGAAGATAAAATAAAACTGCGAAAATTCCAAATTTTAAGGGCGGTTTTGCCCTATATATGACAGATACCAGTGTGAAAATGATACAGCAATTCTTAATGAGATACAGACATGAAATTTGGCAGTATTATGGGTTTTTAGTTACAACAGAAACAAGAAATCCGATATTGTAAAAATTCAAAATCTTAGCGGCTGTTTTGCCACATTATTGCCCTATGCAATGAATAAAATTATGAGGCATTGCAGAATGCAAGCACATATTATAAACATTTAAACAAACATTTCATGGTTTAGGTACTTCTAAATGTGCTACAATGCTAAAATTTTTCTAACGGTCGAATTTACCAAATAACGAAAACTGGATTATAGAAATTGGAAAGTGATTATTTATTCGGCCGTTAAAAATTCATAAATGTTAAAAAATTGACTAATATTTATGCACTATCAGTAGAGCTAGGGGAGCTGAATATTTTGAAAATTTAAAGAATAGTGTTCCAGCAGTAAATAACATTGAAAATTATAATAAAGTTTATAATTGTGGCTGTTAAAAATTCATAATTTTTAAACTATTAAATTTACATAAATACACTTATAGAGGTGCTACATCGATGACATTTTACAGAAATGTGTGGTATTCGTATCAAATGATAAAAACCTATAAAAATTTGCAATTATAAATTTTAGGGGTTGTTTTTATTCCAAAATTGTCCATAAAAAACGTAAATCAGCGCTGAGGTGCAAACTTTTGTGTTTAAAAATTATTTGTCTGCTCTGACACTTTATATCAAGATGAGAGAAAATGCTTGCAGAGTGCAAGCAGACATTAACTAGTATATTATAAAAACCTAAAGTGACCAGATTTTCAAAATCTCAAAAGAGGACAAAATCTTCAAAACGAGAATGTATATGCTCTTAAAATTGTCTTAAAAAATAGGACAACCTTTTTAAACTGGACAAAAGCTTGAAAAAGAGGACGTCTGGTCAGCTTACAAATACAATAACCCAAATTCATATGCTGCATATTACAGATATTTAATCATTGCAAAAGAAAGGTAAAGGCTCCATGAGCCCAATTACTGTCAAATATCAAACAATGATAGATAGACAATCATCGTTATTTGGGAGAGATTGAGACTAGGCAAGGTAAGAGTATTAAGTGAAGAAGTAAAATAGTTTGCAGAGTGCTAAAAGATAACTACAGCAATATTTCTATTAACTGTGTCTGCCATATTTGATTTTCTATAATCTTTAAACAATACTTTACAGAAATTATACATCTCCAAATAATCAAACTCTTGTTCCATTGAAAGTTTGTAATGATGTCAAATTAACGATCCATACTACCACACACATATATATATATATATATATATATATATATATGTATTACTATAAACCAAATCATCAGCGTCAACAGCATACCAGACAATAAAAATTCAATCTGTATAACATTAAATGTATTGGTATTATAACAGATAAAATTACTACTTATCGATATGCCTTCAAATAAACAATGTGATCTTGAAAATAGAAAAAATAGCTAGCTTACACTCACCTGTTGCAGTTAAATTCTATATGAAAATGTGTACATTTTTCTTAAAAATTCCATTCTAACCCATTTGCCAGATACGTTGAATGCTGGTCATCTTTACTTGAATTCAACTGCAGCAATTATGAGAACAGCCTCTAAAAGAAAAACTAAATCATATGAACTTATTAATGGTTTGTATTTATTTATACATTTAAAAAAGTTAATTGATGCCAGAGCAAAAGACTTTGTTTCAAAAATAAACTTCTCTATCACATTTAATTCATGAATTACCATGGTTAGAAATATAGCCTTTTCATACATTCAATTAACAAATTCAGTAATCACAAAGAAATCCATATTAAAAAAAATACTTATCATGCACAATCAACCTTTGAAAAGGTAATTGAAAGAAAGAATTCATAAAAAGTTAAGAATTGTTATTTAAAACTATATTTGCATATAATGTGCAGCCACTTTTTATTTGATATACTAATATATATCATGGTAAGACAGATATATATTTATTTGAGTGATGTTGAGACAGTCCCTCTTACACCCAAACCAATAAGTTAATATGTAGTTGCACTTTCATAATACCGTGAAAATTACATGATGCATAACCTTGAATAAAAGTTTCAAAATACAATAAAAACCTATTTGTTATTCCAAGCATGGGCATCCTTTTGCACATTTTGGCAAAAAAGATGAAGATTAATAATAATTATTATCTTTCTCACACAAGACTTTTTCAGATTGTGCAGTTTATGAAACTATAAATGCTAAGATTATAAAAAAATTAACTAGGACATTTCTGCTGTAAATTTAATGCAGTGACATTTACCAAAACAAGAATTTCTTTAACGTTGTATATATCTGTAAATATTTCTTTATAATGAATTATTAAACCATTATTTTACGAATATTATAAATTTTGCAAGTCAATTTCCTTGCTGTTTGAATCTGTTATTATTTAAATCATCATGAAATTCAAGGTGGTGACTGAAAATATCTAATTAATGGCTAATTAATCACAAATTAAATCCTTGGAAGATATGTCAAAGTATATTGTAATATATAAAGGAGAATGTTTGTAAGTTTGTTCGCTAATAACTTGAACATTGTAGGAGCTACTGCAACCAAACTTTGCATTGGTTAACCCAGTGTTTCCCAACCTGGGTGCCGTGAAGTGTTCTGAAGGGTGCTGCAAAAAATCTACTGTTTTCCCATTTTTAGCCTCATTTTGCAACGTCGGCTTTCAAAAATGCACACCAGAGTTAAGTCAAGCTTCATTTCATCGCAAAGGCACTTCGAAATGAAAGAAGATATGGAGATTGGAGTTCAACTTCACCACGTTTATTAGTGACGATGGATAGGGAGGGATGCCGCCAAATTCTGAAAAGTCACTTAAAGGGTGCGGAGACTCTAAAAAGGTTGGGATAACCTTTCATCCAGGAGAAGGTTTTAAGGTACTTTTGTACCCGATCGAGCCTTATCTCAAGCTGTAAAAATTTTTAAAAACTTGCTTTATAATTGCATAAAAAATACAGTAACTGTAAAAACAAATGAACAAGAGTAGCTTACCTCAATAAAGTTACTGTTAATTATTAAACAAAAAGAAATCGCTAATATCTCGGGCCCGATCTATATATATAATACACAGTTTTTGTCTGTCCGGAGAATATAGCAGTGCTACCTATCAGCACGTGCAGGATTTTATTCTTTTGGAAATTAAAATTAGAAGGAATTAACCTACAATATTCGGATCTGAACCATTTTGAAGAAAAAATTACAATGCTTCTTATTCTGTTCATCTTTTTCTGCCTAAAGTTCGAAACAGCTCATGTTAAACGTTTATTTTACATTTTGTGGAAATCTTGCCATTTTAACGGGATGTTGCCTTGGCTACCAATTATATTGTTAGACCTCAAAATCCTATTGTTATATCAATCCTTATGGGTGTAAGCGTGCTTTGAATGCTTTTAATACGAGATAGGGAGGGAGAGAGATGGATGGTAACGGAGGGAGAGAGAGAGATGGATGGTAACGGAGGGAGAGGGGGAGGGAGAGGGGGAGGGAGAGAGATGGATGGTAACGGAGGGAGAGGGGGAGGGAGCGAACGGGACGGAGGGAGAGGAGGGAGGAAGAGTTTGGAAGGAGAGGGTGGGAGGGGGAGGGAGTTTACACGTAATTTGCGATTTTCACAGTGCAAGATTTTCTTCCTTCATTCATCTAAGTAGGTAAATGCGGAGCGCTTTTCTTCATTTTTCTTTATTCGACGGAAGTGGAAAAAATTTGTACGTTTGTTAAGAATAACGAAACAAAAAATATAGTTTACAATAAAGTTTTTAATGATAACATGTAAAATTGGTTGTTTTATAATTCTTTTTTATATACTGTAATCCCTATTGAAATCAGTGCAACGCCGGGTATCTCCAGCTAGTTTTTTTATATTTAAACCTAATTATCACAACAACGTGCAATGTGAACGCCTAATTCTTTTTGTACATACAATATATTGAGCATAATTAGTTACGTGCATATATGAATTGTATATGAGAAACCTCTTTTAATAATAATAAATTCGAAAAGCACAGGAACATATCAAGGAGGAAAGATACAAAATATAGATGTAGTATAAAGTTATCTATATGTCGTGGAGCATTTTTCATTTATAGAATTCGGCTAGATATTATCTAATGAAATGGAAACTTTTTTAAATGTATCAGGGTACGAACTGTTATTATATTTCCAGATTACGACACTTAAAACGTCATTACCTGGCCGATTAAAAATAGAGTGCTTTAGATATAACAAAAAAATACGTAAGTGTACTACGTCTGTAATGGAATCAATCTCAACATATTAACCCTGTTATACATTCGCAACCAACACCAAAAAATTGGTTTAACGTTTATTTAACGAAATTTGGGACAATTTGGGCGTAAGCTTAAGAACATCTAACCGAACGTTAATATATTTTTTTTAATAAGAGAAAACCTAACAAATGAAATAAAATTACCTATACTGTAATATTAACGAAAATTTTCATTTTTGCGGAAATGATAATAGACAAAACCACACCCACATCTCAACATTCGGCAACATTGCTAGGCCTCTAGCTTATAGTTATCGCAGTTATAACGTTTATCGTATCGTTAGCGTGCGCAGGGAAAGTGAAGGTGACGGCAATATTAGCTAATCCATTGGCCCTGACCGTGGCTACGGCATTCGATCTTAGGGGCACCATCTCAATACAAACCCAGCCACTACAGTAATATTTGTAGTATTTTCCTTTTTAAATGAATACAAAACGAACGTCATACTTCATGAAGCCACACACGTAATATTTACACAGCACAGAGGTAATTAAATTAGAAAATTCACTACATTACGATAAGGCAAAGCGGATAAATAACCTTACACAAAGAAATGTCACATTTACGAGAAACAAATACCTGGAAACTACATGAAATATATTTGATGAGCCAATTAAAGTTAATAAGTGAAGTTCCTTCGGAGTTAATAGTTCCATAACATCAATATGATATTTGAAATGAAAAGTTGTTATGCATTCATACGCAAACTATTACCACATATACATAACTTTACTGAATATTTAAAAACGTTCTTCACACTAAGTAAAAGTAACAGCTTATTCTAATCAAAAATGTTGAAGGACCGATAATCAATCCTGAAAAGTGGGCAATGGAGTAAGAAAAACCGATAAACAAGGGTCAATGACATGAAACTTCAACCATCAAAACCTATCGCCCAACATACATAATTGCGGAATTCCTAATATTAATATGATCCATAAAAAGACATTAATAAGGAAAAAGCACTTATATAAAAAACAAAAATGTCCTTGACACACAAGAAACTACTTTGTTTTTTACGGTACTCTCGCGACAAGAATGACTATTTTTTAAATTTAAACTTAGTAATAAATATTTTGCTCACCGGCTATATGAATTAGGAAACCTTTAAAGAAGACATAATTCTTCTCGACACAATCAAAATACAACTATGCCCTTGGAGAAATTCAGTTCGGTTCGTTACCTAAAGGGAGCACTTCTATTCCTGAACGTTTGAAGACCCGGCGCATGCGTATTTGTAATTGCATTGTCGTTAGCTATTACTGTTGTTTTAGGGTTGTACATCTAAATATTGTTTCGCTAAAACATTTTATGTTAAAAGCATGAAGACAATCGTTATTTACTTTGCTATTCATATTCTCGCGTGTAAATAAATGTCAGAAATGGATGAGAAAGCTTTACAGCTTTACAGCTAAACTTTTTCATTGTTTCTATTTTTAAAAATCTTGGAAAGAACCTGGTACGAAATTTGGAAACGAAAAAAATCTGCTATGACCAGGAATCGAATCCGTGTCTTCCATTTGCCGGGCGGATATTCTACCGCTGAACTACCGCACTGTGTCAGAAAGCAAATATTTTCTAAGGTCAGGACCGGGCTAGCAACCATCCCCAACGTATAGGGTTGCCAGGTGTTCGGCTTTGACCCGAACAGTTCGGTTTAGGAATCTTATGTTCGGGTTAATTGATGAAGTTAAGGACTGTTTTGAGTTTGCTGAATTACAGTAAGTTAAGAACGTCTTATTTGGTATGGCCCACTGTGAAAGTTTATTTTCAAGAAATTGGAAAAGACAACACGAAGTAATATGGGATTTTATTCCAAATCAAGAAGACACCTTAAATAATGACAAATTCAGCAATCACTGTGCAAGAGAGTTACATATCTCTATTTCATGCATCATTTTACGAATCTTTTCCAGAAACATCTTAAAATTAGATAAAAAAGATCCATGTGATAATGAATGAATTAAAAGAAGATTTAATGAAAAGATAGCATGAATTTTTTTGGGTTCAAAGTAACTAATGCGCTAAAATTCTTCCCTCTGGTTATTCTGCAACATAACGGCAGACCTAAAAGAAGTTTATGTCCGTTCTTTGTTACTTAAATGACTGGTATTATTTTGAAAACAACCCATCGAAGAAATTTCATTGTTTTAATCTGTACTCAAAAGTCAGATATGGATTGTGCGAAATTGTAGTCAGTTGCGGATTTGAATAAAAAATCAATATGGATGAAATATGTATATGACGAACTGAATCTGTTAAATTCGGTAATAGGTACAGGCGATACCTGAAAACTTTACTCTTTATCAAAAGTGGGTTCATGTCTTGAATAAAGTTAATCTGTGCAACATGTACAAATTGATTCCGCCAATATTATCTATATCTATCAGCAATGCCAATTTTGAAAGGATTTTTTTCTTTGATGAAACAAACATGGACAGAGAACAGAAATAAAATGAGCGTTAATTTAGTGAAAGCCGAGGTATGTGTCAAAACTAATTACAACATGAAATGTTCGGAGTTTTTTTAATATATTAGAACTAAAGAAAATGAAAAACTGCTGAAGGCTGCAATTTCCAATAATAAATACAAATTTTAAGCATATTGCTTAGTAAGCAGTATGCTGAAAATTTGTATTTATTATAGTAAAATTATGGTAAGCAGTGGTTACTATTTTGTTGATTTTTGCTGATTACATTAAAGTGATGTTAATTGTTTAAGTGTAAGAATTACCTATGAGCCTGTAATTTTTTCTTATAATTTCGTTGTTTGTTTTGTATCATAATAATTATATATAGATAAAAAGTTATAATAAACTGATTTTTTCAAGTTTTTTTGTCATATGTTCAGGTCAAGCACATTGAGAACCTAGCAACCCTACCAACTAAATGGAGGACCTGGGTTCGATTCTTCATCATAACAGAATTTTTCTCCTGATTCCAAATTTCGCAACATTTGGCTTATGCCTGCCCCATAAGGATCTTTGGATCATTCATTCCATCAATTATAAAGAAGCTGGTAGTCAATTCATAGTAAGGTTCACCAGAGAATCATATACATCTTCTTATGCACAAAAAAAAACCACATATATGTGCATTTCTGCTACAAAACAACTGTAATCTAATCATTGGTATTTCAGCGAATTTATTTTTTGAAATTTAATCGGTTGTTGTAGCCTAAAATGCCCGTTTTCAGGCAAAAGGAAATACCCGAGATAAGTACTTTCATTCATAAATTATGATTTTTATATTCCTTTTTTATATACTAACTTGTAGGTGTAATAATTATGTATCATAATCATCAGCATTTTTCAATCCATTTGGGGATGAAGGCCTCCCTCACCAGACTTCTCCAGTTTTCACTGTCAACTGCCTCCTTCCTTCAAGTTGGCCCCAAGAACTTAGCTCTCTGTCACACCAGTCTTTCGGTCTCTTGATGTTTCTATATATGTACACACACACACACACACACACACACAAAAATATATATATCTCTCTCCTGACCATCTACAAGCCAGGCGTTTGAGGATTATCCAAAAATTTATATAACGTTGGATTGGTAATTTCTGTCTGAAGCTTTTGGGATTAAATTTTCCTGGAAAATCTTTGGATAATTCATGAAAAACATCCTAACAACTCAAGTTGCACATTAAGTTCCAAGTGATGTCGCTAGATGGAAGCGCTGCTTTGTTTATCCCCATATAGAACCTATGTTACTCGCAGAGTAAAATTATATACATATGCAAAGTTGCGTGAAGATATCTTCCAAGGTGTGAATTTGTATAGCGGACAAACATTTTTCAGATTTATAGTTTTAGATGTTGCTACACAAGTTCTTTATTTGAAAAACAGAATTATAGCTAAGTAACAAAATAAAAGTAGATTTTATAAAAACTGCATTGACTGACATTTTCCAAAAATCCAATTTGAATTAATTTAAATTTTAAATGCGAAAACAAAAAACTATAAATTTAAATCTTAAATAAACTGGTAGTTAATTTTTTCAAGATTAAACACTAAAAAGGTAAAAGTGAATATTTAAAAATATTCCTTTTTATAAAATTTCAAAAACCATTAAAAATGGAAAAATATAATACAAGTTGTAAAACTGAAAATAAATAATAATTAAAACATACTAAAAAGAGAAAAATAATATTTTTATTAATTTATTCTTTCAGAAAATTTCTGAATCAAAATTGTATCAGCATGTCACAATATTTAAAGTTTTAACACTGTTAAGTTATTGCCATATACTTTCTTCAAACATTTTAACATAAAAAAAGGAATTTGGTGCCCAATCATGACTTTATTTGCGAGCCACAATGATTGGGAACTTTAAGAGGAGAAAAGTACTCAATTTATATGAAGGGTGCCAAATTCCTTTTTACTTTCTCCATACATAGTAATGGGAAAGTATTGTGATCATGAAAAAAATCGACTTCGAGATTTCAACGGAAATACGTTTTGAGGTCCCTAGAACACGTTTAGAATATTTTCGGAATGATGTCTGTGTGTGTATGTGATTGTTAGCGCTCTAACTCAAAAAGTACTTGCCATATCATTACCAAACTTCATATATAACACTTTGGCATGAGCACAAAGAACTGATTAGTTGTTGGACAATACCGGTTAACCGGAAGTCTAGTTTTGATTCAGTTTTTGCGATATTTATCCATTAAAACATCATTATTGTATATACAATTCTATACAAAGGTTATAGAGAATGTAATTTCCTACAACTTTCATTTGAAACAATTTTCCATAGCAGTTATCGTTTAGGAATTATTTATAAATAATCGGTTTTTTCGGTTTCCATCAAATATCTCCTTAAAAACGTTGTTATTGGTAATCTTTGTGAGGACCAAAGTTGTAGAGAATAATATTTGTTCCAGGTTTTGTTTAAAACAAATTTTCGTAGAACCATCCATTTCGGAGTTATTCAACTTTTTCGTAATTTCCAGTATACAGCACCACCACCATGTAGCGGTGAATTCTGTAAACATATTCTTTTACGACACGAAATGATAATTTTGCCTCATAATTCTATTCATAATAATTTAAATATCTATACCCCAAATATGGAGAAAGTCACGTGTTGGCCACATCAGATTTTTGCTTTATTGGACGGTTAAAACTGTGTACTATTTTATTCTTGTGATGTTTAGATGTCAAACGGTCGAAGTTTTAGATTCAGTAAATCCACAAATATGGAGAAAGTCACGTGTTGGCCACATCAGATTTTTTTATGTTAAAATGTTTGAAGCAAGTAGATGGCAATAATGTGTTTAAACACAAAATATTGTGACAGGTCAATAAAATTTTGATTCAGAGGTCTTATGAAAGATTAAATTAATAAAAAACTTAATTTTCCCTTTTTAATATGTTTTGTTTTCAGTTTTTCAACTTCTATTTTATTTTTCCATTTTTAGTGTTTTTATTTTATTTTGAAACTAGCAGAATTTCCTGTTGAATTTCAACAGATTTAGTGAAGCTACTACTGCACAACATACAAACTCTTTAAATATATAGTGGATACTTTTTAAATTACAATTACCTTTTCTTAACAATTAATCATATTTGCTTGTAACAATCCATTTTTGAGCCTATTGCATTCAAATATAATGATAATTTTATTTCCTATCATATTACTTTCGCCAAATCCAGCTTCATTTCTTGTGTAATTATGCTTCGCTGAAATATTTACTTTTTTGGCTTGAAAAAGCAACGTACAGTTGTCCATGATTGAACACTGACAGGTAAATGTACACCAGATACGTGAGCTTATTTAAGTTAATAAACATTATAATGTAGAATATAATGATTTTACTTACAAAAAATGTAAGATTCCAGTATTCAATAGACGAAAGAAGGTTCAATTACTCTCATCAATCGTTATAAATGCTTCCTGAAGAATATTCAGTATCTCTTTTCATTGCTATCCATAAACATCGACCGTTTCGTTACTTAAACAAAAGTGCAAATCGAATTACGCTAAACTTTCATCTATTTATAAGCTTCATTGAAGCTAACTGAATCGGAGGTAACAATGACGGCTGCCTTGGCAACGCCCGGTAAGAGTACAAAAAATCCACAAAATTTCGAAACAAATTGCGTATTTCTGAAAACTTCAACCGTGTAACATGTAAACTTCACAGGAATAAGATAGTATAGAGCTTAACGAAAAAAATCGGTCCATATTTACGTATTTTTATGCTTAAAGGAAGAATACCTTGCAAGTCAAGAAATGGATTCATATGTGTTATCTTATGAAAAAATGTTAATCCCCTATATTGGCAGCACTGATTAATCCCGGTTGACCAAACCTTGACCATTCACTAAGTTAGGATGTAAGGAAGAATCGTACTAAATTTCGTTATTCTAGCTTTTACCATTTAGGAGGAGTTCCATGAACAATCCAACAAACACACGCTTCAAAATATATTATAGTAGATTATATAAGGAAAAATATTTAAGTGCATATTCTTTCAACTCTGTCATGTAAATACCAAAATTTTTGCTCGACTTTGTATATACGAAAAGTATTGACCAACTAAAGCCACATATGTGGATTTCGAGATGGTTGTACAATATTACTAACAAAATAGGGGCTCCACCCTTGCGCCATCTGCACGCCGAGCCCAAAAGTGGCCTTTGGCTACAATGTTCTCTTATAATGATAAATATTTTTAACACACTACATATTACCGAGGTGTAAGGTAGCTTCTAGTAATTTTCAATCACTATGTTAGGGGGAACTACCATGCACGCTCTCTACCGGAAACTTAGAGAACGAACTCCACCTGGCAAAAAGCATCACCTCACCTGTCTAATAATATAGAGGATATTGCATTAATGAGCACTTCTTCTAAATCCAAGGTTATAAATCAAGATTTTATAGTTTTTCTTTAATACATCAATTTCCACTCTATATCAGACCTTTTTCTTTCAAAGGCGGAGGTATCCCTTTAGTTGTCGTGAGTTAACAGAGCTAAATTAATTTATCACAAATTTGAGCGTGTATGCCATACTTCACCAATTCATTCACTCTCAAGTCCTGAAGATTGTTACATTGTAACCAAAATCCATATCGGCCCAAAATCTTATTGAAACTTATTGGCTCTAAGAGCTTTTTTTTCTGTTTCCTACAAATATGAACAGCACTGAAAGCCTCGCAGACTAAAAAGTTTCAAGTGATACTTTTCTAACTCAAAACCCGAATTGCTTTTAATTAGTGTTCCATATTTTCAAAACAGATTCAATATTTTTACATTGACTAAATGACAAGGTAGAAAATCAATAACATACTACATGGCAAAATCGTTTCTAGCCATTTAATAAACCAGAATATTCTCATTCTATATTATTTTTACAAACATGAGTACAAATGTCTTGAATGCACCAATTGTTTAATGGGAGAATATCTCTGCAGATTTACAAAACTATTTCATGTAAATGGCTCAAGAATATAAAATGACAAAATTCACATTTTTCTCTTGGTATGGATGTAAATAAAAATTATGTTAACCTCAAATGTGAAAAGGTTCAACAATAAGTTGTTCAAATTATGCAACCACAACCTGTGACTCCATTACCTCAAGACAAAAATAAAACCAAATATTTCACACTAAAAAACAATTAGGTCAACTCATGAATAGATGCTAGTCATAACATATTACAAATAAATAAAACAAATCCTTAAACAATATTTGCCATTAAAAGGAGTAGAAAAGTATACAAAATACAAAAGCAACATGGTCCTCGGATTCAAATAAAAATTCAGTACGCCAGATGGTCTGGTCTGTTGGCAATATGAATGAGTCCCATAATATAAAACACAGGCATTTTTGAACTCCTTTATATAACCCCCACAGCAGCAATGAGCCTAAAATGTACAACTTTACAATACTCTCAACACTTTAAAACATTTTTACAACACTGCACCAAAAAAATTACATTACCCTGAAGGTGATTGCTGCAGTTTCATTCAAACAACTTCGTTGCCTTGTATTGCTTCATAATACAATAGTTACATTAATGTTTTCGATACCCGAACAATTTATGCTTGTAAGTATCCATATAGACATTAATTACTATTTACAATGACCATGAAAATATTTTCTTCTGTATAAAACTACATTAATTTTGAATCACGCTTCAGAAAGGAACCTAATATGGTACGAAATTCCAACAGCAAGGAGGGAACAGCTGGTACAGCTACTAGACAAAAATACTACCATTCTTGAGAAAAAACTTGAACATAAAATAAGAAATTGAAATAACAAATTAATTACATAAAACATATCACACAAACTCTACAATAAAAAAACTGTACATTTTGTAATCCTTTCAAAGGAATACATAGTTATCAGGTAAATTAAAATTCATACATTTGAACTTGCATTTCAAAATGTCAGCCTTAACTTTTGAAATTTCATTTGCCACAAAAATTAGAGAAGAAACCTGAAGTTCCCAAAATGCAGCAGGATGAGCCACTTCAAGAGTTTCAAAACTCATGTTAGCTGAACAATAAGTCACTGGATATTTAATCACCCATCTTATTTAGCTGCAATAGGAATCTCATGATGCTCACCAATATCGCCAAATTAGTTCATTTGTGTGGCAATATACTTTCTTCTGAAAAAAACGCAAGCACTGCTTCAAATATCACTCTGCCGAGGCTTAAATAGGCAGAACGAGGGTACGACTACCATCACGAACATGCCACTTCGTGCTTGGCTGCTTTTTCTGCTGAAAATGAACAACCACATTGTAAGTGAAAAAGCACAATAGAAAAATGAATGAGAAATGACACAATTATAATTTAAATTTTATAAAACACTTAATTTTTCTCTCTATCTATGGATAACTGACCTTCTCTTTCTCTCCTGCGAAGCTTTTTTCTTCGTCGATCGATACATGCCAACTCTGCTTTCACTGACATGTAAGTTTTTCTAAGTTCTTGCAGTTTTTGTTGAAGAAGAGCTATCCTTTGAGTACCATCCAATTCTGGGTCTACTTGACGAATACAAATAACAATTAAAATCTCCAAGCTCTCAAAATATATTATAATATGTAATAATAAAAAGGTAATGGTACAATTGGCAATATAGAATTTGCAAGAAATTAATAGCTGATTATCCCAAATTAACTTGGGTAAAGAAGTCACTTTGGTAATTTTTTCTTTCCATATGTAACATGCCCAAATTTTATTGATCTAGTCCCCTTTCTATCAACTTGGACTATGAGACAGGCACAATTTAGGTTCATCATATCAAATTATTTTTTTAACAAAGAAAATAAAACTGCACATTCACTGACATGAAAAATCCTAGGAATCTCAAGAAAATATTCCTAGAACATTCTGATGCCCCTTATGTTTAGAACCTTGCTACTCCCATTCACCAGCACGTCACACATTCAGGACGTTTCCCAGATATTCCTTTCTCACATTTCCAGAAATGTTGTTCCCGATGCCACTTACAAAAACCTCTCACAAACGGCAGTTATGCATCACGTTCTAGAGCAGTGATTTTCAAACTGGGAGTCACAAAAGATTTTCATTTTAATTGTGTAGTTTTATTTCACTGCTGACATTAACAAAAAATGTATTGGTGGATGGATTAAGGGGATTGTGATATGCTCAGCTGATATAATAGGGGGACACAGATGCATCAAGTTGACAACTGCTGCTCTACTATTAACACACACATAGTAACTTCTCTTGTGCTCCCTTACAATTTTTCTGTTATATATTACTATTGCTGCTTAATTATATTTTGTCTAGTTTTTCATTTGCTTTTTTGGCCAAAACCCCAAAGTGTGACGTGAAGCGCATGAAACATGATTTGAAATGAAAGCTTTTAAACAAAAAATGAATGTACATTTTCATTATCTCTATTTTTAAAACTAAAAAAAATGGGAGTTTCATTTTCTGATACAATATACGTAAAAGGGCAGGTTTTATTTATTGAGGTTTATTTATTATTTTAAGCTTAAAATTCTTTATAAAATTAGTAATCTAATTATATGACAAAATAATTGATCCAAAATTACTGTATTTTCCCGTAGATACTGCACGTGTTATCTATACAATAAATTTCAGTTGATGAAGAAAAACAACGATGCGCGTTATACAATGAAAAACGAGAAAAAATTACAAATTACCGCAATTAACGCAGGCACGAGCTAACTTCAACCAGCAAATATCGTCAAAAGAATGTAGTCTGAAACCTTGTTCAAACAAACAGGCAATAAAACACTAATGCGGAATTTTTAACTACATCTTAAATTATTTTACCATTCACCCCGATATCATATCGTGACTATATTAGAAATTACTCGATATGACCGTCACGGTCACTTACTTGGTCTGCCATTGATTAGATTCCATTTCTTTTATATTAACTGCAACTTATTTACTTCTCACTTTTATGTAATATTTTAATTAGGTACATATTGCAATCTTCAATGAGTATAAAGGAAATAGAGTGAAATAAGATAAAATCAATCACGAAAAGTAAAATAACATTTATTGAAACTCAAAACCATGAAATTCTTCATCGGAATCAACATAAAATGAATCAAGAGCATTAATCAATTCATCAGGTATATCGCACAGTTCATTTTCTGAAGTAAATTCTTCGTCGTCTTCAATTTCTGGCATTGTGGCATCGAGTATATCGTCTAGTGCTTTTCAAAATCCATTTCTTACACATGATACTGTAACATCTTGCCAACTTTCAACAATCCACCAACACATTTCTTCGTACGACACCCTTTTCATCTTTCCCGATTTGTTGTAGTCTTTAATTCCACTCATCATCCACTCCTCCCATCTAGAGCGCAACTTAGACTTGAAAGACTTATTTACGGTTAAATCAAGTGGCTGAATCTTTTTTGTCAAACCACCAGGAATAATTACCAATTCTGAATACTTGCTTACTAACTGTTTCACATCAGCAGTAATATGTGCACGACAAGAGTCCATTATCAATTAAGATTTGGGATTGAAAAACGCTTGCTTCCTTTTCTTCCAAACATTTTCAAGCCATATTTTCATAATGTCTTGATTGACCCATCCCTTCTCATTCGCCGCAACCAAAATGTCTTTTGGAAAGTTTCCTTTGTGCATTGTTTTCCTTTTAAATATGACCATGGGTGGCAGCTTTGAACCATCCAACGTCACACTTAACAAGACAGTAAAGTTTGATTTTTCGTGTCCGGTAGTGGCGACGGACACTTCTTTTGATCCTTTCAAATGAACAGTCCATGAACCAGGAAGATCAAAGCTAACGGGTACTTCATCCATATTTCCAAGATGCACAGGATCTACACCACACAAATTTTCTTTCACATACATTCTAAATTTCTCCACTTTCGCTTCCCAGCCATTGGGTAGTTTTTGGCCAATGCTGGTGGATGAACGAACACATAAATTGTTTCTTTTCATAAACCTAAAAGCCCACGATGGGTAGGCTTTAAAATTTTCTATTTTCTCCTCTTCTGCAACCACTTTTGCCTTTAACAAAACACTAGTTGTAGATATCCTGTGCCCTTTTGATCTCTCTAAAAGAACACACTCGAGAAGTTTCTTTTCGAGCTCTGGCCAGAAGCATCTCCTGTAACGCATTGCCCGTTTCTTTTGGTGTCAACATTTTAATGCTGCTTCTTCTTTCCTCCACTCCCGTACACTTGACTCTCCAGCATTAAATCTTCTCGCTGCCTCACGATTTTCTTTGGCGAGATTAACGGCTTCTAACTTAAACTTCGCCATATAAGATTTTCTGCGCACAATTTTTTTATTCTCCATGGGTAATTTTCTCAGAAACAAATTTTAATGGACAAAATAAACTTGGAACAACACCTGTTCAAAAACCGGAAACAACTATGGTGACTCAGGTTAATTCTGCTATTCATTTGTTATGGATACAGCCGTAGCAAATCGTATTATTCCGTTATTCATTTGTCCGAAAACTGCCCTTTTTCAAGGAGACAAGAAATTGACTGCATGCCCTCTATATATATTTTCATGAGCATTACAAATTACAAGGTGCGTGGTATCTACTAGGTGCACATTATATATACATTTTCATGATCATTAAAAATTACAAGGTGAGCAGTATCTATTAGGTGCGCGTTATCGATGGGAAAATATGGTAATTTTGAAATTTTAACTTTCTAACTAAAGCCATTTGCTCAGAACCTTAATTTGAAAATTGTCCCCCAACAATTAAAAAAAACCTCTTCTGTAGTGTTATTGACGACAATAACAGTCACACAAATAATGAAAATTTTAGCTTCCTATCAATAGCCATTTTCTCAGAATCTGAAATATTTTAAAGCACCCCCAATGCCACCCACTTATTCTCCAAACTGATTCTTTGACAGCGTAATAAATGGCATACTCACTCAAATTTAAGTTTTATATCTCTATTTACTTGCTATTTTGATTTAATCAATAAGCTTGTTTATAAATTAAGAAATGTCAAAAATGACATTTTTAGCCAAATATTATAAAGAAAACATCAAAGAAGCAGTTAAAAATAAGACTTGTTAATTCAAGGAAAATATAACATCTTAAATTACTGTTGGAGTAGTATGGTGAAAATATTAAATGTGCAAATAAGCACAAAACTATAAAATCTATGTATAATAAATGCCTGTAAGAATGGCAACATTCCCAACAGCAAACTCCCATGATTGGTACATGTGTTGCCCTGATGTTCCCTAGTCTGCCAAGAGATGTACAGGCATTATGATAAAGGAAGACTTGTGCCTATGGTGTTAAAAATATATTTTTATGCATTACATGTTATCTCAGAACCATGAACAAGGTCAGCAGCGTAAGAGGAAAACAAGTGCTAGCATACTATCTATACCTGCACAATGACTGTATGGATATTTTTCAATTAATTTATTTAAAAAATTAAGGCATGTGAAGTAAGTAATTATGCTTGAAATAACTGTCATTGATCACAATAATTCACATTTAACTCTAACAATGCATTTCTCCGGCATAGGAATTTAGTGTCTTTGGCTTCCAACGTAAGGTTCGCAGGTTCGAATCTCACTGAGGGCATGGCTGTATGTGCGTATTGACAATTTATTATCATTTCCTTGTATTAAGTCATTCAATGTGTGCATATATATTATGCAAATGCAGATTGAGAAAATAATCTGATCTCGTGGGTCGACAATGGTATGGTTGCCATGGCAAACTCTAGAAATACATAACTTATCTGTCAAAATTCGAGCAATATTGTATCGAAGGTGAAAATCGATTAGAATAAGAAACCTTTCCTTCAAAACATAAAAATCCAAAGATCGTAGGTCAATTTTTAAAATTTTAATTAATTTATTAAATGGCAAAAATTGAGAAACAGCACAAGGCTAATTACACAATATTATAACAGCAATAACATGGACAAAATACACGACCATGCCCTCGGCAGGATTCCAACCTGGGACCCTGGCATTGGTACTTCCTAGCTAGTAGAAACAAAATGCTGTTTACTGCATATCACTATGACAAACGGCTTTTGAGATACCTACAGGGAGGGTGGACAGATGGATTAAATTATATACAAGTTAGGAAAGTGTGCAGTGTAACACAAAGAGGTGTGTTTCATGCAATGGAGTATTTGAAAGAAATGAAATCGTGTACATAAGAGAAATAGCATTTTAAAGTTCTTTTCTTCGACATAAATTATCCATTTTCTTCCTATAATTAAAGAAGGCCAGAGACTACGGCGAGATGGATTAATTAAAACATAAGTACTCCTTAACCGTACAAAGTGAGAATATTTAGAGACAAAATAAACAATGAAAAAAGGGTAAACAAAAACCGGGGAAGGAAGGAATCGAAGGAAAGAAAAACAAAAGTAACACTTACAGGTTTACGGGGAAAAAAAACCCTCGCTGGTGGCCTGGTGTCACACGTTCATGTACTCATTTCCTCCCCAAAGGAAAAAAATTTCCGTTAGGAGAACAATCACTCAAACACGCACTCAAACAACGAAAAGGAAAAAATAAAAAAGAAGGGGAAACCTAGAACACATTCACTCCTAAAGAAACCAAGGTTTTTAGAAAACTCATTTATACACACCCTCACAAAACCGGGAATCTCTAAATATTCAAGGGACACTAATACGTATTTCAGGCACGATGCGCCCATCCTCAGAGGGTGATGTGGAATGAAGGTCTGGCGTGTGGTTTGAAAGTGTTAATGGAGAAGTGTTTATGTGAAAGTGATCTTCCTATTTTAAAATATTTCTTGCACACGTCAAGAAATTAAACGTATTTTTGTGATATTGTTTATGTTAGCAACAACGATGTAATCATGCAAGAAAATTTCAGTTCAACTCGAATTGAGACATTCTTGTTTGATTTTCTTGATAACAGCTACTCCTACAATAAAAATGTATAGAAAAAGAAATACTCTACTAGTTCTACAAGTTTTATTTGAAAACTATTTTGATATGATCTATACTTTACGAGATATGACGGAAAGTTCATTTTTTGTCACCAGTAAAGTGGAACCCCTGATTGGCTTACGTGATTCATTTGTGTAATTTTCTTTGACTGTAAGTCCATAATATCAAATTTCATGAAAATCTGTTTGGTAGAAGCCGAGAACGAACATGCAGACGGATGGACAGAGTGACGCTAATAGGCTCTCACGCTGGAAGCAAAATGCACTTCAAACGATGGTTTTACAATAAAATCCTTCCAAAATTGATTATTGTACTACCTCCAAATTATAAACGTATTTCAATAGAAAAACAAATGAACTCAGAGATTCAAGAGTATGAATGTTTGTGAGACATGAAAAATTAAGATTCTTTTTTTTGCAGAGATAACTGAAATCATTTCTGAAAAGCATTGTATTTAGCTTGCAATTTAATAAAATCCAATTAGAAAGCGAGAAGAATAAATAATTATTATTGATGTATGTTCTGCAATAAATTTTGCAAAGCAATCAGCTGGCAAATATGTAAGCAGTTTTGATTAAGTTTGAAATTATGTATGTATAATGACAAGATATTGATAAAATGATGAATTTTCATATACGATAGTAGGCTAGTACAGAAATAAACAGGTAAGATAAATCTATGAAACAAAGCTAATTTATACTTGCCAGTTATTTATTAGTACTTGATTGCCAAGCCTTACACACACCTTTTCACTTGATTGTCACGACACAGATCCCCATAGGTGCCGGCCAAACAGGCTTTTACCGTACAGCATTAATAAAATTACTTGAAATTTTATTGTCTATACTTATGTACTATTAAGATGAAAAAGGTAAAAAAAATTTAAAATATGAAAATTCCAAACCGGAGTGCCACAGCACACTGCTGCGCCACAACAAAGAGCTTGATGTGCCACAGACCATTGGGCAGAATTATAGGGAATGGAAAAATGCTCTGTTTTCAGTTGCTACCAAAAAAACAAATTTCTCATAAACAGCGATAGTTTATGTTAGGATTTCTTAAGTTCCTTGAAGTCACAGAGAAATGGAGATTTGATATTTACCATTGATTTAGTTTGTAATCTAGAATAAATATTTTTAAATTGTAGAATACAGGTACCATATATTCCGGCATATAAGTAGACCCCTGCTTTTTATTAATGAAAATATATGATTAGGCATACGTTTGCCGTATAAGTCAACCCCCACTTTTTCACTTTAAAATACTTCTCATGAAATCGTTTTCAGACAAAATCAAAGTCATGTACAATCCAAGTTTTAACAAAACAGAAATAAACAACAATAAAAATATATATAAATATTGTCCATGCTATTCTTCTTGAGCATTCCATGTGACAGATATTTTAATTTAAACCAATAAGAAACTGTTATTCTTGAAGAGCTTTAACTACTAAATAAAGTTTCCTATAATTCGATTGATGTCAGCTGTTAACGATACTATCGAAATGAACTATACCGAATGATCGTGTTTGATCTCTACGGTGGTGAAATTCAATAAAATATAGCAAATGTGTACCCGCACACCTTTTTTCCCACAGTGTCGATAAAAAAAAGAGAGCGCATCATACATGAAGATTTCTGACCAAGTTTTAAATATTGTGAGTTTCGATAGTAAATTTACTGCAACACGCGTCTACGTTTATACTAGCAAAAGCTGAAGAATTCTATGAAGTTTATGCATATCTACACAACCAAGAAACATTTAGGGTTTAAATGCGCGGTTTATACTGCCGTTGGTGCATCTTCAACATTGAGATGATGTAATATTTTTATAATATCAAACCTGTACCTTTTTATTGAGTTTTAAGTTTATTATTGTTATTCAAAAAAAGCAGTTGTCATTAAAAATTTACTATCAGTTTTTACCTACACTTTTTGCCAGAATAAGCCTGCATCTGGTATCTGTATTCGCCATATTCATTGTGAGCCACTGATGCTCCTTTAACCCAGGAGAGAACCATAGTTCCCTCTAATGTTTTTCATCTATGGGTGGAATGAATATCGCTATGCGCACCTACATGATGCTAGTGTGCGGATGTGCACTGGCGTTGACGTGGCCCTGTTCCGGTATATTCTAAGATACAATCATGCGTGCTTGAAAAATTTAGTGTGCAGCACTTCAAAACTGCTGCGCGGCCATGCAGCTTAGGGAGAACCATGGAGAGGACACACCTATGGGGAGTCCCCACACTTTTTTGATTTTTTCTAATATTCCGCCACCGTAGACGTCAACTTATTAAAGCACGAATTTATTTTTTCTCCTTGAAATGGTCCAAAAATAGGGGTGCGCAAGGTACACGAGGATGCGGATTACGTGAGTAAATACAATATTAAAACTAATTATTATAAATCTTCTAAAATTAATGTCATAAAATGTAAACACTGGAACAGCTGTTTCAAAATAGCGATCACCTCCACCTAAAGATCTTCGTAAATATCAATGTTATTCATCTGTAATTTTAGGTTCACATTTTATGTTCGGCATACAAGTCGACTCTAAGTTTTAGGAAAATATTTTTAGGCTTTAAAGGTTGACTTATATGCCGGAATATACGGTAGTCTTCGAGATAAGTCGTAGATATGTCCCTCGAAAGTCGTTTTTCCATAAGCCACCATTCTATAGAGGGAGATACATTCCACCTCCACGATTTAAAAGACATTATTTGCTAAGTAATACATAAGTTTAAATTTTGAATAACATTTAACATACCAAAAAACCTGTGTATAGGACGCGCATTTTTACCAAATTTTCAAGGCTAAAAAGTAGGGTGCGTTTTATACACGGGTACATAATATTTGACATTTTTTTCTCTATGAAATATTTGTCAGAAAATGAAAATTAAACAGCATCAAACTAATATGTAATAACAAAGAAAGTTTTTATATTAAAAAATTATACTTTTTAATATGAAAACAAATTGCACTTTTACAAATGAAAATTGTATATCCAAGAAATTCCCAGTCATTAGCCAACTCATTCTTGTACATGGGTACTAAACATTTTTTGTTCTTTCTGTACGGAGTTTTCAAAGAAAATGAAACACCAGACAACTAAAATTTAAAAATCATGCATGTGTGTCCATAAAAAAAATCTTCAAGCGACAAAACAAACCAAACTTTTAGTAATACAGTAGAACCTCATAAATCCAGCACTCAAAAATCCAGAATTATCAAAAATCCGGCAGTTTTTGAAAAGTGCACTTTTTAAAATTTTTGCCGCAGGTAGCCCAATCCACTATGGAACGATAAACGCACCGCTTCGCATCAAAATTCGCGAATTCTAGAACCAATTTGACGCCAGCAGTTACATTGTATGTGTGAGTGAGTCCAATTGTCAGCTGACCAATACACGTTGGTAAGTGTTAGGGAATAGTTTCCACAGTCACATTGTATAACTTGTATACAGTCGCGTGTTCAGATTCGTAGCGATCGCATGTGTCTTTCATTAGCGTGATATTGCTCAAGTTCATATTGGAATGTCTTCAAAAAAAAAAGCTAAAAACCCCTCCAGTAGTATTATGAAGCGTAAACATAAATCTCTTTCTATTGAACAGAAAGTAGATTTATTAAGAAAACTTGAAAAAGGTGCTTCAGTTAAGAGACTTTGTGAAGAATATAGCGTAGGCAGTTCTACTGTGTATGACTTAAAGAAACGAAAAAGTGAGTTGCTGACATTTTATGCAGACAGTGACACTTCTAAGGCCGAAAAACATTACACACTTCCAGGGTCAACGATATCGATAGAGTATTGTTTGAATGGTTTCGACAAAGAAGAAGTGAAGGTGTACCGGTATCAGGCCTATTGCTAATACAGAAAACAAAGAAATTCCATGACGATTTGAAAATCAATAAAGCTTGCGATTATTTGCAAGGTTGGTTTCATCGCTTCAAGCTTCGCCATGGAATACGAAAATTAGCAGTGTCTGGCGAAAAACTTAGTGCCGATTCGGATGCTGCCGAAACATTTGTAGAGGAGTTTACCAAGTTAATTTAGGATGAAAATCTTACTGCAGAGCAAATATATAACGCGGACGATACAGGATTATTTTGGCGATGTCTTCCTCGGACTTCATTTGTTTCTGAAGTTTCACATTCGTCCAATTCTAATGTTGTAGTTGTCTTCAGTTCCATCTAAAGCATTACTTATGCAACAGTTTTAGAATCCCTTAATTATCATTTCTGAGAGTAGGTCATTCCATGATTCAACGATCCACTGACAGATCGTTGTGATATCTACTTTATGAATGAGTTCCCTTTTAGTGAATGTGTGTGTGTGTGCCATTCATCATCCAATCGGCCCACTTCTTCACTGCCCATTTACTGGCTTGTTAACAAAGGCTGTGGACTGCAGGATCGATGTCATTCCCTCTGGAATAATCACCAAATTTGTCTTCATTTCAAGAAGTTTCCTTTTTACTTCGGGATGTGTGTGGCATTGGAATACATCTAAGACCAAGAGAGAGAGAGAGAGATCTCTGATGCATTCCACTAGACCTTCTTTTCCAAACAAACTCCATCCAGTCACTGGCCATGTTCTCATCAAACCAACTTTGCTGTTGCACTCTGACAATGATGCCACATGGAAATTTGCATTTTGGCATTGTTTTTCTTTTAAAAACGACACACAGAGGCAGTTTTCTCCCATCAGCCATACAGGCATTTTATTTTCACTGCAAGTTTTACAGGGGATTGTAGAAATTTTTACCGAGTTTTTAATCTCAATTAGGTAGGAGTCACAATAATTTGCTATACTTTACCTTCTTCTATGTTGCTTGCAAAAGTGTTTTACTATATCCTTTAATATGTAGTTACCATGCATATTAAAATTTTTAAAATCTCATATTAAAAATCATTAGGTAAATTCACTCATCAGCTCATAACGAGTAAAAAGTATATTTGATGGAAATCATCCAACATAATGAATAGGAATCTTTCATGGCGATTTATTGAAAATTCCTAGAATTTTAAGAAAAAGCCTTCCTGCCTCCTATACACAGGAACAAAGAAAATTCTCAGAATTTGACGCTGAAAACCTCCCTATGCCCTATATACGGGTTTTTACGGTATGAAAATAATTATAAGTGTTTATATGGTTACTTCGTAGATTACAAGTAATTATATCAGCAGTCTAAGAGGCTGAATTTTAATGTAAAAAAGGACTATCTCAAGGACTATCTGCATACATGCTATCAATAATTTTCTTCAGCTGTGTAGGATTTTCTTTAATTTTTGTTGGCTACACAGTCACACATTTTGTTGTGTGTCGTGCAGTTTCACCATGCTCGAAAGTGTGCCATATAATTAAAAAGTTCCGGAGCACTGATCTAGACAGTTACTATTATGCACAGGCAGTCCTCGACATCCATACATAATGCATTCCTGAAAACATGTACGGAAGCTGAATGTACGGATGTCGAACATAGATTTACATGTTATAGGGAGGTTCCATTCCCAGAGAGCCAGAAAATATTATAAAATCTCTAATTATGGTATAAATGTTTAGTTTTTGAACAGGAGCCTTCTAGACACTATCGTCGATTTTATAATATAGAGAGATAGGGCAAAATGCAATAAAATATTTAAATGACTGCACAAATAAACACTGCTGTACAGACAAAGATGGCGACGCAGCAGAAACTGGTGGCTGACAACCAACACCACTCGAAATATTCGTCATTTCGCTGATGCATGAAAGTCCGAATTCAGCGTACAGAAGGCGGTTAATGGTGTCAATGTATAACGTATGAAAGTCCGAGTTTTTTTCATTAAAGCATTTTGCTATTTTCATAGTTTTTTCGTAATATTGCCTAATCATGGCCCCAATGAGAGTGATGATCGAAATGGAAGAAAAGTCGGTAAAAAGGGCGAAAAAAGTGATGAGTTTGGAGAAGAAAATTGAAGTTTTATATAGGCTTGCGCATAATGAATCTGCTTCATCAGTTGGTAAAGTACTTGGTGTGACCGAGTCCACAATAAAAGGAAATAAGGAAAGTGAAGAAGCGATTACAGCTAGTGTTGCTAGTGGTACTTCAACGAGTACAAAAGTGTCTTTTGTACATACCTAGGAATCTGTATGTAGAGAAGACAGAGAAGGCTTTAAACCTGTGAATTGAGACCCAAACTTGCAAGAAAATCTTGCTGAGTTCACTTGTCATTCGCAAGAAAGCCAAGCAACTGCACTATAATTATGTCTCAAATTGTTTCGCGGTCCGCTAATGGGATATCGCCAAAGTCATCGAAGCATGTGTTGATCAGTTCCTTGCTCTTTAAAAAAATGTGGCGTTTATTCAGAATGCCACAGTATGTATTGTTTTATTATATTTGTTCTTCTCCTTCACAATTGAACACACGCTCGACCGGCTTAAGTCCAATGAGCATCTGATTGAAGCTAAAGATTCGCCGCTTTCGGCACACCTAATTATTTCCATCTTTGTCTTAATCGTGTTCAGTTTATGAGTCCTATGTTTCTTTTCACTTGTATTAGCACTTTCAGTTTTCCATTTATCACTCCTGTTTATAAAATAACAGGTGTATAATGCAGAAAGAAATGCTGCTATACGTACAAACAAGATGGTAACGTTGCCGAGACTAAATAATAATAATTTATTGATTATTAACTGACTTTACAGTGGAATTAATCTTGTCAAATTTCAGTACAATATTAAAAAACATTACACACAAATCTTACATTACATAGATTATGTATATTATTACATAGCATACTTTAATTTGGTAATTTATTAAAGGTGTTGGCTTGGCTGTCAGCCAGCGCCATTACGCGATAGCTCAAACTGTTTGTTCGTCAGCTGATGTACGAAAGTCCGAATTTGGAGTACGAAAGGCGGTTTAGGTGCGAGAATTCATAATGTACGAAAGAGCAAATTGTACGGATGTCGAATGTACAGATGTTGAGGACAGCCTGTACTCACAAGTGGCAATCCAAAACTTACCTAATTCAACATAAAAGTTATATTTCGAAGGCCTTGGAGAACGCGAAGGGACAACATTCTCAGTGTTGGCTGAAGAAGAAGCACAGCCACCACTGGTGGAGTTTTCAGAGGTATCACTATCGCTGCCACCTGAAAATGTTTGCATCTCCTTAAGTTGTAACGCATAACAAAATAAATTAAAAATTAGAATCCTCAAGAAAATTTTTAACATTCTGTGATGCTTAATGACTTTTGGAGGTCCATCAAATAGGCGACCAAAATTTATGCAATCTCAAATATTGCCCATGATCCCAGAACACCAGCTGCAAATTTGATAAAAATAAAAGCAAAATAAAAAAGAAATTACCCATTGTTCTACCTCTTCCAGGTCTCAACCTTTTTGCCCCTTGCACAAGAGTGTCTTCAGAGCGTCTGTGGGTCCGTCTTCTTTTTTTTGAGGGAGATTCTTGTGCTGCTGATCCTGCAGCTATGCTACAAGTATCTTTCTCGGAATCAGGACCTCCACACCTTTTCTGAGGGGATGAAACTTTCAACTCTTGCAAAAGTATAAGGCGGTTGTTGTCTTCAGAGTTGGACACTTCGATGTTTAACAGGGAATCTGAGACAGAAAGATCTGGATTTGCAAACTGATTAAGCAAAAAAACCTTACATTGCATAAACTTAATATTTCCTTAAAAATAAAATTAACATCACCCAGATCATATCCACTAATGTGGAAGATAAGGATGTCATAGTTCCAGTGGAACACAAAAACAACTGAACTTAAAACAATATAGTTTCATTACTTAAAAATTATCATTCACCTAAGATATGGAATAAAAATTTAATATAGCCATTTTTACTTTCTCATATGAGAAGTAAATAGAGAATGTATTGCAATGATGGTTAGGAAAGTGTACAGCGCACCACAAATGGACGCATTTTGTGCAATGGAGTATTTGAAAGAAATTATATACCTACGTGTATGTAAGGGAAATAGCATGATCATATGATCATGCAATGGAGTGCTTCAGTGTGATGTTCTATGAACCAAAAAGAAATGCCTGCTAAAGTTCATTATGGAGTTGTTTAGACAAATGCTTCATCAGTAATGACAAATACAAGTTAGGTTCAACTCATTACTGAATGACAAAGACCAGATGCCAGTATAAGAAACACGAAAGGGCATATAGTGGTATGAGTAAGTTTAAATTTTTGGAGAACAACACTGCCTATCCTTTCAAAGCATCAGTATGAAGCAAAAAGTTTTAGAAGACAGATATTTTTCCACTGTTTGTTCTATACAAAGCCACTTTGGGGATAACATTTTTAAAAACATATCTCTTCCAATTTATACTGCTGTATGTGACATTAAACAATGCTGAAGAGTTGATCACCAGTGCATTCGTCCTTGTTATTGTTATTATGCTCATTACAAAGGCCGTAAAGTGCTGTTTATGAGCTTGTGAAGAATATATAAATATTTTAATTTTGTAGTAGTACGTTTACTAAAATAAATGCTGTACGTAGCATATCTGCTTTAGTAAGATAAAATGGTCATCTCATGGTTATAGGAGAGGGACCAACAGAATGGACGGAAATGTCTCCTACTGCAAAATTGGAATTCGAGGGAAAAAATGGCATGGGTGTTTATTTATGTGGTTAGTGGATGTGTCCGTACACAACGTGTGGATTGTAAAAAAAAATTCAGGGGCTGAAATATCTCAATTGGGCTTTCGTTGAAGTATAGTTCAAGTGTATCTGACATGAAAAAAAAATCCTCCTCTTGCCACAGGGCGATCATCAATGTCAAAAGCTTAGTAGTTTGCAGGTCCGGATCAGTGACGAAATTTGTCTTGATGGCATCGGACACTTGATAAAGCCAGGCAAAAGATGACGTTGTGCTAGAGAAATGTGTTCAAGCACTGTTGGTACACAGTGCATAAAATGCGATACAGGTTAACTATGACTTTATATGTAACTTGATTAACTAATTCAAGTTACATTTTGGTTGATTTATTCCATCTATATACTTTATTTAATAGCCTTTTTCTTCAACTTCTAATAGCTTAAAATTTATTAATACCTTGAATTATCCTGGGGGATAAAACTTTAATCAATCAATACACAGAGGAACGTGGAATCGCCACGTGTGGCCATGCGTTCGGTGGGGGTCAGTGTCTTTGAATAGTCATATATTTTATGTAATACATGATAGTAGGAAAATGAACAGAGACAAAGAAGAACACAGTCAACCCAAGCAACACTATCTCTATGACAGCAAACAGCATTCCGAGAGGTCTGAAAAAAAATTTTTTTTCCTCTTAGGCACAAATGAAGTCTCGGTAATATAAAAGTGTTGACACAGGCCCGTTATTCATGCTGTATATTGCGTTGAAGGCATCTAAAGATCACAGCACTGCATAGGGACGACTGTACACACTCATTCATATAGGGATACTTTTTTTGTGCCAAAAGTAAACACACGGATGGTTAAGGTTAAATTAATTTAATACTTCGCTCATGCCCACCTATCATTTTTGACAACTAAACACGTAGTTAAATAAAATGTAATCATTGGTCAAAAATATGCAACTTGATTATTTAATTAAAAATCTTAACTAGCACAACAACTACAACTAACATTTACTGGGTAATCTAAGAGAGAATATGCTCACCTTCGCTGAAATGGTCCACTTTATTCCCCCCTTCCACAGGACTGTCCAGATCAATTTCAGATGAGTCCCGATGCGATTTTGAGCTTTCATTATCCAAACCAGGAGATGAGCCACCACGCTCTCTATTAAAACAATAAAACAGGAAAATTTCAATATGCAATTTAAAAATTCAAACCCTGAGAAATCCTGTAGTATTTTTTTAACTTATAAGGTTGAACAACATCATTCTGAGTGTCAGAAAACCCACTAAAATCTTATTCAAAATATTTTTTATTATTTTCATTTACTATACTAAGACTTTAGTTCACACAATGATTTAACTAAACTAGTATTTAAAATATATATATATTTTAAACTTTAAGTATGAATGAATTCCACAAAGTCGGGAAGTAAGTCACTTCATATAACGCATTTTTCTATAACGTGGTTTTCCAGGAATGTAACTACCACGTTATATAAGGTTTGACTGTAGGCTAATGCATACTGTACGTATAACATATCTGAAAACCAATATTAACTGAATTCCAACAGTCTTCCCCAAGGTTTTCAGATAAGGATGCTATAAATCGGTTTTTATGGGTTAACTATAAAATTATAATTACAAGATAACTATAATCACAGATTAACACTCTTAATGTAGAGTGATTTTACAATAATTTAACATAAAAATCAATAATGAGATTGCAAATACTAACTCTCGTGGAGAACCAGAAATGGTAGATAGGGAGCTCTCTGGTGTGGTTGGAGGTGTGTTATCCATAACAGGTGCTGCATCGTTTCCACCACTATCTTTTCCCTTGCATGCAGCCGAACTTGGAGCATCAGCTTCTGGTGTGTGTGCTTCTTCCGCATGAGAGGCAGGTGGGCAGACAGCAGCAGCAGCAGCACCACTACTTTCACATGCAAACGCCTCAAGAGATCCTTTCAACTGTGGGTTTGGAGATAGGACCTTACATGCATTCCCATCATTTCTAATGTCGTCTGCCCTAAGGAGCTTACTTGTACTACAGTTTTCACTTCCAGGAATGCTTGCAAATGGCATCTCAGGTACCTATGGGAAAAATAAAATTATAAAGAAATAAAATCCTCAAACCATATTTTCTAGTTCGTAACCTTTTGCAGTTATTTGAAATTTAATGACATTTTTTAAATGGTCATATTAAAAAAATCTGCAATTTAAAAAAATGAGCGATTTTAAACTCTTTTTTCTATACAGAATTTAAAAACCTTACAAAACCAAGGACAGACAACCTTTTCCACATGGTGGGCCGAAACGATGGTTGCAAATGTGTTTGGGGACAGCATTGAAAGTTGACAGTACCTAAGTCAGGGGTGGGCAAACTTTTCTGCATGGCAGGCCACATCGTTGTTTGTGAATTCTTCAGCGGGCCACATTGAAAGATGCCAATGCTTAGGCAGGCCAGATTAGAGTTTAAATTGGAAATTGCTTAGATTCTTAGGCATCATACATAAGTGAAAAACAAGCACAAACAAGGATTGCAGGGCTAAATTTTAAAAACTAAAGGTTTTATTGTCATAATTTTACCAAAAGTAATATAAAATCGTGTTAAATTTTACAGATTGCTTTTTCACCAAAGCTTCGCGGGCCACGTTAAATGCTCTCGAGGGCCACATATGGCCCACAGGCCACGGTTTGCCCACCCCTGACCTGAGTGGACTGGAAGTTATCTAGAGCAGGATTTCCCAACGTGGGGTATGCATACCCCCAGGAGTACTTTTAAAGGCGCTAGGGGGTTATTCAGAAAATTTATGTAATGGCTTACATTACGACACTCCAAATCGGCTATTTTTATTTTGATGTTGTTATAGAATATGTTTTACAATAAATTTCTACATTGTGTGCACATAAAAAATACAGTATATTTTGTCTCTAAAAATATTGAATTCATACATAACAATAAACTGCAGCCTCATCAGTGAGGGGGGCAGCTTAAGTATTTTGTTTGCTTCCATTGACCAAGGGACAAGACATGTGCTATGGTCTATGTCATAATTGGATATGTCAAATACGAAGGAACATTTGGAAGGACTCACAGAACAATTATGAGAATATTTTCCATAAACTGAGGATTCTAATAACTGGGTTCCACATTTAACAGAAAGCCTCATGGACTTTTCTACAGACGGTGACTTGAAAATTAAATTCTCTGAAGTATCTTTGAATGCTTTCTGGGCACAATTATCAAATGAGTATGGGAAAGTGGTTTTAAAAAAAGCAATCAAAATATTGATTCCTTTCCCCACAACGTACATGCGCAAATTTGGATTTTTGTAGCTATTATATGTAAATTCATTCATTTTTAAATCAATCTATTTTGTTTAATACTTGTAGCACAATTTTATAAGGAGATACTTCAATACATTGGTTGAGTTTAAAGGGGTACACTGCAAAAAAGTTCAAGAAACCCTGATCTAGAGATATGATATAGGTAGAAATCAATTCCAAAGAAGGGTTTTAAGGTTAACCTTTAATAGTGCAAGAAGTCAATTATGTTGTGGTACGTGATGGTATACTATTGTACCAGCAACCTATAGAGTAGTGGTTCATATACGAGGGTCACCTCATAAGTCATGGCAATTCTGCATTTTCTGCCGGAAATTTGGCAGTGCAGGAAATCGGGTATATACATCTGAAAGTACGTGGTATGTACTTGCAAATGTTACCACAAGATGTTGTAAATCTATCACGGTGTACACGCAGTACGCGTGCAAACATTCAGTGATTCACGAACTCTATTCAAAAGAGTCACAGGAAGGAGGCAATCAAATACGAGCAACATGCGTTTTGTAACCATGGCTTTATTTTGAAGTACAGAGTGGATGTGGAACTACAAAATGTTAGCAACCTTCAAAATAGTCTCCATGAATATCTAATATCTATCAACAATGAGGAAGGCGGCAAACACTCGGCCGCCATTGAATGCTTGCACCCACCTTGCAACTGTTCGACACGGTACTGCAAGATAACCCAATGCTTCACATAGATCTGCATGGCACTCCCTTGCATTTTTGCCATGGAGCACTGCAATTTTGACGTACGAACGTTGTTCCACTTTACTGACATACATTTTCGAACAAAGTTTGCAAATCACTGAATGTTTGCACACGTACTGCGTGTACACCACGATAGATTTACAACATCTTGTGGTAACATTTGCAAGTACATACAACGTACTTTCAGACATATATACCTTATTTCCCACGCTGCCAAATTTCCGGCAGAAAATGCAGAATTGCCATGACTTATGAGGTGACCCTCGTATTTCTCTTCTGATAAGTAATTAAATAAATAGGAATATAATAAATAAATGAATTTAAGGTCTCAAGTCATTATCATTGTACAGGTTGTATTGGCATTTTGATATTTACCTATCCCAGAAGTACTATCTACTCAAAAAAAATTAAGATGTCTCTCGAGTCAACTGAAAGAGGACTAGAGAACTATCTGTTACTATAGGTAATGTATAAAAATTTAATTTTTCACATATACAAATGAGAAACAGATACTATTAGTTTTACGAGCAGTACAGCTACATTTACAGACATAAGATTATGATTGACTGCATCCAAGTCACAAACAGTAAAAAATAAAACCTAAAGAAAAATCTTATCAATAACCCATACTCTTTTGAAGGTAAACCGACTTGCATATAAAACGAATTTTTAAAATTTATTAGGACAAAGAAGAAAATAAAAAGTTTAGAAACAATTTCTCTTGAACATAACATAAGTTTCAATGCACTGCAACATCCTAAGTGCAATGAAATCTAACAATAAGTAAGTCGTGTTAAAGTAAATCTTTTAAAGTGAAACTGTTATGAAGTACAGTGAACTCTCAATCTAACGTTCTTGAAGGGACCAAGTAAAATCGACTTTAAATGCGGAAAAACGTAAGAAGCGGAAAATGGAGATAATGACATGCACACATCAAAGTTTTCATAGTTAACATATTATAAACAGAAAATTCATGAAACACTGTGTGATATATTGCAGTCATTTCACAATACAAAAATTTATGTAATATAATAAATAGAGCCACTCAAAATCAGAAATATGATATTTAAAAAAAATTGAAAAAGAAATGTGCGAAGAAAAAATATACATAAAATACTATAGATAAAAGGACAGATTTTAATTTGTTTTTAAAAGATCGGATGTTTTCGGCATTGCTTTTCTTTTGACTAAATAGTATAAAGTCCTCTTTTAAGTTCATCTGTCACTTTAAGAAGGTGATCTGTCCTACTACTAGACCATAGGTATCTCTTGAGGTAAGCAACCTTTCCAGTGCGTGATTAAAACTTGGCGTTTCACTGTGTAATACATCATCTTCTTCATCACCACTTTCAACACAGTTATCAGCATTGTCATGTTGCAAATCACAGATTTCATTAACTGATAGGACACCACACGTAGGAACATTGTCGTCAAGGCAACGAACTCATCAAATTTCACTTAATTCGCATTTGATTGCTCCCATTCTTTGATATCAATTGCTTGAGGGTCATTTTGGTCTTCAATTTCAACAAAAACCTAACTGAAGAACCCAGTTTTTTAAAACAATTCTCTATCATGTCAACTTTAATGGCATTCCAAGCTGAAATAACGTATTCCATGTTCTCTAAAACTGATATGTTTTGTGCCCCTTTGTTAGAATCCATCATTGCCACTGTCTTGCACACCAGAAGCTTCCTGTACTGGTGTTTCAAGCAGTGTATGATACCTAAACTAATGGTTGCAAATGACTTGGGCTGTTGGCCGGAAAAAATACAACCTTAACATACCATATCAGATGGAAGAGCTCTGCAATGATCCACATACAGCAGCACTTTCTAGATGCAGACCCCATTTTTGCATCCAAATCTTGAAGATACTCCATGAATAATTTTGATGTCATCCATGCCTTGGAGTTGTTTTAATATTTGTATGGCAAATTCACAAATTTGGCAAACAGAACAGGCTGAAGTTCCTCACTGCCATCTGAATTGCAGCATTGCAAGACTGTGAGCTGCTCCTTGCTTTTCTTTCCCCCATAGCAAGCTTTTTCTTGAAAAGTTGGGGTTCTATCTGGTAACACATTAAAAAATAAACTTGTTTCGTCCGCGTTGAATATATCGCACAGTGCATACTTCTGCATTAGTTCTGGATGCTCTTCTGTCTTCCAGTGATACACTGTAGCGAGGTCCACACATTTGTCTGTAGAATCGATAAGTGTAATTTTTATTTACATCTTTTAAAGACGTTAGAAACGGATAAAATTCTAGCTGCAGGTTTGAAACTCTAAACTGTAATTGGGAGAAAATATTACAAACAGAGAATGTTAGAAGTGGGGAAAAAATAACATGGCATAAATGGACTTCTGACTGGGACTTTTAAATTTCAACTTAAAATGCGGAAAAAAAACGTTAGATCCGAAAATGTTAGAACGAGAGTTCACTGTATTTTGTTTTCTTCTCTCCCCATCCAGAACGGAAAAATTTTACAAATTTGAGCCGAACATTATTGGCCTAACAAGTAAAACAAAGTTTCTCGTCAAGTATAAAACAAATAATCAATTCTCTGGACAACTAATTATTTATGACTACCTTGACTTGCTTCTCAGGCATATCCTCACAACCTTCTTGAGAATCGATAGGGGGAGGTACAGGACTGCCAGGGATTGTTTCCTCACATAAAAGAGACCTGGAATCAAAGAATTTGCTCTGATAAATCATTCACTTATTGACAAAAAAGATAACTCCATTAAACATTCTTTTAAAAGCAATTTTTTTTAAACTTCCACTTTAAGGCACTATATGGATTTAGATCTTTATCATCAAAATCCTGCACAATTTGATCGAAATCAACTATTATTTGTTTGCCTGAAAAGGGGTAGCGAACAAATGTTTCTACAAATTTACCGTAAAATTAGTACATGTTATACGAGCACTAAAACTGCTTTGAATAGAATCTTTGGTACTAATAAACAAGTTTAAGCATTTCACTCATCTTTCCTTAGTATTATAAAAATACGTTATTACAATTTCGTAATACAGTAGAGCGCCATGGTAATTGGGTAGAACCGGGATCTGGATAATTGGAAAACATGGATTATCCAAATCGAATGTATTTATTTGAATTATTGTTACATCAATAGAATACGTTATTAACACAAAATAAGACTACGAGGTCAGGCTCCAACAACGTAAACCTTTAAATACCTCGACAAACGGGACAAACGAAAGTTAAGATGTAATTTTAATAACTCACACACCCAAACTTTTAGTCACATGTTGGAGTCTTTTATTCAGAGAATAAAATACTCAAACAATGTAAATGTGTATATACATCGCCAAAGAACGACGACAAACTAAACTTAAAATGTAATGGGAGTGAGAATAAAAGGTCAGGCTCCAACAATGTGAATGTGGAAATAATTAAGACTCCCCACCCACGACCATGGATAACCCACCCCCAGGATAATCAGCCCTCTACTGTATAAGCTAATTTACTGTCTTGATTGCAAATAACAATAATTTGACTATAGTAGTAAACATTAAATTCCAGACAAAAACTTAAGGTACATGGCATAAAGGGAAATATATAACAAAAAATTATACTCGATAACAAACTAGGACTAAACTATTAAAAAACAGTTGGAGACTACAGCAAGATGGATATTTAAAAATTAAAAAAAATTAAGTACTCCTTAACCGTACAAGGTAAGAATATTTAGAGGCGAAATAAATGGTAAAATTAAACAGGGTAAAGAAAGAAACAAACAAAAATTTTTACACTTATAGGTTTACGGGGATAACTCTGCTGGTGGCCTGCTGTCAAGTGTTCATTCACTCATTCCCTCCAGAAAGAACTAATCCTCTCAGGAGAACACTCACTCAAACAACAAACGGGAAACTATAAAAAGGACAGGGAACACGCACTCATTCACTCCCAAAAGAACTAATGCTGTCAGAACACACACACACGCAACAAACGGGAATCTCTAAATATTCAATGGGACACTGATACGTATTTTGGGCACGAAGTGGAAACATTACATTCCACATCACCTTCTGATGTTGGGCACGTCGTGCACGAAATACGTATCAGTGTCCCGTTGAATATTTAGAGATTCCTGTTTGTTGCGTGTGTGTTCTGACAGCATTAGTTCTTTTGGGAGTGAATGAGTGCGTGTTCCCTGTCCTTTTTATAGTTTCCCGTTTGTTGTTTGAGTGAGTGTTCTCCTGAGAGGATTAGTTCTTTCTGGAGGGAATGAGTGAATGAACGCTTGATAGCAGGCCACCAGCGAGGAGTTATTCCCGTAAACCTATAAGTGTAAAAACTTTTGTTTGTTCCTTTGTTTATCCTGTTTCATTTTACTGTTTATTTCGCCTCTAAATATTCTTACCTTGTACGGTTAAGGAGTACTTAATTTTTTTAAAATTTTTAAATAGGAATAAACAAAATAGTTTTTTTAGTTTCCTATTGTGTTATAGATACTCTTCATCTACCTTGAGTTTTAAAGTCCAAAAGAATGTCCCTATGCAGAATACAAACCTACTTATTTAAATTATTTATTTTTCTGTAGTGATCAGATATTTTTGCGGCTATTAGCAAAAAATGTCATCCACTTTTTAAAATTCAAACATGAGAACCAGATTTGAACAACCCTGAAATACTAAATGTAAATGCAGGGATACAATGAAGATGCTATTTCCTCAAGGTCATTTATCAAACTATTGTAAAAAGACCTTGAAGTGATGCATAATGAGTACTCCTACTTTTGGTAACTGTAACTTTCTATTGTGTTTGCTCTCACCAGGGAATTTTGATGATATTACGTGGCCATTTTTTTCACTGTAAACTTGTGTGTTCGCAATCTGCTAAGTTTCATAGTAGTTGCCAGTGGAATAATTACAAGTCAAATAAGGCTGTGGTTTTGCAGTACTGACTAACAATATATTATTCAATTTGCCTGGACTTAAATAAATTTTCTGAAACTGTTCTTTTTGCCTTTATTATGGAATGACTAGATCACAATGGAGATTTGTGAAATAACTCTCAAATGTTCAAAGGTAATTGTGGATTTAAACTATCGTATTTACTTGTGTACCCTGCACACTTTTTACCCAAATTGTCAATAAAAAAGGGACTGTGCATCATACATGAAGTTTTCTGGACATGTTATATAAATGATAGTAAATTTACTGCAACATGCATTATTTTTTCCCTCTGAACTGCCCCAAAAATTGGGGTATGGGTAGTACATGAGGGTGCAGGTTACACGAGTAAATATGGTAATACTATTGAATTCACAATGAAGAAGTTGTGCCTGGTGGAACTGAAAATTAAGTTGCAATGTTAGTGAAGCTGCATCAGAAGAAAATTCTAATTTTGTTATATGAGTAAAGCCAGAGTGAAGCATCACAGAATGATACAGTGAAATATTGGTATAATGAACACAGTTACAACATAATTATTGCTCTACCCTACCAATTTACCATCTCTCTTTATGTAAAAACATTTCAGTATTACAAACTCCTGCATAATGAAAATTTCAGTACAGCCGAACCTCCATAATCTGGCATTCCGTAATCTGGCAACTCCCCTAATCCAGCAGAGTCTCTGAGTATGCCTTGTTTCTCGTGAACCGCAATGTTTAGAACCATCAGTCGCCAAATTCAATGCATTATTTATTCCCTCAATAGAGTAAAGGATTTGATTATGATTTCCTTTATTACCAACTTTTATATTAACTTTGCTAATTATATATATGTTTTATATATATTCAACCCCTCAGATATCAGAAAAAAGTCTTCCTCGGACAGGTTGCATACCACTTTACCTCCTGTGAGTGGTTGCCTATCGTGCAAACACCTTTTACAGTGGAAAGCACATATCTGTGTAATCGTCATACTTACAAATTTCTTGTGCAATTCGCACTTATTTTTCACTACCTTTATTTTGATGGGTAGCTTTAAAAGTGTCATTTTTCAATTGTTTATGGTATCAGTGCGTAAATAAACTGAAGAAATTGAAATCACATGGAAAGTCAAAATCATAATTCAGACACCAATATACTCACCATATTTCATAGTTATCTTCGATAATATCCATTTTATGCGAGCTTCCAAAATTTTGAAAACACACGATATGTACAATTTACCATCAAATTAAATGCATATCTTGACTTTTTTATGTATTACCTTTTTGTTGTGCATTGTTTAAATTTAATATAATATTTACTATGTTGCGTGTAATATCATGAAGAGATGGGCTAGGTTTAACCTAAAGGTTTAGAGGCCTCCCGTAATCCGGCAAATTCCCTACTCCGGCTTCGGTCAGGTACCAAGGTTGCCGGATTTGGGAGGTTCAACTGTATAACGAATTAGAATCTGTTCCCAATGAAAGAATTGTCATAACAAAATGATACAGAATTAAGTCAAAATGATACCGATGGTGAGTTTACAATTAATGATGGACAAAAACCATAATCTTGTACTCTTTCTGAAGCAACTGAGAAAATATGCTCAGCAAGGCAGTTTTTCATTTTCTGCAAGGACATTAAATGTCCTTGTGTAGTGATTTAATTCAAGGCTACAAAGAGAGATCTTTGTTGAAACTGAATGTTCAAAGGAAAATCCTCAATGGGTAAGATGCATTTTTATTGTGTATATCAGTGCATACTTTGTACCAACAAAGTGGAATTTGGTGTAATTGTAACACCTTCCTGAATGAATGCTGGGTGTTGAAAAGTGATTATAGGAGTAAGTCTACTTAAGTGTAACAAGTGATCCTTCTTTTTTCTGTCTTAAGTGTGAAATAGGTCCCTAGTGTGGAGTAACTGCTTCCTAAACCTGTGGGTGTATGTGAGGCAGTCTCAGAAATGGTGTAAGTGCCAACAAAATTTAGTGTATGCATGTTTGGTTAACTTTCTCTTCCTTTTTCTTTACTTTTCACCTGCTACTCAATCAGTGCATTTGGTGTTAAGGTGGTAACATTTATTTTCTTTCAAACAACTGCTCTTTACAATAATAATCACCTTAAAATCCATAGAAAAGTATTGTTCCAAGTACAAACCTTAGCTTTCCAAAAAACAACATGCATCCAAAAAATCTGTTTCTGAGGAATCTACGTCTTTCATAATTCATAAACTATAATAACACAGGCAGCATCCGCTTAACATGAAAACCCATACGTTAAGTGGGCGGTCATTTTTCCTACAAACTAATGTTATAAATGGAGATGCATTCCTGTAATGTAAAAGCCCATATTTTTCATTCAAGATTCTATGTAGTCTAGCATGCATCTTAAATCTGCAGAACCACCCCCAGCTTGCATTCACTATCACTTGCAATAGAACTTCCTCCCATACAACTTTTTAAATCATTGTGAAGTCTCCTTGGTTTTTCCGGAAGCCATGTATATGCTTATTTTCTCCTCAAAAGTGATGCTATGTCTTTTTTAGGCGTGCTTCGCTTCCAGCGTGAGCACCTATTATCGTCGGTCTGTCCATCCGTCCGTCCGCATGTTCGTTCTCGGCTTCTACCGAACGGGTTTTCATGAAATTTGATATTAAGGACTTACAATCAAATATAAGAAGAAAATCGCAAAAATGAATCACGTACGCCAATCAGGGGTACCACTTTACTGGTGACAAAAAATTAAATTTTCGTCATATCTCGTAAAGTATTGCTCATATCAAAATATATTTCAAATAAAACTTGTAGAACTTGTAAAGAAGAGTATTTTCTTTCCTATACATTTTTATCGTAGGAGTAGCCGTTATCTAGAAAATCAAATGAGAATGTCTTAAATCGAGTTGAACTTCGAAAATTTATTGCATTGTTACTTCTTCATTGTTGCTATCATAAACAATCTCACAACCAAATGTTTAATTTCCTTACACGTGCATGCAATATTATTAAATAGGAAGAAAATGGATTATTTTTTAAGAATATAAGAACTTTAAAACGCTATTTCCCTCACGTATAGGTATATAATTTCCTTCTAATACTGCACGAAACGTGCCCATTTGTGATACATTGTACAATTTCCTAACTTGTTTATATTTTGCACTCATGTTTCCATTAGCACTCATTTTGACTAACATTTTCACTAAAATTTAGATATAAAAGCACTCACAAAACTCGAGAAGTCACAAACATTTTGTGTGTGGGCGTGTCAGATACTAACTGAAGTCACATCACAGGAGTCAGCAGTATGGGTTCATGGTGTGCTTAAAACTTTAAACGCATCCCCCATTCACACTCCTTAGGAGCAATAACATCTTTTGTGAGTCTGTGCCTTTAAGATGACGTGCTACATCAGCTGTAAAACGAAATAAGTTAGTGAGCACTTTATTAAAGCTAGCCTAGTTTTGTTTATAAACATTTCTCCAAGTTGTTTATATGAGGCAGGCAGATCCACTGACCACGAGGGTCAAGGATCTGGCTGTGCTCTATCTAAACTCTCTCAACCTCATCTGTATACCTGTGCATGTGAGAATCGATGTACGTATCAGCAGAAAGTATGTGCATTAGACCGGGTCAAATTTCCTTTTTCTCAAGATACGGCTATGGGCTAGGTCACAAAAGTTGTGGTCTTACATCTGCATAAACAGAGAAAAATCCCAAGATCCTGCCATCATTTCTTCAGTCTGCGGATTTGATTCAAAATTATGACATTATCAGTAAAAACTTGTGAATATCGAATTTTTCACAGGGTTATTTTCCAACATATATGCAAAACATTGTAACTCTATCAGACATAAAATGATGCGTGAAAGGTCATTTAATTATTTTCTAATCGTTCCTGGGTCACAGAAAGCGAGCGGAAGATGGGGAAAACACCCAAATTCGAGTAATTTTTACGATTTTTTGCAGTTTTGCAGATCTTAATTGATCTCTTATGATACATTTATAATGACTTTGTACATTGAAACTGATAGGCATGTGGCTGTTAAAGACTGCGAAATATTACAAAGTCATTTCTCTTCATCTAACACAGGGGTCCCCAAACTTTTTGGAGTCACGTCCCCTCCATAAAATCCTTTATCCTTCATCGACCCGTAAGCATTTAGTAAAAAATAACTAAATAAAAAAATAATATATGAGAGAAACACTTCATAAATAATATAGAAAATATTAAACATATTAAAAATAAGTTAACATACTCTTTATTGAATTTGTTGACATCATTAATGGGAAGGATGTGGTTGACGAGCATTAACAAGGGCACTGATATTTGGTTGGAGATTGGTGAGTTTTAGTCGTAACTCACCACGCTTTTCCAGGTTCAGTCTGTTCCTTTGCTTTGTTAAAACTGCATTTATATGGCTAAAACCAGCTTCAACCATGTACGTACTTGGGAATGAAAGTAAAAATGGCTCAACCGCTGCACAAAGCTTGGGGTATAATTTAAAGCAGTATTTACATTGCTCCAATAATCACCGAGGCTTTTACTCTTGAACAAGGATTTAGCTTCGAGATCCACACACATATCAATGAGTTCATCTTGTAAGTGAAATTCAATGATTGCATTTTCTATTTCTAAATCAAACGCCGTAACAATCCAGTCGGGTAGATGCATTTTTTCCAGGTCCTCGAAATGTACTTAAAAGTCTTCCCTTAATTTTTCAAGGTGTTTTATGTATATCTCCAGGTCACCATCTGAAAGGTTTTGATCTTCTCCTTCTTCCAGTTGCTTTAAGTTTGAAAAATACTGAAAATCTCTGCATGCCAATGCAGATTTAAGCAGGCCTGTCTTGACTTGGAAGCCTAATGGGATTGTATGGGCTTGAATGATGGTAACATCTTTACCTTGCAGACGGTTCTGTACTTCATGAAATTTTGAATACAAGTCTGCCAAATAGAACAGATGGTTCTTACACTTTATCAACTCATCACATAGTGATGGATCCACATCCATAAGATACTCCACAGTTGAGTCATACAAGTCGACAAGTCTTTGCAAGCTATCTCCTCTTGACAGCCATCTTTCCTCAGTGTGCAAAAGTAAATGGTTGAACGTTTCATCATTTTTTTCACATAACATGGAAAACAGTTGCAAATTAAGTGGATGTGCTTTAATTTTGTTAATTGATCTGATATACACTTTTAGGGCATCAAACAATTCGCCACTGAGTTTCTTGGCTACAAGATGGTGTCTGTGAAAAACACAATGAATAGTACGCACATCGGGAACCTTTTCCTTGAGAAAGGCGGCAAATCCTCTGTAATGGCCAACCATTACTGGTGCGCCATCGGTAGCCACTGCAGTTATATTGTCGAGGGGAACATTGTGTTTCTTTAAATACTCTTCCAAACATCGAAAAATTGTCTCACCTTTTCCATCAACTTTCATATACTTGGCAAACAAAAACTCGTCAACAATACATTTTTGGCTTTGGCTACAATACCTCACATAGGCCATGAGAATATTTGAACTGCCGAAAGTTGACTCATCAAGTTGGAATGAGAACGTGCAATTTTGAAGCTCAGATGAAAAGGTTTTCTCCACATCATCGGCCATCTCATCAATGCGTCGTTGCACTATATTTGCACTTAATGGCATGCATTTTAAAACAGGATGAGAGCCTTTTTTCATAACAGTTTCAATCACTTCTTTAATTGCTGGTGTTAACGGTGCGTAAAGGAGGTGACAGAAGCTTTGACCACAGTTTGCAGACCATACACGCGAGATGGCTTTGTAAGAGCAAGGCTGCTTGACAGAAAAATCATGTCAAGCTTTGAAAGCAAAAAAGAATTTAAAGCAAATTGAAAACCATTTGTGGTAGGGTGGATGGGATGGGTATGGGAGGCACTCAACTTGCAGCCACCTCCACGTGGTGAGTGCTGGATGGTTTTGTAAATGACCAACTAGGAGCTGCAAAACTGCAAAAAATCGTAAGAATTACTCGAAGTTAGGTGTTTTCCCCATCTTCCGCTCGCTTTCTGTGACCCAAGAACGATTAGAAAATAATTAAATGACCTTTCACGCATCATTTTATGTCTGATAAAGTTAAAATATTTCGTATGTATGTTGGAAAATAACCCTGCGAAAAATTCGATATTCGCAAGTTTTTACTGAAAATGTCAAAATTTTGAATCAAATCCGCAGACTGAAGATATGATGGCAGGATCTTGGGATTTTTCTCTGTTTATACAGATGTAAGACATAACCTTTGAGACCTAGCCCATCTTGAAAAAGTGGAAATTCGACCCGGTCTAATGTGCATAGGTGCAGATATATGCTGTACGTATCAGCAGATGTAGGTTAAGCGGACGCTGCCTGTATATAAAAATGAATCGAAAATACCAAGAAATTAATATTAAAGGTAAAAGTTCCAATATAAATGCATTAAAAGCCACTAACCAGATTTAAATATTTTGTCATCATCAGGTGATACTAAAATACCATATGATTAGCAGCCTGTAACACTTGCCAAAGCTTAAATTATAAACGTACAATAAAATACACTGCTTTCATTAATAAAAGTTAACATACATTTTTTCTACTTTCTTTCTTATTGGTTTTCTTAAAATCTTGTTGGCATAAATTAAAGTTCTACAAAAGTCCAAGTTATACAGTTATACCCTGCGACTGGAAAGCTTGGGACCAGAGAGTGCCCAGTTATTGGAATTTTCTGAATTTATGTAAAAAGGCAAAGGCATACATATGAAGCACTTTAAAAATAAATTACACTAAAGGCACCTAAAGAGTTAAACAAATCAATGTTAATAACAATAAGAGAAATAAATACTTTATTACTTTACTGGATGATTTTCCATTAAATTTCATGCGCTCAGCATTGGGCACACAGTCAATGATCGTAAGGACTTTTTAAAAATTTATAAACCAGAGCCCTTTGCACAGGGCAGTGCTTGGAGTGACTGCAATGCGTGCATCGCACACAGGTGGCAGCTTCTATGGAGTGGCAGCAACAACTACTACATGAATGTGTGTACAGCAGTAAACAAATACATGCGCAACGACATAAAATATAATCGCATTTAAAATATGACCGTGTGCAGCCTCAGTATTTCTTTACACGATTGGTTACAAATCGAATGTACAAATAATATGACAAGCAAACAGTTTCAAATGCTAGTCAGTGTTAGTGTAGCATAGTGCAGTAAGTTACATGATAGTTACAGTAGGCAATGATTCAGCTGAATGTGTTATTTTAATTTCTTGTGGTCCATTTCTGTTTTAATGTATTTTAATTATGACTCGAGAGATAAAGTGTCATCGACATAAAGTAGCAAGAATGAGAATCAATCATCAGTTGGATTATAGAAACTTCTGGATTTCAGGTTTAGGAAATTAGGCATAAAAGGTTGAGTAAAACTGAAATTTTGTGACCACATGATAAATTCAGACCAACCTTTTAGAATAACAATTTAATTTGAATCATTCCGAAACCAAGGGAGTAGGAGGTGACTAAGAAATCCAAGAATAGCGTTACTTACCACTAAATAAGCCAGATCCTAGGCTTACAGGATGATATAATTCCCACATTTATAGTAATGCCAACTTCTAGGAACATTTAGAATCTAAAAAGATGCAGCTGAAATATCATTCAACTACTTACGTTAAAATGAATGACTTGTGTGGAGAATATATTGAAATATTGATTGCTTAATTTTGCTGGAAAGTAATTCTATACAGGCGATTCCCGAGTTTCGAATGTTCGAGATTCGATTAATTGGAGATTTCGACCCAGCAGATCGAATTGGGAACTACTTTGCACGGAATAATTTTCATGGAGTAACTGGTTCCGACCAACCACGCGAGGTTTAGTTTTGGTGTAGACATAGTTATATCTACTCTAATTGTTTGAATTTGTGCCGATTTCACTCTTTTTTCTTTTAATCTTTTATTTAAATTTATTTATTTTATTGATTTATTTATATTTTATCACTTGACATGGCATCTAAAAGGAAATGTAATAGTGATAATGTAAATGAATCAAATAAAAGAGTGCATAAGACTCATAGTTATGAATTGAAATTAGAAATCTTAAAGCGTGTTGAGAAAGGTGAAAGCCATACTGAAATCGCACGATCGTTGGGAATGTGTCGTTCAACTATTAGCACTTATGTGAAACAGAAGGAGAAAATTCTAGAACATGTGATAAATTCAGGTAATTTGATAACAAAAATAAACAGTTCCCCACCCAATAGCTCCTCTTCTTCCAACTAAAATCCTCCAACTTCTCAATTAATAAACCAAGTCCAGTAAACTCAGTTGAAAAAGATTTAAGGTATGAAAATATTTTGAATTTTATTGTTTCTTTATTCTTAAGTTATTTTGTGCTTTTTTAATAACTTTTATATTAATTTCGCTGCAACAAATAGTTGTATATATAGATAGATGTATGCAGGTATGTTATCCAGCTCGTGCGAGTCGTTTGTTACAAACGACTCACGCGATCCGGACCGGGCCGTCTGTAGAACATATTGCATACATCTATCTTTGAAGTTTGAAAGAAAAATTTATTTTTTCCTTTTTAGTGCAAAAAATAAGTTATACATTTAAAATATTTATTATATAATTTATTCATAATTTAATATTGTTGTATTAACATATTAGTAATGTTATTTTATCTTTATAGAGCGTGAGGGGAGACTTTTTCCCGAGAAGCGGGAACGTATCCCCCGATTATAACATGCAAGTATATGGAAAAACGGTGTTCTACACTCGAATATTCGAGATTTGAACACTTTTTCAGGAACGCATCCCCGACGAAACTCTGGAGTCGCCTGTACACTCATCATACATTACCTAATAGTATTCACACCCTGCATTAAATTTTCTAGCATTTTTTTCTATTTTATTGTTATTCGAATTGTTTATGTAAATTTTGAAAATTCAATGGGGAATATTTTGTTTATTTTATATCTTTACTAGCAGAAGTGCCCGTTGAATTTCAATTGATTTAGTGAATCTAAAACTTCGACCGTGTCACATGCAAATATCACAAGAGTAAGATAGTACACAGTTTTAAACGTTGAATAAAGCAAAAATGGAGAAACTGAATTAAGCTCTCCTTCTCCCCGAATTTTTTAACGCCATATAGCCTATGTTACCCGCAGGGTAAAATTATATACCTATGCGAAGTTTCAGGACGATATCTTCAAAACGAAAACTGTAAGCAAAACCAGTAAGAACACAATAATCAACAAAAAATGAATGAACAAAGGAACAAACGAAATTAATTAATTTAACGAAAGAAAAAAATAAATAGAGAATGTTTAAGAATCACAGTGAATATTATCATCTGACTATTAGCTCGATTCTCTCATCCATGAGTTCTGTTATGAGAAAATTGTTTATATCAACAATACCTTAGAAACAATAAAACAATTTATCCAATCACAATTTGTGGAAAATCTACGTCTAATTATTTAAGTTACTTACGTAGTTTTAAATACAGCTTGCTTTGGAGAACTCTACGCCACACGAAAATATCATTAAAAACAGTTTATTAGTAATATTTCAATTAAAATCAATAAATATTTGATTTTCATGTAAACAAAGCAAAATCGCACAGATTTTGAATAACGATATTACGTTAAAATTTTTCCCATATAAATGCATAGGACTCTCAACTTTGGTGACAATGGAAGTTGTCATTGTAGCTTATAATTGGCACTCTAGTTACTGAGCTATAAAAAACATACATACACACAAACACTTTTCTTTATAGATATGCCTGAAATTTCTCTGGATTTCAGTGTTGATGAATATTTACTTTATGACTAAAAAAATTTCGAAAAAGATCACGGGTTTGACTCCAGAGAATGAATGTTATTTCCCATAAGGTAACACATAAAAATCACCTTTTTGGTTTGAAGGCTTTTATTCTTTAAAATACCTTAAAATTAAGTTATCAACTTGAAATTTGCGCTAAAACATGTCAAATACTCAATCTCATTCGAATTCACTCATATTTTGAATTTATACACGAGTTTTGGTAAATTTTCTTACATTTCAATAAAAAGATTCCATGGTTACCGATATTGTTGTCCTCGGTAGTTTCCGTGCACATGCACTTAAATAAAGGCTTAAAGATCGAAAATAAGATTAAAACTTGCTCCAAATAACCGAAGATACGAATTTAATGCAAATAAATCGAATGCAGTATTCATGTTATTTATATTTTTTATCTATATTACAAAAATCCTATTTCTGGTTGTCTCTCTCTCTCTCTCTGTAATGCTCTATACCTCAGCCATTTTTAATCTCTGGGAATTTCAGCTCTTTAAGTTTATTTTTTATCGAGATATTCAACTAATTTTCTTAATTTGTAATTAAAAACCAAACATATATCCCTTATAAAATATCCTATATATAATATTAAAAGTGTACCCCCTCTATCTCGAAAGCTGTTTGTCGTAGAGATATGCGGTAAACTGCGTTTTTTTCTACAAGTTAGGAGGTCCCTATAAAACTATTTTCACTTTCATAAAGTCCCAGGTTCGACTCCAGGAGACAATTATATTTTCCCATAAGTTTACATGGGATTTTCGAGTTTTCAGAGTGCAAGGTTTTCTTCCTTCATTCATTAAAACACGTAAATATGGACTGATTTTCTTTGTTTTTGCTTTATTCGACGGCTAAAGCTCTATACTATCTTATTCTCTCAATGTTTACATGTTAAACGGTCGAGATTTTCAGAAATACTCAATTGTTATCGAAATTTAGCAGATATTTCGTACTCCTTCCGGGTGTTGCCAAGGCGGCCGTCACTGTTGCCTCCGATTCAATGTCAATTAAACCTTCAGATAGGTGAAATAAAAGCATTGTTCACTTCGCACTTTTGTTTAAGCTTCAAAATTAATGATGCATAGCAACATATATATTTACGGATAATTATTCTGTTGACTGCATATGAGAAACGTTTCTAATGATATAATCGAAGCAACTGAAACTTCATTTCATCATTTGAATGCTGGAATCTTACCTTTTCGTAAGTAAAATTATTATATTATACAGCTGTAATGCTTATTAACACACATAGGTTCACGCGTAAATTTAAAATTAGATGAGAATAGGGACGTACGATATTTTTTTAAACACATTGAAAGTTACAAGGTTATCTTCTCTTCATAGCTAATCTAAATAAACGGTTGAATTGATTGTTATATAAAAAAGAAAGGACATATCATTCAATAATAAGAAAATAAGAAAATTGTAAACACAAATGTTCGTGATCAATTACTGTGTAGCATTAATATCCTCTCTAATATGACTTAAAATGCAGATTTCTGACTGACTTATGGGTTATTCTCCTGAATGAATGTGGAAAAGAGATGGAAGACTTAACACACAAGCTCTTAAACAAAGCTAAATAGATATGCTCTATTTCTGCCACCAATCTCACGGGTTTAAACAGGACAGCGGTAAGGGGCAGAGACCCTTTACTTAAAGAAACCTCTAGCGGAAGGAATTAAATTATATGATCATACGATTTGAGTGCATAGTCCGATAATATTATTTACTAAAAAGAATACGTCAAACTTAAGTATACATAGAAAAGTAAATATTTACAGATAATTATTCGGTATGGGAAGCGTTTCTAACGATTTATTCAAAGCAGGTGAATCTTCATTTCATCGTTTGAATGCTGGAATCTTACATTTTAGTATGTAGGACCATTACATTTACCATCTATAATGCTTATTAATGCAAATAGTCTCACGCATAAATTTCAAATTAGATGACAATATGGATATACGTTATTTTTTGACACATTACATGGTTATCTTCTCTTTATTGAGATAATGAAAGTGGAAAAATATAACTCTGTGGAGTTGTTTTATCCATTATTTACATTCCTGTATAAACTGATCTTACCATTTCAATTACCCTTTTATTTTCCACTTACTTCCAGTATTACATGCATTAAACATTTAAACTGAGCTATTTCAAACTGTAGGCAGAAATCAATGAACAGAATAAGAAACTTTATAATGTTTTATTCAAAATGGCTCATAACCGAAGATTGTAGGTCAATACTTTATTATTTTAATCACAAAAAGAATGAAAGCCTGCAGGTCGAGAATTCCATTTTTACGTTATTTTATAGGAAATGGAAAAGTTGGCAATCAATTATTGCGTAGCATTAATTTCCTCTCTAATATGAAATTTAAAATGCAGATCTCTGATCGACTTCGCATAATAAATTGTCAATACGTGCACACAGCCGTGCCCTCAAGCGAGATTCAAACCCTCGAACCTTACAAATACCTGGAAAATTCATTAGTATAGTTAAATGTGAATTATTTAGATTAGCCTTTTTGTACACACTCCTTAATTTTTTATAAATTAATTGAAAAAAAAAGTGCAAACATTGCGTGGATTCAGCTAGTTTTCATTACACTCATACTCAAAACATATTCCCGTTAAACTAATCTAAATCCAATAGATACATGGTAGGAACGAAGACACAGTGCGCAGGGGGGGGGGGGGGTTGGTGAGCGTCGCGAGCCCCCTGTGTGTATTTGAAATTTTGTTATTTATAAAGGCACTATAGTCCAACTTACCCGATGTAATTTCTGATCTTTTGCTGAGCATACGAATTACCCAGCAAACATCAGGGAGAAAATAGAATTTTAATATGAGGTCTACTGTTCCTTTTTTTGACATTTACCCATCCAATCGCTGCCCATTACAACTTATGCCTGTCACATAAGGATCTTCAGATCATTCATTCCATCAATTTAGAACCAGTCATGTTTATATGTGGAAGAAGTCTTAAGTATGTACCATTAAAGATGTGTGTTATTTGATTTTTGTTTTAATTTTAACAATGCAGTATTTCCTCTGTTTTACATTTAAGACTTTTATTAGCAATTCAACATTTGAAAAGGCTTCGGCTGAAACTGGAAGTAGAGGTTTATTCTTGTAATACTTTATTTTATTCAAGTATTTCCTTTAGAACTGAATTTACGTAAATATCTGTCATTACCAATGCCATAGAAAATAATATTTCCTACAAGTTTTGTTTGAAACAATCTAGAATATAATTTGCTTGATTATGTGTGAAGTGTAATGCCATGCGGCTTGGCAAGGTATACGCACCACTAGCGGTATAAGATGCAGGAGATAAATGTATCCGAAAATATCGATTATTTACTGAATGAAAAAGTTATATGAGTATTTACCATGTATAATATGCACCCTAACTTTTTGTTAATTTTTCATAGAAAAATGCATCTTTTATATGGAAAATTATGGTATTCATGAGTGTAATTGCTGATAATTATTCCCGAGGAAACTGATGTCAAGATCAATCACATTCATTGCTCTGTATAGAGAAAGTCATATGCCTGTCACATCAGATTTTTTATGTTTTGTTTTACTCTGATTGGTTACTTATTTCAGTTGTTTTTCTACACTTCCCCTAGAGTCAGTAAGTTTCTAACTGATGACAACATTCAAATGTTAAACCCTGAGGAGTGGCATCTAATAAATATGTATTGGAACTTTAACAAAGTTTGTTCTCATTTCTCACTACTTTAATAAAGTGGCATACAGTTGCGGCTTTACTTTTTAAATGTATCTTAAGTAATCTAAATGGAAACTATGAATTTTTCCTGACTGATAGTTTGTGAAACAACTTGTTGAATCATACAATGATCTCTCTTTTAGCTTTTTATATTATTATATTTGCTATGAGATGAAGCACTTTAAAATAACATAGCATATGTTGGAAACATTACATCTCCATACAAACATACCTTAGACTGCTATCTTCGTCTTCATCTATCTTCTGCAGGCTCTCCAATGGCTTACTTTCAATATTCCCTAAAGTTTCTACCTTCCAATCCATCACTTCCTTTTCCTGAACATTCACTGTCTCACTGACCTTCACCTTTGAAATAATCCCCTCGGCTTCTTCCTCCACAGGAGCAACTTGAGTAGACTGTTTTTCAATTTCACTGTCCTTTTCCACCTCAACAATTTCCACTTTTGGTTCATCTTTCACTTCCTTAGCACAAATCACATCATCTACACAAGACTTTTCATTTTCCAGGATGGTGCTTTCAGTTATCACATTAACATTATTAGTTCTGGATTCATTTTCCTTTACTTTCTTTTCACTCTCCACTTCTTCATCACTCGATTGCACAGAGTCATCATCCACTCCTTCGTCTAATTTGTCAATAACCAGTCTACTCTCTTCGCTGCTGTCTGAATCTGTGTCTGTAGAAGAATCATCCCCCTGAGGGATGACACAAAGGCTTTCTTCCATAGGTTCTAAAATTTTCACAGACTGCTCAGTGTCCTTTAGTGGCAGCTTTGACTCTTCTGGCAAAACCTCAGTTCTAATGTTTGAAACTTCTGGACTTTCTACTGCCGCAACATTTTTCAGTGATACTTTTTTAATGCTCTCATCAGTCTTTTCCGCTGCTGATGTCATTTCCTTCTCATTACCACTTCGACAGAAAAGCTCCTTAGCAGGTTTTTTACCAAATAAAGACATGCTTTCATCGTCATCATCTTCATCGGTGATATTTGAAGATATAGCTCTTTGTATGGCAGCATTAATAGATTCGTCTCCTTCGCCCTCACCTTCCTCTTCATCCTCATCTTTGAGTAACAGTTTGATAACGTCATCATTGAAAGGTACAGAACATTTTGGTGCTAGAGGTTTCTCAACAAGGACAGCTTCGGTCTCAGCTCCATCTTCTTCCTTCTGCACAACTACCTTTACAACCTCTGACCTCTCAATACTGGTATGAATATCAGTTTCTTTCTCCCCAGATTTACTTGGAAGCTCAAATATAGACATTGGAACAAGACATGGAGGTTCATCATCAGACTGCTTCCTGACTTGTTCAGCATCGTCAACATCACTGGAACTTCCTACACCCCCACTACTGACAAGAGACGCAGGGAATAGTTCTTCATGGCGTTGAGGATAAGTAAACAGAGGAGGTTCAGGTTCACCAGGGTCATCTGATATGATGAGCCGATCACCACTCTCGTCCCCTCCGTCATCCTCTTCCCCTCCATCTCCATCGGCTGAAGAAGGAAGGTCGCCAAAAAGACAAAGGGGTTCAAGATCCAGGGAGCTCATGGAAGGAGGAGAACCGGCAGCTGGTGGGCTTGGTGAAGGAGATTTTCTCGGGGAAAACATTGAAGATGATGATGATACAGGACCAAAAGGACTCATACGACACTTGACCGGTGCTGTTGTGGAAGATGATGATTTTGACGAAGGATCCTCCTCTTCAGGCAGTAAAGAATGCTTAGAGGTAAGAAGTGGTGGAACGTCATCTTCTTCGCTGCTTGATGGTAAATTTGATTTTCCCGAGGAGGCATGTTCTACAGAAATACTGGAAGAAATCAGCTTTTTAGATAACAAAAGTGACGATTCCGTGTCACCAGAAGATTTCTGTTCCGTTACAGTAGACGATAGTGACTTGGTAACTATTTCTTCACATGAGAATTCATCAGATTTCTTGTTAGAACTTCTTCTACTGGTAGCCGCTCTCGAGCTGCTTAAGGTGCCTTCACTTCCCCAACTTGGTCCTTCTTTGCTATCCATTTTTGGAGATGTTTTTATGTCCCGCCTCATTAACCTACCAGTACATCTTCTTCCGAGTTTCATTCCTCTATCATCGAGAATTGAGGAATCACGTTTAGAACGAACCTCAAACTCAAACGGTTCAGGCTCCTTGAATTCATAAATATCCTCAGTTACTTCCTCAGCCACCGAAGTACTAGTTTCTGACATCAGAATGTGTGGTTCTTTCACGTCCGACTCTTTAGAGTCAACATCTTCCATCGATGACTGTTTTTCAGACATTTCTATTGGTTCATTTTTTTCACTCTGCACTGAAGGAATATCAATCGGTAGTTTAACTGCCTTCTCTATACCTTTTAGTTCCGACCTGATTTGATTCAAATCAAAATCCCGGCCTTTTGGAGCCTCCTCTTCTGTTTCGACTGACGTTACTTCTAAAAGCAAGGCTTCCTGTTTCTCAGATTCATCTCTCAGTGACCTTCGAGTCATTCTTTTTACCCTCTTCTTCTCTGCAGAAGCCGTAGGCTCTTCAGTCTCAACCTGTTGCTCCCTTACATCCACCCCCATACTGTTCATCACTTCTGAACTGTCTAATAAATCATCTTCAACGTCCTTTCCTTCATCCTCCTCTTCAGCAGGTGTCTTATCCTTCTTTCTCTTTCCTCTTTTTCTCAAGAACCTTTCGCCACTCTTCAATTCTTTGGGAACTTTTTCTTCTACTGCTATATCCTCCTTCGATGGCGTTATTGAAAGGGAAACCTTTCTCTCTCCACGACTTCTCGTTCTTAATGGTTCAATTTCAACCTCAGATTCATAATCATCACTCTCAGATTCTGATGGCACAGACATATCTGCAAAAGAAATAACAGAAAATTCAATGAAACAAAAGCTCACAGAAATAATACAAACAGTATACTATATACAAAAAAGCAATTTAATACAATTGAATAAAATTTCGCAGTACTAATACCGTGTTTACCCAAATATAAGAGGACTCAGAATATAAGACAACCATGGTTTCCTCTAAGATGCGCGACCACGCAGCAGTTTTTGAAATGCCACGTACTAAATTTTTCAAGCGCGCATGACTGTGTTTATCTTAGGATATATCCGAACAGGGCCGTGCCAACCTGGGTGCACATCTGTGCATTAGCGTCATGTAGATGCGCACAGCTATATTAATTTTCCATGGGTGGAAAAAATTAGAGGGAACTATGAAGACAAACCCACTTTTTTAAAATAAGTATTTAATAAAAATATTTAAACAGGTAATTTTGACAAATTTACTATCTTTCTGCGTTGAACTCACACACTTCAGTTTTTCTTTCGATTTTTCCCACAATAACAATGATAACAGAAACAGGCAGGAAATGCAGGGTACGCTAGAAAGACCATGCTCACGCGTGGATGACTCGGCAACATTGGTTCCCTTCAATGCTGCCAGGAACCAGGTCCCGCAGCAGGAAAAAACGATCTCCGCACATGGTCACCCAGCAGCCAAGGAATGCGCCGAGACACAATCTCGTTGTGCCGGCAATTTTAATAATTGTAATTATGACTTGAATGCAAAAATTATAATTGAATATAATCAGATATTAAATTTGTCAAAATTATGGGTTTAAATATTTTTTCTTAAATACTGAGTTTAAAAAAGGGAGGTCGTCGTCATTGGGTAAATACAGTACTTCCTTTGCAGAGGGATGATTTTTATGAAAGGAAAAACAGTTAAGGAATACCAACAATTGGTTGCAGCTCTTACTCTTTTAGGTCACCCTTCCACAAAGGTGTTTAATTTCAAGAAATAGTGCTAATTTTGTATTTTTTTAGTCTTAATATTAATTTCAATTTATGCCATTAAAAATGTAAAAATTCAATTACCAGTATGCCCTGACATTCTACGGGATCTTCTCCTCATTTCCTGAGAAAAACTGCCGCTTGACACAGGTGAAAATTCTCCTGAAGACAGGCCAGAATTACCTCTCGTGGTAACACCTCTCATACTGCCAGAAGAGGTAGGAGTGGTCATTATAGAAGAACCTCCTCCCATTGCTCCAGAACCTCTTGAAGATAGAAATGGTGATGATCCACAGGGAGTTGTGGAGCGAGTTTGGGCACCTACAGGAGGTCCACCATTTCCACTGTCCATAGGAGTACGACTGCTTCCTCCAGACAATGACGGCCGGCCACGTTTGCCTATCGGTTTCATTGCCTAAATTAAAAAGAATTGCATATAACTTAAACCATGTGCATTAAAAGAAAGACAAAAATGAATTATCAAACTCACCTTATCACTTAAATTATCAGCAATATTATCAATCACTAAATAATATTATTTTTAGCTGAATAATAAAAATTGTGACTACATGTGGTAGTATTCCATAAGCTAAAAATGTACCGAACAGAAGAAAAATTAAAAATCAAATCCACTGAGAACATACAAAAAACAGGATTGTAAATTCCACTATACCGGATGAGTTAGATAAAACTGAATTTTCAAAATAATTTGGCAATAAAAATTAATAAAATAGGGAATTTAAAATGAAGCTCAGGTTTCTTTCAAAAGGATAATTTAAATGAAGAACAAGAAATTTTCAGTGTAGTGAACAAAAATAGATCTGTGAAAAGAGAAACATCTGCCCATGAATTTGAGCAAATAGATATCAAAATTTCAACTTCCATCTATGCTATACCAGCTGCTTTAGGACATTATAAATGTTATCAGCACAATAACTTTTCATTCGAGGAAAAGTTGATCAAGAACATGGATGAACAATCTCAGACTTTTAAATTTGGAAAACCCAACAAGCCAGTAAGACAATACCTCAAAGACATCAAGAAGTAAATCATTTCTACATCCACTTTTAGTTTTAAAAAATGGAAAATATCAGTCAGAAATACAGCAGGAACAATTAAGAAAATAAATATGCATGAATGACCAAGACATCTACAGGTAAATGAAAGGTATACTATCGTACAATTAGAGAAACAATCCAAACTACAAGAAAAAAATATAGCTGCTCCAGAGAATAAACGTGACAACTTGCTGCTGCCTTCTCATGAAAACCGCTACACTATAACAAACCTAAATCTAATTTAGCACAATGCAAATCCTTCCCAATATCCTACATAGAATGGATAATAATCTCCTCTCCTAAGAATTCCCATATAAAGTTGTTGTTCAACTGACCTGTGATTGATGCTGTCTTAATCTTTTTGCTCTCGTTGGGGTCCAGCTGAGATTTTCTGCAATACGACTCCTCTTGATCCATTCATCATATCGAGTGTTCCAACCAGTGTAATGAACCAAATAGAGAGTCTGGTGGCCATCTACCTCAGTGTCTATCACCTTTTGAAAGGGAGGAGGAGCATTAGAAGAACATTAGAATAGCAAAATGATTCGGTTACAAAATTGGCAAATCCCTCATCAAGCAACATACTCTGATGATTACTTACAAAAACAACCTAATTATGATACCACTTTAAATCTAAAGAATAGCTAAGCCAACCGATACGCTGGAATACAGAAAATCTGATCGACTCGTCCCTTCAAATTTGTAAAATCCCTCCCACAGTATCTGTTAGCAAGATTACTGCTTAATAGAGTTTATTGAATGATGATAGAGAAAACAGCTAAAAACACTGGTTGAAATCATTCCTAAACTTAAGAACAATAACTCTGATCTTCTTGACCTTCTATTTGCCCATAAAAATATGCATTGCTCCATCCTGACATATTCTGGTTGAGTCACTCTAATGCTTTTCAACAATCTACTAACAACTGTAACTGACATACATTAAGACAAACATTATGCTATTAACATTACCTTTGCTTCATAGGTGACTTTCGATTCGTGCGTGGGTCCATAATATACTCTCAGTTTATCTCCTACCCCAACGTGAATGTGATTTGACAGCTGTCCCATGTGCCTATAAAATATAAACATGCTAAAGTTAGTTGCACCATTTCAACATTAAATGGATCGCTATTTCAACACTAGTGCAACTGCCTGTCAAAAATGGCAGTTATGTGTACATTAAATATTAAGTTAAAGTTTAAATATAAGAAGAAAATACACATAATTGAATGTTTCAGAAAATAAAAATAGTTTCTGGCTTATAAAAGCTGCATGGTAAGGAAATATTAATGAGGATTTATTCGTTACACGTTATACTACACAACTTTCATATGCCCAAAACCATATTTATTTTTTGGAACATTCAATTTGTTTTAGATTAATTTTTTTACGTTTAGTGCATACAAAATATGATTTCATTAAAATAAATTTATGTAAATTAAATTTTTCTGTTTTATATAAAGTTTTTGCAGAAAATTTCCTCAAGACCTTCAAAAATGCATCAATTTTAATCTCTGTCTGACTTCATTAACACAATATCAATGAGCAATTGAATAGTCGTTTATTTTTGTTATGCTGTCATATTATTAATCATAGTCAAGGAAATGTTTAAACTTCAAGACAATAGAAATTTCTTGAATATGTGAGCATATGCAACATGAATTTATAATCCGTCATTTATACACAATTACAAGAAACCATCAACAATGCAAATCACCTTGACAAAGATTTTCACATAAAAATACGTCAAATTTGGCATTAAAAACAACTTTAGTACATCGATTCACCACATAATCGAATATCGACAATTAGAAAATAAAATTTTGCCCTTTTAGGTCTTTGTTGTTTCAAGTCTTCAACTCCTACGATGATTCTAAATAATTTTAATATTCAAATGATTAACATACAAAATTCATCCCCGTGTTAATCAAATTGAGAAAATAAAGGCTCCTGTAATCGAACCCATGACTTAAGTATGGGCATCAAGTTGCTTAAAATTTAATAGTTGAATAGCCAAGTAATTCCATTATTCAGGGACCCGGATGCCTTGCATCTGCCTCATCCCTCCTTTGGCCAGCCCTGGGCTTTAATTTATTTCAACATTTTAGTTAAAGAATGTGCCCAAAGAATTCACTTTATGATAAAAACAATATAATAATTTTTCATTCCTGTAACATTGATCAATTTTCATAGTAAAAACTATTTACTATATGATGTGGCAATTTATGATGTAGGGCATCTCTGGGCTACTGAGCTATATCATTATTACTGATCAAAACTTGAATTAATTTATACTAAATTTACTTTTTCAGTATTCAAAATATTTAAATGGCAAATTTTGCTATTTTTAACACAATGTACATTAAAGACGATAGTATATCAATAAATAGCCAAATAAAAGTAAACAAAGATATAGCACAAAAAATATTAATGGAAAAATATTTTTAAGTCATTTATTCAAATAAAAGTTACCACAAAGAACCACTATTGATAAATTATCTACAGAAAATTTATTTATAAAGAATTTATATTTTATTACGTTTTTTATAAATTTTGATAATTATACATACAGGCAGACCTTGTCTTTTATGGGGGTTACATCCCTGAAAACACTGCAAAAGAGAAGTACCGTATTTGACCGAATATAGCCCCCCTGTTTTTGGCCAAAAGTGAAGTGCAAAAGTTGAGGGGGGGGCTATTTTCAGGCACTAAAAATTAGGTGGGTACAAACGAGTGTGCAAAGCTTCAATAACGATGAATTTCATTCGAGTCAGTAAGTGTTTCTATCCATTGTACGACTAAACTACTCCGGTTGCGAATATTTATTTGCAAGGCTGATTGACGTCACCATATAGAAAGGATTTTTCAATTACCTGATCGCTCTCATTATCTTCAAATTGCAAGTTTTATCATATTTGCTCGTGTAAGCCGCGCCCCCGTGTATCCCGCGCACCCAGGTTTTTGGGCCAGCTCTAGGGAAAGAAATTTGAGCCGAAAAAGGATTTTTTAAATCACCAATTCCTATTTCTCAAAAATGCTACGCTCAAGTTAAGCATCTTCGCACTCCTACGTGACGAATTTATTGGGTGATCTCTTTATATCGGTACTAGCAGAAATCTCCTCGGTAGTCCTCTTTTGTTAAACACTTAACTGTTTTTGTCGTCATATTGGTCATGTTCGGCAGAAATCGCTGTAGCGATCATTCTGCTGTACGTAATTTTCCAGCCATATGGTCACTGATCCCTACCGTAGCGGTCGTCATTTTTTTGGCGAACTAAAATTATGATCAGTGATCATTCAATGATCACCACGGTGGCTATGACTTTCATAGACGTATCATAGAATAAAGGAAGCACACCGTATCTGAACATGGTAGGCGTCGTCTGCCGTGAGAACAAAACCCCCACCAACCCGAACTGGTCGCGCATGCACCGTGGCTTCCATGACGATTGCAGCAGAAGACTTCGTCGAGTTTGGGGAGCACCCGTTAATAAACTTAAAACTCATTAAAAATTTTTATACAATGAATGAAAATGACTAAATACACCGAAATTCAGTAATAGAATAATAGATGCGGCATGGGTGCTAGCTTAACGTATATTTGTTTACCAACACAACATTTTGGGAAAAAAGGTGAGCGGCAAATAAAAGAATTCGTGTAAGACGCAACCCCTTTTTTTCACCGGCGTTTTGGGAAAAAAGTTGCGCAGCTTACACGAGCAAATACGGTAATACCAATAAAATTAACCTTACCAGAGAATGGACTAATTGCCTGGCTAAGCTGGAATTGTTAATTACACAAACGAAAGATAGATTAGCATTGCGCATCGAAATATGAGCAAAGTGCGAATTTATATTGCTGCATAAATTGGTATGTTATTTCGACTTGCTAATATTGCTGCATTAATTAGTATGTTATTTCGACTTTTTAAAGTTTATTTTTACTCCCTAAAAATGTATTTTTGTTCATTTCCTTGTCAAATATCTCTTTCGTTAGTATACCCTCTGAATTCTGAGGTACAAATCTGAAAACCTTAAAATTCCAATTAGCATGGCGTTTTATCACTCGCTAATTGGTACTTTTTTATTAAATGAGTGCAAGTTTGATATTTCTTCAAATTATACAGCATGTTTCATGACATTAAGTCCTAAAAATGATCGTCCTTTCAGAGTATTAAAATATTTTCTAGATTTATGTGAGAAAAATGGGTAGGGGGGCTATATTCGGAGGGGGGCTATATTCGGTCAAATACGGTAATTAAGGCAATAGGAAATACAGGTTTTGGCTCCCATCCCAGCAAGAATGGATAATTTGTCCTCAGTATTGCTGACCACAGAAAAATAGAGAAAGAGACAGAAAAATGAATTTTAATGGAAGAGAGACGACCTTTATCCTACGTGCAGACGATAAATCATACACAAATTGTTGGGGTCCTTGGCCGTGCATACACTTAAATGCTAGCCGGGGAGTCATACGGTCATCTTGAATTCATGATACCCAGACACCTTGGAGTGGCGTGATGTTTGCAGAATGTGTAAAACATCGCTTTCTGTGTAAAGACTGAAAAGTGTAAGGATCAAATTATCGTCAAAATAGTTTGTTTAACAATTGAAAGGATGACTAAGCGGAGGCCCAATTTATAAGAATGCTTCTCGATTTCCATTCTCCCTCTTCGTAAAGCGATGTAGTGCCTCTCAAATACATGATTCATACTCTCAGCCCCATATGCATCTCGTGTTCTTTTTTCTTTACTTTTTATTGTCAAGTGGGATTAGGGTATTTCTTGGTCAGTCTCATTTAGTTGTCAGCCAGTGCCTGACTTATGCGGCAACGAATAATAAATAAAACACAAACAAGAGAGATAGAGCAAAATGCAATAAAATATTTAAATAATTGCACAAATAAACACTGCTGTACAGACAAAGATGCCGACGCTGCCAAAACTGTTGCCTGGCAAGCAGCATCACCACACGGTAACTCGAAATCTTCATTCGTCATTTCGCTGACGTACGAAAGTCCGAATTCGACGTACGAAAGGCGGTTTAGGGGTGAGAATGTATAATGTACGAAAGCGCGAGTTGTACGAAAGTCGAGGACCACCTGTATGGTTTTATCAGTGAATTTTTCTGGACCGGTGATAACTTTCATCTTATGGAGTTATTCATTCTAAGGGAGTTTGTTAGGTAGAGGTTTTATGGGATTTAATGAAAAAGTAATTCATAGATATCATTAAGTTTCATTATAGAGCATTTCAGCAGTTAGTGCGGCTGGGGCGTGTCTATGGTTAGATCCATAGGGTGAGGGGAAGAAAGTGTCAGCCAATACGAGGTCTTCAATTTCCCTCACCCTTCAAAATTTCTTGACAAGTGCTATTGACACGATTGCTCACACTTTTCTTGGGGATGGCAGAAACCACGAACGTACTTCATTCGGATCTATCGGAGCAAAGTACTTCACTCATCCACAGCTACTGTTGAACTGAGCGAAATTGAAAATTGGCAACATTGCATCATAGGGATTTAATCATAGCGAAATAACCCGAATGCGGGCAGAATACTGAGAGTCCAGCCGCATGACCCGTTGAAACGCTCTATAGTAATTATTTACCGAAATGGCTAAATCGCATTTTAAGTCAATTTTATAAGTTGGGGAAGCTCAAAATTTTTGATTCGCATCAAGGGAGGCCTGAGACAAAAAGAGTGTGCGAACCACTGAGGTAGCAGAAGACATAATGATCTCACTTACTCTTCAGCCTTGGAGCACTTTTCGTCAAGGTCCTTGCGCTTCCTCCCTCTCTTCCTTTCCTCCTCCACGGCACCACCGCTGCTTCCGCTGCTCGTACTGCTGCTGCTGCTTGACACAGGTCTCTTCGTTACGATAACAGAACCTGGTTTTAGAGCAGCTTTCTTATCTGATTCCCGTATTGGCGTGCGACTCTCCCTTGTCTTACGTTCGGGATAATTTTCCTTCGACTTTGACCTGGTCAGCTACGAGGCAAAGATTTTAAATTAACTACAGAAATAAAAAAACCATTTTTAAAATGAAAACTTCAATCATATATCTACAATACATGAGGGACATTAGTAAAAATTTCAAATTCAAAAGGAAAGGCCCATAAACTCATGAAGTGAAAATTCCATTCAGATTCCAGGTTATTGTAGGGGACTTTAAGAATGCTAGAAGAATTACTTAATGCAGTCATGCAAACTCTATGAATTGGTGGGTCCAAGAAAAGTATTTGCACTGGGTTGATTGACCCATTGGTGGGTAAGGAATTTTTTATAATAAAAAAGAAATGGCTAGATCTCCATACCTAGTTTCTACAAATTTCAAAATGCTTGGCTACCAAAAATTTATCAAACAATCGCTGACTTCAATTATTATTTGCATAATTAGGGTGCAATCTATTTATTCATAAATGTCATAAAAACAATAAAAACTTATAACACCTTTTAAGAAGTTTAATGTTCTTCGTGGTGATACCTGATTGATTCACAAATATTGTTCTAGTGCAAAATGAATTTAGTTTCATGGAATTTTAGTATCCCTTTCTTACGAGTCCAAATCAATATTATAGTAGGCCAAAATAAATTTAATTTAAATTTCTCAAAACAAATTAAGTGAAAGAGTTGTATTACCTAGACGTAATGGACAACACTTACCTTTTCTTCATCGTCACACTTTTTATCCGTCCTTTTCTTCTCGTCTCTCTTTGATTCTTCTTGAGACTCTTTTTCTCCTTCCTCGTCCTCTTCATCATCCATCAACTCATCTTCATAAGCCCTCAGCTTCACGTTATCCTCCTCTTCATCTGCATCATCCAATACCCTCGATTTCTCTGCGAATCTAGCATCCTTTGTCACGTCATCAGCAAACGGAATCTCCTTCCATTGGGATCTCAATCCCATTTCTCGCCCTTTACGTAATTCTACATTTGTGACAGGTTGAGGAATAACTTCCAAAGGTTCGGCTTTAATACAATCGGCGACCTTAGAGATTACGTTCGAGGAAATGCACTTGCTGGTGCTTTCTGTAGCCTCTAACTTTCCCGATATGGCAGGTGCTTCAACGACCACTATTTTCCTCTCTATTTCTTCTTTGACCTTTGACTTAGTTGGGGTTTCTTCCTCCGCTTCATTCTTTTCCTCCTTTTCTTCTTTAATCTTTGCTTTTTCTTCGTGTTTATCCTTGGCTTTCGTCTTCTCAGAATCCTCCTTACATTTACCTTTGCTCGACTCTCTTGTTTTTATTTCCATTCTCTCTTCCTTATCTTTACCACCCTTTCCTTTAGACTCTTTCTTTGTCTCCTTGCTTTTGACTGCCTCTTCTTTTTTCTCCTCTTTCACTTTCACTTTATCCTCCTTCTCTTTCTTCTTTTCCTCTACCGCCGCCGCCGCCACCTCTTTCTCCCTCTTCTCCTCCACTTCCTCTTTTTTTTCCTTTTCTTCTTTTTTCTCACTTTTCTTTTCTGCTTTCTTATCTTCCTTCTTATGTTCTTTCCTTTCTCCTTTCTCTTCCTTCACCACTTCTTTCTTCTTCTCCTCTTCAACCTTCACCTCTTCTTTCTCCAACTTTTTTGTACTCGTCCCTGCACCAGACTTATCCTGAAAAATATTAATGCGAGCCAAATATTAAATTATTATTATTATTCACTTTTTCAAGTTAATTAAAGACGTCACCTGATAAATATTTCATGAAACTTATGGTTAGAGAAAATAATTCTAGTACATATAACGATGCTCAAACCAATTGAGATATTAAGCTTTCAGATAACCAGCATCAGGAATTATTAATACGAGATACAAAATGGGCAAATAGCATCCTGCGTTGTTGAGACTTTTTTCCTTTTTCTCTACACCAGTTGCTTGTGTATTATTTACCATGTCATAGTATTATTTGTCATTACTGTTGATTCCTTTATTTATGTAATCCATTTGTAGTGATAAATAAGGCCAGCCCGCACCCAAGGCGGACGATCAGTATTTAATTCCTAAAGAGATATTCCTGCAATGTCACAAAACAATCCAATGAACCTCTTTCTAAGCAAGTTACCCAAAATGTTAATTTTTTATAATGGACTCAATTTTGTCTCTTGTATTAAAAATGGTCGTATCGAGACCTTGAAGACTCAGATTTAATTTGTTTTGTTTATATGGCAAAATATATCGCACAGGTATACCAGTCTTTGAATCCAAATATTATCATCCAGAAAAAAAGATAGTTGGAATCATAATTCCCTCTAATTTATTTCATCCATGGGTGGAATGAATATCGCTGTGTGCGCCAACATGATGCTAATACGCTGATGTGCACTCAGGTTGGAGCAGCCATGTTTGGATATATCCTAAGATAAACACCGTCGCATGTGCTTGAAACATTTAATGCATGGAACTTGAAAAACTGCTGAGCAGCCACACAGCATAGAGGGACCCATGGTTGGAATGGGTTATTGCTAAAAAAGTACGTACTTCATTGCTTAGCTCAAGATTTCTCGTCAGCATGTTTTCCCATGAAGCAAAAAAATACTAAAGCTGCCACCCTCAGTGATAGGGCTGCAGTTAACTATTACATATGAATTTAATATTTTTAGAGACAAAATATACTGTATTGTTTAAATGCATGCACAATGAAGAAATTTATTATAAAATATGTTCTGTAATAACATCAAAATGAAAATATCTGATTGGAGCGTCCAGTGTCATAATGTAAGGCATTACATAAATTTTCTCTCAAGTACCTCCTTAGCACATTTATAAGTATCCACAGGAGTATCCATCCGTACCTCACTTTGAGATGCGTGGTTTTAAGTCAATCACCTATACAGTGCATCACAATTGAAAACATTGAAATATTCATTCAGAAGCTGTGTGGCTCCCTGCATTCAGATGAAATTGGTTCCATTTTTGGCAAAGTAATTTGTGTACAAAAATTCTAGATACGAAAAAATCAAAATAAAATATCTGATTTGGCCAAAACATGACTTTCTCCATATTTGGGGTATAGATATTTAAATTATTACGAATAGCATTATAAGGTAAAATTATTATTTCATATCGTAAAAGAATACAGTCGTCCTTATTGCCGTAAATTATATTTTGAATATGTTTACAGAATTCACCGCTACATGGTGGTGGGACTGTATACTGGAAATTACGAAAAATTACGAAAAAGATAAATACAGTAGAGCCTCCAAATTCGCGGCTTCCAAATTCGTGTGACTCGCAGTTTCGAGGTTTTTCCGACTACTGCTGCCATGTTTGAAGTGCTGAGAAAAGCACTAAACAAATGAATTTCCCCATCCGTGAGGTTTTTTTATCACGCTGTGGCCCCGTTTTAAGAAAATGTCTACCAAGAGGAAAACAAGTGATATTACCAAAAGCAGAAGCGAAAAGAAGATGTTGATTTTGACCAGTTGAGTGGGTATGACGTACATATTCGTCATGGCATGTCGTAATCTGTATGTGGTATATATCCGTTACAACGTTTTTCCGGCCATCCGCTATGGGTATGCCGAAATAGTCCGTCATGAAGAATCTCCGGTATCTAGCTGAGTCCTTCTAGTACAGTTAGAGCCCATAGATGGTTTCCTTCCTTTTGCTAAGAAAAAATACACTTAGCAAGAAAACCCTGCGTGTGTAATGCGGGGAGGCCTATACCTGCCCCTGCGGTAGTGAAAGCAGAGGTGTTAACCCTAATGCCTCTTTCGCATCCCCTTGTGAATTTTAACGAGTAGGACCATCTCCGGTATCTAGCTGTGTCCTTCTAGTACAGGTTAGAGTCCAAAGATGGTGTTTCTTTCCTTTCGCTAAGAAAAAATACGCTTCGTACGAAAACACTGCATGTGTAATACGGGGATGCCTATTAGACCGGGTCAAATTTCCACTTTTTCAAGATACGGCTATGGGCTAGGTCTCAAAAGTTGTGGTCTTACATCTGCATAAACAGAGAAAAATCCCAAGATCCTGCCATCATATCTGTGAATATCGAATTTTTCATAGGGTTATTTTCCAACATACATACGAAACATTTTAACTTTATCAGACATAAAATGATGCGTGAAAGGTCATTTAATTATTTTCTAATCGCTCCTGGGTCACAGAAAGCGAGCGGAAGATGAGGAAAACACCCAACTTCGAGTAATTCTTACGATTTTTTGCAGTTTTGCAGATCTTAATTGATCTCTTATGATACATTTATAATGACTTTGTACATTGAAACTGATAGGCATGTGGCTGTTAAAGACTGCGAAATATTACAAAGTCATTTCTCTTCATCTAACACAGGGGCCCCCAAACTTTTTGGAGTCACGTCCCCTCCATAAAATCCTTTAACCTTCATCGACCCCTAAGCATTTAATAAAAAAATAACTAAATAAAAAAATAATATATGAGAGAAACACTTCATAAATAATATAGAAAATATTAAACATATTAAAAATAAGTTAACATACTCTTTATTGAATTTGTTGACATCATTAATGGGAAGGATGTGGTTGACGAGCATTAACAAGGGCACTGATATTTGGTTGGAGATTGGTGAGTTTTAGTCGTAACTCACCACGCTTTTCCAGGTTCAGTCTGTTCCTTTGCTTTGTTAAAACTGCATTTATATGGCTAAAACCAGCTTCAACCATGTACGTACTTGGGAATGAAAGTAAAAATGGCTCAACCACTGCACAAAGCTTGGGGTATTTTATAGCAGTCAATGAGTTCATCTTGTAAGTGAGATTCAATGATTGCATTTTCTATTTCTAAATCAAACGCCGTAACAATCCAGTCGGGTACTTTAAAGTCTTCCCTTAATTTTTCAACGTGTTTTATGTATATCTCCAGGTCACCATCTGAAAGGTTTTGATCTTCTCCTTCTTCCAGTTGCTTTAAGTTTGAAAAATACTGAAAATCTCTGCATGCCAATGCAGATTTAAGCAGGCCTGTCTTGACTTGGAAGCCTAATGGGATTGTATGGGCTTGAATGATGGTAACATCTTTACCTTGCAGACGGTTCTGTACTTCATTAAATTTTGAATACAAGTCGGCCAAATAGAACAGATGGTTCTTACACTTTATCAACTCATCACATAGTGATGGATCCACATCCGTAAGATACTCCACAGTTGAGTCGTACAAGTCGACAAGTCTTTGCAAGCTATCACCTCTTGACAGCCACCATACCTCAGTGTGCAAAAGTAATTGTTGAACGTTTCATCATTTTTTTCACATAACATGGAAAACAGTTGCAAATTAAGTGGATGTGCTTTAATTTTGTTAATTGATCTGATACTTTTAGGGCATCATTCAATTCGCCACTGATTTCCTTGGCTACAAGATGGTGTCTGTGAAAAACACAATGAATAGTACGCACATCAGGAACCTTTTCCTTGAGAAAGGCGGCAAATCCTCTGTAACGGCCAACCATTACTGGTGCGCCATCGGTAGCCACTGCAGTTATATTGTCGAGGGGAACATTGTGTTTCTTCAAATACTCTTCCAAACATCGAAAAATTGTCTCACCTTTTCCATCAACTTTCATATACTTGGCAAACAAAAACTCGTCAACAATACATTTTTGGCTTTGGCTATAATACCTCACATAGGTCATGAGAATATCTGAACTGCCGAAAGTTGACTCATCAAGTTGGAATGAGAACGTGCAATTTTGAAGCTCAGATGAAAAGGTTTTCTCCACATCATCGGCCATCTCATCAATGCATCGTTGCACTGTATTTGCACTTAATGGCATGCATTTTAAAACAGGATGAGAGCCTTTTTTCATAACAGTTTCAATCACTTCTTTAATTGCTGGTGTTAACGGTGCGTAAAGGAGGTGACTGAAGCTTCGACCACAGTTTGCGGACCATACGTGCGAGATGGCTTTGTAAGAGCAAGGCTGCTTGACAGGAAAATCATGTCTAGCTTTGAAAGCAAAAAAGAATTTAAAGCAAACTGAAAACCATTTGTGGTAGGGTGGATGGGATGGGTATGGGAGGCACTCAACTTGCAGCCACCTCCACGTGGTGAGTGCTGGATGGTTTTGTAAATGACCAACTAGGAGCTGCAAAACTGCAAAAAATCGTAAGAATTACTCGAAGTTAGGTGTTTTCCCCATCTTCCGCTCGCTTTCTGTGACCCAAGAACGATTAGAAAATAATTAAATGACCTTTCACGCATCATTTTATGTCTGATAAAGTTAAAATGTTTCGTATGTATGTTGGAGAAGAACCTTGTGAAAAATTTGATATTCGCAAGTTTTTACTAAAAATGTCAAAATTTTGAATCAAATCCGCAGACTGAAGATATGATGGCAGGATCTTGGGATTTTTTGCTGTTTATGCAGATGTAAGACCACAAGTTTTGAGACCTAGCCCATAGATGTATCTTGAAAAAGTGGAAATTCGACCCGGTCTAATGCCTAAACATGCCCCTGCGGTAGTGAAAGTGGAGGTGTGACTTTCCTCTAACTGCATAGGATATTTCTAGACAACTGGAGCAATAAAATCCTCCTCTCCATTGCAGCGAATGTTTCATATGCAAAACATACGTGAAGAAATATTCTCAGAAGATTGAGAGGGATATTTGTGATATTATGGATAAAAGTGAAGCTTTGAGAAAACTGAGTTATGAAATAAACTGGCTAGTGGCCAGAGTGCGGTATCAGTGGGCAGGTAATATGCGATGAACTGTACGGCTAGGGCAGATTTAAATGCCACATTGTATTGGTTCAAAACCACTTTTGGCCTACCTTTTCATCATTTATTGTTGTCAAAATAATGGAGAGCCGCAAATCTAACCCCCATTTTCTCATAAGGCCTTTGCTTCTATTTTCGCGGATTCCAAATTCGCGGTGTTGTCGAGAACGTAACCCCACGAATTTGGAGGTTCTACTGTATCTCTGAATTGGATGGTTCTGCAGAAATTTGTTTCAAACAAAACTTGGAAGAAATATTATTCTCTACAACTTTGGTACTCAAGAAGATTACCAATAACGATGTTTTTAAGGAGATATTTCACGGATACCAAAAAAACCGATTATTTATAAATAACTCCTAAACAACTGCTATGGAAAATTGTTTCAAATGAAAGTTGTAGGAAATTACATTCTCTATAACCTTTGTATCAAATTGCATATACAATAATGATGTTTTAATGGAGATATTTACCCAAAACTGAATCGGGTTTCGAATAAACCTCGACTTCCGGTTAACCGGTATTGACCAAAAACTAATCAGCTCTTCGTGCTCATACCAAAGTGTTATATATGAAATATATATATGAGCTTGAATTATCCTTTGACTCAGTGGAGCATTTTCCTGAGTTTGGTCTTCTATCCAAACATTTAATAGTCTTTCCATGTTGCACATGATGTCGGATCTTGTTCTGGAGGTCTTACTAATACTTAACAATCCTACTGTTTGGGCACTTTATAAAATTTTTTCTGACTTGCCGCAAATAGTTATAACAGTGGTTCTAGCAAGACCCATTAGGCGGCCTATATCTGAGGGCTTTTCACCAGCATTAAAATGACACAAAACTTCTAATTTCTCAGAGAGACTTATAGTTTTTCTAGTTTTCTTATTGCTAGAACATCCTTCCAAATTATTTGGTCGTCGCTTTGGATCCATATTAAGGTCCTTGTCCAAGCAAAAAACCTTTAAAAAATTACGAACACACAGAATTAACCGTAAGCACACTTGCGGGATAAAGGCAAATGCCCACTGGCCACTAATGAGTAGGGTGCATGACGTAAACGGCATCAGTTATTCCCCCAGTGCCTTTGTTTGAGGAGTGTTTTGAGGAGAAATATTTCACTTCCCCTCCTCTCTCTTCACTGTAATACAATGTATGTAAGTGCATGTGTAAGTATCGCCAGAGCTCTAATTGTGAGCCAAGGTAACAAAAAACGATCCCTCCGCAATATATTATCCGATCGTAAGAAAATGCGACAATAAAACTATTACCGGGTTTTTACATTACAGCACAGTCACGGTTTTAAATGTCTCATACAAAGTCAAAGGAGCCTGTGTTTGACGCGCAATTATACATTTCAGATTTGGATTGAAGGCAAGCAGAAAAAAAAACAATTAAGTGTTGGCGACATACTGACATAATTAAATTCTAGTTACGCCGCTAAGACGTTGTGTTTTAACAACGACGTATGTATTTCATTCTTTTTACCAATTAAATTAACATTGAGCTGTAAATAACACTTCAATCTGTTGGGAAAACTTTATACGGCGGAGGTAAATTGCAAGTGACATGCATCATAATTTTTTGGGTAGCTGTTTATTTTTGAACTTGTCGTTATACCAGAACGAGAGATGTCATAATACGAATTTTGGTCATGCTTTTTAGTGTCGTTAAAGCGAACTGACGTTAAGTGAATTGTCATTGAGCGAGGTATACCTGTACTTGCATGTTATAATTGGGGGATACGTTCCAGCATCTCGGGAAAAAGTCTCCCCCCACGTTCTATAAAGATAAAATAACATTACTAATATGTTAATACAACAATATTAAATTATGAATAAATTATATCATAAATATTTTAAATATATAACTTATTTTTTGCACTAAAAAGGAAAAAATAAATTTTTGTTTTAACTTCAAAGATACATGTATGCAATATGTTCTACAGATGGCCTGGTCCGGATCGCACGAGCTGGATAACCTACCTGCAGACATCTATATATACATACAACTATTTATCGCAGTGAAATTAATATAAAAGTTATTAAAAAAGCACAAAATAACTTAAGAATAAAGAAACAATAAAATTTAAAATATTTTCATACCTTAAATCTTTTTCAACTGTGCTTACTGGACTTCGTTTATTAATTGAGAAGTTGGAAGAAGAGGAGATATTGGGTGGGGAACTGTTTATTGTTGTTATCAAATTACCTGAATTTATCACGTTCTATAATTTTCTCCTTCTGTTTCACATAAGTGCTAATAGTTGAACGACACATTCCCAACGATCGTGCGATTTCAGTATGGCTTTCACCTGTCTCAACACGCTTTAAAATTTCTAATTTCAATTCATAACTATGAGTCTTATGCTCTCTTTTATTTGATTCACTTACATTATCACTATTACATTTCCTTTTAGATGCCATGTCAAGTGATCAATTTATAAATAAATCAATAAAATAAATAAATTTAAATAAAAGATTAAAAGAAAAAAGAGTGAAATCAGCACAAATTCAAACAATTAGAGTAGATATAACTACGTCTACACCAAAACTAAACCTCGCGTGGTTGGTCGGAACCAGTTACTCCATGAAAATTATTCCGTGCAAAGTAGTTCCCAATTCGATCTGCTGGGTCGAATTCTCCAATTAATCGAATCTCGAACGTTGGCATTTATATTATAGATAGATGTATGCAGGTATGTTATCCAGCTCGCGTGAGTCATTTGTAACAAATGGCTCGCGCGATCCAGACTGGGCTGTCTGTAAAGCATATTGCATACATCTATCTCTGAAGTTCAAGAAATAAATTTATTTTTTCCTTTTTAGTGCAAAAAATAAGTTATAGATTTAAAATATTTATTATATAATTTATTCATAATTTAATATTGTTGCAAGTATATGGAAAAACGGCATTCCACACTTGAATATTCGAGATTCAAACACGTTTTCAGGAACGCATCCCCAAGACTCGGGAGTAATTCCTAAACAATAACTGCTATGGAAAATTGTTTCAAATGAAAGTTGTAGGAAATTACATTCTCTATAACATTTGTATAGAATTATATATATACAATAATGATGTTTTAACAGAGAAATATCGCAAAAACCGAATCGGGTTTCGAGTAAACCTTGACTTCCGGTTAACCGTTATTGTCCAAAAACTAATCAATTCTTTGTGCTCATGCTAAAGTGTTATATATGAAGTTTGGTAACGATATGGCACGTACTTTTTGAGTTAGAGCACCCACAATCACATACACATAGACATCATTCCGAAAATAATCTAAACGTGTTCTAGGGACCTCAAAACGTGTATTTCCGTTGAAATCTCGAAGTTGATTTTTTTCGTGATCACAAACTTTCCCATTACTATGTATGGAGAAAGTAAATAGCAAATACATAAACCCTATCAATGCTTTTCTTACTTTTTACTTTCTTCATACGAAGTAATGGGAAAGTATTGTGATCACGAAAAAAATCGACTTCGAGATTTCAACGGAAATACAAGTTTTGAGGTCCCTAGAACACGTTTAGATTATTTTCCGAATGATGTCTGTGTGCATGTGTGTGGATGTGACTGTGGGTACTCTAACTCAAAAAGTACTTGCCATATAGTTACCAAACTTCATATATAACACTTTAGCATGAGCACAAAGAATTGATTCGTTTTTGGACAACAACGGTTAACCGGAAGACGAGGTTTATTCGAAACCCGATTCGGTTTTTGCGATATTTCTCTGTTGAAACATCATTATTGTATATACAATTCTATACAAATGTTATAGAGAATGTAATTTCCTACAACTTTCATTTGAAACAATTTTCCATAGCAGTTATTGTTTAGAAATTACTTATAAGTAATCGGTTTTTCGGTTTCCATCAAATATCTCCTTAAAAACATTCTAATTGGTAATCTTCGTGAGGACCAAAGTTATAGAGAATAATATTTCTTCCAGGTTTTGTTTGAAACAGATTTTCGTAGACCCATCCATTTCTGAGATATTTTGCTTTTTCTTAATACAAGCATACAGCGCCACCACATGTAGCAGTGAATTCTGTAAACATTCGAAATATACGTAATTTATGGCAGTAAGGACAACTGTATTCTTTTACAATACGAAATTATAATTTTCCCTCATAATGCTATTCATAATAATTTAAATATCTATACCCCAAATATGGAGAAAGTTATGTGTTGGTCACACCAGATTTTCTCATGGGGCGATAATGGGGAAAAATTAGCCCCCAAGCAGCTGATCCCGGTTCCACCAAATTCTTGCCACATGTAACTCTCATATTTTATGTAGTAGTGGACACCACCATTCTATACTAATAAATTTCTAAAATTAGAATGTGCATTTTTATGGCTATGGTTCATCTCAAATAATATGATGGGACAAAGCCCACCAATTCCCTTTATCCACCAATGCATCACAAACGGTAAATATAATTTTCCTTTTTGAATAATCTTCATGTATTTAACATTTATGATCCGAGTGTATACTTTTGACAGAAAATAAGTATCCCTACATGGAAGAGCGTGTACAATCATCCCATTGTGTTATTGTGATCTTTAGATGCCACCAACGCAATATAAAGCATGAATCATGGGTCTGTGTCAACACTTTTGTATTACAGACTTCATTTCTGCCTAAGAAAAAAAAATTTTTGTGCCCTTTGGAATGAAATATGATCTTTCCTTTAGCTGAGAGTAAATAGACGCCCCTCCTGGAGTGGGTCATCTGAGGTGTTTACTCTCTGTTTCTCATGAGATGCCGAGTTTGCTATCCTAGTTGCTTGGGTTGACTGTGTTCTTTGTCTCTGTCCATTTTCCTACTAATATTTATTACGTAAAATATATGACCATCGAAATAATGCAAATTTATTTATATTTAAGATTTGTAAATTGGTGAAAAAAAGTAAAAATATCATCATATGCACAATTTTATTGATTAGGAAATAGTTTTTATTTCAATGACTTATATTATACAGTATGTTTCAAATAAATTATTATGCTAAAGCATAGCGAGATGGAGGAGGAAAAGACCTCGGCTAGCGCAGAATATGCAAAAAAAACTAAGATTGTAAAGGTTAATGATCACTGCATTCAACAGTAAGTGATCTCATTAGAGACATTTGTGCTCATATGTTAGATGTGGTCTGGCATCTCAGGTCATTTCTGGCTTAGGCCAATATGAAATAAACTCAATGACTGTAAATTGCACAAAATCAACCCGAGCTTATCAATCAGCACCATGGCAAAAAAATAGAACTGCAAACTTCTATATAAGCTTGAATATGGTACTCCAATCATGGCTGACTGTTTGGTCTTCCAATGAGCCCACCAAATTCAATCTGCCACATCCAGGTTCTTCTTATTTACTTATGCTTACTTATTTAAGTAAAAACTGACCCGTGATAGTCAAATGTTAATTTATTTTTCCTATTTCCTCTCATGGCAAATACCATTGCCTTTTCATCTAGGGCGGAGGTTTCCAACCTAGTGCTCATGAGCACTGCTGTGCTCTTTGAATGCCTGATATTGCTCTTTGACAGGTTGATTGTGCTCTTCTACAGTGCTTAAAATCCTGTTTCTTAGAAACAATAATATAATTTGATAGGCTGTTTTATTTCTAAACATATTAAAGAACATCAAGAATAATTTTTACGTTGTTTTGATTTTATTCATTATCATTTCTATTTTTTGCATAAGTACAGCGGTGCTTGCTTAATATTCTACATTAAAGCTGGGTGCTCGCCACATATAAAAGGCTGGGAACCCCTGACCTTGGGATTTACCAGTATCTGAAAGCCTTTTTCTGAATATCAACATCAAATATTTGCAAGGACAATATTCTAACCAATACTCTTTCACATACCTTGTCTTTATCTTCAGTTTCCTTTCGTTTTGGGGTGTTAATTGGGGTTGCCCTATCCCTGTCACGGATTAAACTACGATTTGAGCGATGACGTGAACGGCTTCCTCTTGGATGATTAACCATTGTGCACCCTAGTTTCCTATAGAAATCTTCAAAGCTGTGCAGAAATCTGTAAAATGGCCAAATTTTAGAAACAAGAAAATGTCTTTCTAATAAATTTTATATGTATGAATGTTTTTAACTTTTATTTTTGACTATTTTGTGTAGATTAAAAAATACTTTTCAATAATTATCAAAGAATTGACATGATATTATAGTTTTCAAACAGATTTTTAGTAATCCTGGGCATGTAAATAGTTAACTTTGCAAAAAAATCTTTTCCTGCAATTTACAATTTTCCGCATGTTACACTTTTTTCCTTCAGTACCTTGAAAAATGCAAATAAGGGGTTTTACTGTAATTTTAAAATGCAAACAAAAATGTCTTACATTCATTTGTGTGTGTGTTAATCAAATGGATAAATGAAAATGATCCTGGTATTGAACCCATGGTTTTTTGGTATCCACCTTAAACTTTCTAGAAATCACGCCTAGAATTCAAACAAAAAATATGTTGAAATCAAGCTGACATTCTTGCTCTATTGTCTTTTTTGTGCCATGTATGTAGCGAAGCCTTTTTTTATGATAGCAATACTTGATCAAATGGGATCTGGATTTTGTCTGAAAAAATACATTAAAAAAATAATTTTAAAGAGAAAGAACAAGGTTGACTTACACAGCAAGTACAGTAAACTCCCGATTTGTGAACATTCGGTTTATGAACTTCCAGTCTTATGAACAAGAATTTTTATGCCACAAATTTGACTTGCGACTTCAAAAGGACCACCGCAATATGAAGAAATACATGAAAAAATGAAACAGCGTTCACCTCAGACTTCCTTGGATTTTTTTATTCCTTTGCAGTGCCACTCTTCTGACATACCGTAAGACGAGGTTTTTTACAAAAAATGTCCACAAAAAAATTAGGGATCGTCTTAAAATCGAGTACGAAGTTTTAGGTGGGAAAAATGCATGCATTTTAAACACCACACGGAACACCCAGATTTCGAGTATATGTCCATGAAAATGCATTTATAAATGCATTCAACAATACGGTACATTTAATTAATTATTATAATACATTAAAAGTGCGTATCATGGATAGGAAATCTGATATGTGCGACAATGTAGACAGTTAAGCAAGGATTGGCTGCCGTATTTGAGGTATATTGTTACATTTTAAACATGTCTATGTATTACAATTTAAAAATCTGCTACCTTTCGATTGGTGCTCCAGCAGCAGACGAAAGTACACCTGAATTTTAAAGAGTATAACATTTATGAAAGCACTCCATTAATATTCACTTCGCCAAGTTTTAATGTGACGGGAAGACTAGTCATTATTTTTAAGTTTAAAATAAGCTACCTCAAAGATATAGTGTCACTATAAAAACTTCTGGGAATGAAAAATTACGCGTTACAGTAATGCTGGCTGCGTTAGCGGATGGCACGAATTGCCACCGTATGTTATTTTAAAACGCAAAACAATGCTACCTAAAGGAATAATTGTTAGATGTCAGAGCCAATGCCTTTTTACTCTCTCATACGAAGTATTGAGAAAGTATTGTTATTGCGAAAAAATTCGACCTCGAAATTTTTTCGGAAATATACGTTTTAGGTGTCGCTGAATCCGAAAAAGTGGTTTTCCCAATGCCGTCTAGAGCCCAAACGGTAAAGCGAAAATGAATGAAATCTCGTACTTAGGCATTTTATCATACTGAGCAGAGTCTATGAAGAAATGGTTGACATTGCTCAATAATTAAGGGAAGTTTATTCTACGCATTTTTAACAAGAATTTGATTTTCTCAAAAATGTCTCTAAAGATTTTGATAAAATTTCGTTCAGTTATTTGAATTTACGTCTTCAGTAATACTGTACAGTTCATATTTCTCAAAAAATGAATATAAGGCTAGTTTATTCTATGCAACTTGAAGAATAATTTGTTTTTCTCAAAAACGGCTCGAACGATTTTGATCAAATTTTGTACAATTACTGAGTATACTTCTGCAATAATATTACATATTTCATTTTTCTCAATGAATGAATATAAGGCTAGTTTATTCTTAGGCAACTTTAACAAAAATTGGATTTTCTAAAAACCGGCTGATATGATTTTCTAAAGATAACTAAACGACACATTATTATATGAGAAAGTTTGTACAATGTATGTTGTACCGATTTTTTATTCATGCTTTTAGTGTGTTATTATTTAAAAGTTTTTCGTAAATAGACCTTGGTTTTTTTAGGGGTCGTCTTAAAATCGAGGTCGTCTTCCTTTCGGGTAAATATGGTAAACGTTGAAAGTGGTGCACCTTCTTCCACATTATCATGCCTGCTAATCAGCCCTCACATCTTTAAGAGCTCTGCCCCAAACCTCCGCTTAATGTGGAAAATGATGCCAAATTCAACAAATGACTAAGTTATGATTAAGATGTAATTGTTAAAATCTATTATAATTTGTTCCGTTCTCCTTTTTCCTGAACGTGTAGGATGAAAAACTGGTTTTCTAACACGTCCAATGACTTTAACATTGCACTAATGGGAAAAATCTCTCCCAATTTACGAACTTTGTTTACGAACTACTTGCCAGGAATGGATGGTGTTTGTAAATTGGGTGTTTACTGTATATGCACAAACACACATTTTCAAGTTGAAAAAAATCAAGGTCGATTTACATCATATTGGTTTGATGTAAGCTGCAAATACGGTAGACACGACTCCAATCAAAAAGATATAAAATTAAAAGCAAAAGGAAGACTTACTTTTTGTATGCTTGCTTCACAAGATTAGTATTACTTGAATTATTCTGTCCAAATCCAAGTTTTTGTGAAACCATTTTCCATTGGTTATGATTAGTGACACGATTGTAACCGCCAATTTTGTGGACTACCTGTTTTGATAAAATAAACAATGAAAAGAAGATCAAAGATAAAAATGTACTTTAAACTACAGTAAATGACACAAAGCAACAAATTTGTGAAATTAACAAGTAATTAATAATTTACTTTGAAAACCAACATTGAAAATATTCTAGAGCTATTAACATACTTTTAAGTCTTATTACCTTAAAAAGTTTATACAAGTCAACATCTTTCATTCCAATGGTTGGCCCTTTATTTATAGGTGTGCCTCTGTCATCCATGAATTTGTACAATTGAGCAACAAAATGGTCTTTTTCTTCTCTTGGCTCGTCATCGGAACTCTAAGAACAAAAAAATGTTACCACAGTAAACTTCCTGTTATCCGGCATGCTTGGGGAATTGGGTTTTCCGGTTAACTGAATATTCCGGTTGCTTGAGAGTTTTATTAGATAGGCTTTCATAATGCATTTGGAAACCAAAATATGGAACAGATGCAAAACTATACATATACCTTGGAATTTCTAACCCATAGAATCGATACTCTACTAACAATTATGCTTAAATAATTTCTTGATATTCAAGGAAGTAATGAAATTAAAATATACAAGTATTCAATACACTTAATAGCAATATTTTAATAATACATTACACCCAGCAGTTTCCCGTATGCCTATCGATATTAGCTTCTCTTTTGTTTTAATAACAACGGAACAATGGGAGGTAAGGATTAACTTAGTCCAACCATTAGAATTTTCCAACAACAAAAATTGTTTCCTTGTCCGAGCAAAGGAGAGAAATTATCCTCACACAACTCAAAGTATTAGCAGAAATTGATATTAAACGAAAGACGAACTTGAGTAAAGTAGTATATAAATAAGCAATTCCAAGACAAGAGTATGATTCTACATCTAAGCCCAAAATAATAAAGCAGCATTAAAATAAAGTAATACACTATTATAATGCATAAAATTGTCTCACACTTAAAACATTCTTATTTAGGAGGTTTTATACAAGAATGGAAACCTATGACACTACGCCTACGTAGTTCTTTTTTCTGCTGTAAAGTGTTGCCACCTGTGAACCAGATTATAAACTTAATGTGGGAAAAAAATGTCATCTTACGTCTTTTATTTTTTATTAACAATAAAATTGGACTCGAGAGAGTAACAAGGAGAATAATACTTGAACTAGCCAGAGTTGAATGTGGTAAACATCGCCAAAACAAACCGGGCTCATCAGCATTATAAATCTGATCAGGGGTTAGGTAATGTTCCTTAACTAATGTTTCAAAAAATTTATCGGCAGCTTCTTGGTCACCCGATATTTTATCACCCGAAATATCTAGATGTCTGATCCCATGCCTAATCTTAAAATGTGTTAACCGTCGATCTGAAAATGCACACGGTTCACTAATGTCCATTTGTTCATAGTAATCCTTGGTCTTTTCAATCAACATTGTTCCAGATATAGGGGCTCCCTCGGAACGCTTTATAGAAAACCATTCATACACAGCAATATCCAATTGCTCAAGTTTCGGCTTATGAAGAGTGCGCCGATATTCAATTCCTCTAGTAGTCTCAGAAGACATAACAAATTTCAATAACGGTGATTTCTGTGCCTTAATGTCGTAAATAGTTGAAGAACCGACATTGAACTCTTTCAATAAAACATTGCAATTCTCACCTTTCTCTAAACGTTTAATGATATTAATTTTCTGGGTTAAGGTTAGTACAACCCGTTTCCTTTTATAACCTTTAGCACATATTGCAGTTTTAGGAGGCATTTAAAAATGGTGGACGAAATATTTCATTTAACACAAACACTGATTCCAAAAGCATACATTATTGCGACGGCCAATGCGAACAACAAATTTATTTAAATTAGCGGTAGCATTCCGAAATAGATGTAAAAAATTGCAGAAAGCACCAATATTAGCGGTAACATTCCGAACTAGATGAAATTTTAAAAAATCAAGAGGTCGGAGATTCTGGTTGATTGAGTGCCAGATAACTGGAAGTTTACTGTATATTTCATTCTTCCAATACTCTTAATCTACTATAATATATTTTGAAGTGTGTGTTTGTTGGTTTGTTCATGGAACTCCTCCTAAAGGATAAAAGCGAGAATAACGAAATTTGGTACGATTCTTCCTTACATCCTAACTTAGTGAATGGTCAAGGTTTGGTCAACCGGGATTAATCAGTGCTGCCAATATAGGGGATTAACATTTTTCCATAAGATAACACATATGAATCCATTTCTTGACTTGCAAGGTATTCTTCCTTCAAGCATTAAAATATGTAAATATGGACCGATTATTTCATTTTTGATTTATTCGACGAATAAAACTCTATACACCTATCCCTTGATTTACATGGCACTTGATTTACACGGAACTTGATTTACACGGTTTTGGTTTAACATGGTCAAGAAAATGTAACCAGATTTGTTTTACACGATAAGAGACTCGGTTTTACATGGTACTGATGGTGGAAGCAAGTAAAATTTCAAGAAAGTTCATTTAAAAAAATTTTGATGAACTGGATGCAGACAACACGCTTAATGTCAGCCAAGTTTGGAAAAACTTTACAATTTTAGATTGTTTGAAAATTTAAGTGGTGTTAGTATCCCACCAGCAGAGAATGCATATTCTCAGATTACTGATCTGGCACATCTAGTTGGAGGTGAAGGTTTAGATGATTTGACTGTTGGGGAAATTGAAGAAATGTTGGTGGAAAGATGTTTGAACGAAGATGAATTGGTAGACCACTTGCAATTGCGATGACCCAGTTCCAACACTCACTATCAGCACAATAAGTAAAGGTCTAGAAATGGCTAGAAAATTGGAAAATTATTTCCTCGATAATGATCCAAGCATGAATCGCAGCTTAAAATTTCAACGGGAATTAAAAAACTGCTTAGCACCATACCAGAAAATTTACAAGGAATTGGAAAAAAATAAAAAACAAATCTTGATAAAGAGTTTATTGAAATGAGGCCCATAATGTCTCATACAGAAAATGAATTCGAAAAAAATTCTAGTGCCGAGGAAGTTAGTGGCAGTAGTGATGAATTTCAACCGAGGAATAAGAAGAAAATTGTTGCTATATTAACAAGCGAAGAAGATATTGAATAAAAAGATATTTTCATAAGAATTTGAGAGAAACTTTCTTTGTTTGTGAACTTTTAATTTTCTATGCTTACTATAAGTACATATTAAGTTTAATCAATGACTTAATATTTATCTTGATTAGTGAAAATAAAACACCCATATATATATGTATGTGTGTGTTACATAAATAACTGAATTGAAATTTGTGATAAATAAATATGTACATAGTATGTACAAATAAAATATTAATTATTCATTTTATTAATAATAAGGATTTTTGGGATCCTATCCCCCAATTTTCTATACAAATGTTAGTCTCGATTTACATAGTTTTGATTTAAACGATGGTTTTGCAAAACCTATCTACAGTGTAAATGGAGGGATAGGTGTATTATCTTATTCCTATAAAGTTTACATATTACACGGTCGAAGTTTTCAGAAATACGTTTCGAAATTTTGTGGATTTTTCGTACCCCTCCCAGGCGTTGCCGAGGCGGCCGTCATTGTTACCTCCGATTCAATTAGCTTCAATGAAGCTTATAAATGGACGAAAGTTTAGCGTTATTCGATTCGCACTTTTGTTTAAGCAACGAAACGATCAACGTTTATGGATAGCAACGTAAATAGATACTGAATATTATTCAGGAAGCGTTTATAACGATCGATGCAAGTAATTGAACTTTCTTTCGCCTATTGAATACTGGAATCTTACATTTTTTGTAAGTAAAATCATTATATTCTACATTATAATGTTTATTAACGTATATAAGCTCAAGTATCTGGTGTACATTTACCGGAGTCAGTGTTCAATCATGGACAACTGTACGTTGCTTTTTCACGGGTTTCTTGCTTACAAGACATAAAAGTAAATATTTCAGTGAGGCATAATTACACAAGAAATATGGCGAAAGTAATATGATAGGAAATAAAATTATCGTTATATCTGAATGCAATAGGCTCAGAAACGGATTGTTACAAGCAAATATGATTAATTGTTAAGAAAAGCTAATTGTAATTTAAAAAGTATCTACTACATATTTAAATTTTTTATGTTGTGCTGTAGTAGCTTCACTAAATCCGTTGAAATTCAATGGAAAATTCTGCTAGTATGTGATGCGCCCTGGGCTGCCAACTCTCCAGGATTGGCCCAGTGTCTACGGGTTTTGTGACTAGGCTCTGGGTTAAGGGTAACATTCTCTGGGTCAACAACATACACAGACCAGAGTGACACTCCTAGAATTACCACGTCTCATTTTAAGGGAGGTCCAATTTTTCCTTAATTCCTGTGTGAAATCAATACGGGACGCACTTCGTCCCGTATTTTTTTATGAAAATAGATTTATTGATTTCAGATAGAATTAGGGTAACCACATGCCCTGTATTTTAATGCAATAAATGCAGTGCTCGGAATGAGCACATGTATCAAAAATATCGGCGATTAGTTCTATTTCATAATATTTCCCATTTAGAGCACTGAATATATGTAATGTAATTTATGAAGATTTTACAGAAATGAACCCACTTTTACGAAAAGTTACAAACGAGATTTCATCTCTCCTAGAAAAATGGAATGGGATATTAAAATCTTGCAAAAAAATAATTTTGTACGCTGATGCAATTTATTAAGTCAGTAACAGGTTCTAATACTCTTGCGGAAAGAATATTTTCTTTATTCTTTATTTGATAGGTATTTATCTTGTGTAGGTTTGTTTATAAAAAAATAATTTTTCTTATATACATTCAAAGGATATTTTTTATCACTTAAATTCAAAGTTAAAAAATCTGATGAGGCCAACACAACTTTCTCCATATTTGGGGTATAGATATTTAAATTATTATGAATAGCATTATAAGGCAAAATTATTATTTCATATTGCAAAAGAATACAGTCGTCCTTATTGCTGTAAATTATATTTTGAATATGTTTACAGAATTCACCGCTACATTGTGGTGGCGCTGTATACTGGAAATTACGAAAAATTACGAAAAAGTTAAATATCTCCGAAATGGACGGTTCTACGAAAATTTGTTTCAAACAAAACTTGGAAGAAATATTATTCTCTACAACTTTGGTCTTCACGAAGATTACCAATTACAATGTTTTTAAGGAGATATTTGACGGAAACCGAAAAACCGATTACTTATAAGTAATTCCTAAACAATGACTGCTATGGAAAATTGTTTCAAATGAAAGTTGTACGCAATTACATTCTCTATAACATTTGTATAGAATTGTATATACAATAATGATGTTTCAACAGAGAAATATCGCAAAAACCGAATCGGGTTTCGAATAAACCTCGTCTTCCGGTTAACCGTTATTGTCCAAAAACTAATCAGTTCTTTGTGCTCATGCTAAAGTGTTATATATGAAGTTTGGTAACTATATGGCAAGTACTTTTTGAGTTAGAGCGCTCACAATCACATACACACACATCCACGCACATCATTCCGAAAAGTCTAAACGTGTTCTAGGGACCTCAAAACTTGTATTTCCATTGAAATCTTGAAGTCGATTTTTTTCGTGATCATAATACTTTCCCTATACTACGTATGGAGAAAGTAAAAAGTCCCGTAAAATTTTTAATAGTCCCATTTTTTTGAAGGATCTGTCCCTTAAAATCGTCAACCATATGTGGTCACCATAGACACTCCACAATACAAAGCAGCATAGATTGTGAGATTAGCTACATTTTGAAAATAAGCTTTAGAAGGCCTTACATTGGTAGTGCTTATTACAGACCATAGTTATCACTTGGGTTTTGTCCTAAGTCTAATCCCAAACTCATGCGATGCTATGTCGGCACATGTGCGCATAAATAAGTCAGAATTCTCTCTATGAAATAAACGATATCATGGGCCTCGATATTACATTTTCTTTTCAGTAAGCATATTTCTTTTTAGTTTCCAGAAACAGGAGTCTTCAGAATCTTACAAGAATATCATCTGCACTCAGTTCTGCATTTTCAGTCATGTACAATGAATTCTCCATGAAATAGCCAGTATTTTGCGTAGGAAACGCATCTAATTTGTGAAACGCACATGAAAAAAATCTTATCGCAGCAGCAGCTAAAACGTTGTGGGTGATTCGCATTTAGGTGTATTTTCTAACACCATATCTATGGCAACGACAAATTCTGAATCTCAGCGAATGGCTCATAGCTCTGATTACTATATTTATTCGGTGGTTTAGGATTGGTGGCACTGTTATAAAGTAGATACCACTGCAATCTTTCATTGGTTTTTAATGTATGTTGGATATTTTTCTGTGGAATAGATCAATAAATATATGTTCTTCCCAATTCTATGTAAACTAATTATCTCATGTGTATTAAACATTTTAAAACATTAAACATACTTCAATTTCTTCACCTATGAGAATCTCCAGGTTAAATTAGGTAATCTCCGGGTCAGATTAGGAAATATCCAGATCAGTGATGAATTTGAGGTGGCAACCCAGGATGTGTCCCACTGATGGGACACGAAAACCATCTGAGTGGGACATGGAGTTTTGACAATAATTATTATCAAACCTTTTCTAAACAAAATTACTGGAATATTTAAGGTCCTTAAAAATGTCACTTAATGATTAATATAATACTGAAATGCAGTTGACATAAAAATCCATTTCTTGGAAAAGGTGAGATTTGTATTTATCATGGTGGGACCGAAGATTTTTGACAAAATGTTTGGTGGGATGCAAAAGGTTGAGAACCACTGGTCTAGATCAGTAGTTTTCACACTTTTTTCTCTGCGGCCCAATAATAATAGAAAATGTTATTCGGCCCATCAAAATTATACCTCATAAAATATTGTTATTATTAATTCCTAAGGATGTATTTAAAACCACAACTGTACAGTTTAATAACCTTTAAATCCCATTAGTTGAGTTTGATTATCTTGGCACCAAATTTAGCCTAAATTTTGCATCAAAATATCTTCTTAAACGTTTTGCGACCAACCAATGGGCCACAGTCCATACTTTGAAAAACTCTGCTCTATATCATCAATTCGTCAATATGTATGTGGCCAATTCAACACGTGGCTGTTAGCATACGTAATGGACACCCTTGGCAAATTGGTGGGCAAACTACGACCAGCAGGACACATGAGAACTTTTTATGCAGCCAGGGATGTCTTTAACCCTAGAATCATATACAGTCATGTCTCGTTTAGCGCAATTTCGATATAGCGCAATTGAAATCCCATGGTATACATTTTTATTTATTTTTTAATAAAATAAATACTGCATGTATGGTATGTACTGCAAAATGAAAATACTGTTCATGGTGTGCATTTTTGCTGGCTTTTGTTTGCTTAAAAAAATAAAGGAAAGCCGTTTTCACATAATCAGTTCCAATGACATATTTGCGGTGTTTTGTTTAATACCGTATTTACTCATGTAACCTGCGAACTCCTATTTTTGGGCCAGTTCGGAGGGAAAAAATTAATTTGAGCCAGAATAAGTTTTTTTTAAGTCATCGATTTCCACTCCCTGAAACAAGTTCCGCTCAAGTTAAGCATCTTCTCCCTTCTACGTGAGGCAATTTATTGGATGATCTCCTTATGAAGATACTAGCAGGAATCTCCTCACCAATAGTCCTCTTTTGTTAACCCCTTAACTGTTTTTGTTGTATTATTACGCAACTTCGTCCCTGCTTCTGTTTTTGACGTAATATTACGAATAGATGCGAAGCTTCACGAACTATTTATCTATGAACGGGAACTTCCTTAGGTGGATGGGCAGTTTTTTCGCGTATCGTCTAGTGAGTAAATACTGGAAGGTTAGGAACAAACAAGTCCAAATGCTTGAGATGTGAATTTCCGTCTTCCTTTAGAACGATGAAATCTTTCATTCGCAACAAAATTTCACCACTCCGAATTCCTTCGTTCTAATGAACACATGCCCCTTAGTCAAGCAATAATTTGCAGTAAAGCACTTTCCCTATTTGAATGTGTAAAGCAAGAAGAGGGTGGAGATTCTTCAGAAACATATCATGCCAGTTCTGGTGGTTTCAAAATTTTTAACGCCACACAAATATGCATAGCGTTCGTTTTACAGGTGAATCAGCAAGCGCCGATAAAGATGCAGCTATAAAGTTTCCTGACGAATTTCAAGCAATTATTGAAAATGGTGAATACCCCCACACATACATACAATAAGTAATTTAAGTGTAGATTTAAGCTCTGTAGTTACGAAAATGGTAACTCGCAGAACCTTAAAATTGTATTAATATTGATTTTTAATGACAATTAATATTAAATAAATAAAAAAGTAACATTAGCAAACCTTGCAATTTCGTGAACTGATCACTACTAAGTACATGTTATAATCGGTTTGTTTAGCACAAATTTGGTTAGCGCAAACACCATTCGGAACGTATCCTTTGCGCTAAACAAGGCATGACTGTAGTAGGCATAGAGTTATATTAATACTATACTGTCGTAAATTTTATGAGTCCTCATTAAACACAATAATTAAAGACGAATATATGATAATCAAACATATTTATTAATTTAGGATAATCTTAAATACAAAATTATGATTTCTAATGTTATTATCTTAATAATTTTGGATCTTTATGCAAATAAATATAAATCAAAACTTGCTATCAAATTCAATACAGAAGCGCACACGATGTTCACCACAAATTGGTTTTTGACAGTGACTGCAGTATGCTGTCATTTGTCATAATGTTGATGGGCAATAGCCACAAGATGTTCATCATGGCTCATCGTGATGATTCTGTTTCAGACATTGGTTCTGGGAAGTGACTTCCAAGAGTTTCGCCTAGAGCAGGGATGTGCAACCTTTTTATGTGGTGGGCCACATTCATGCATGTGTGCTTTGGCAGGCCAGATTAGAAGTCACAAGTACGTTGGCAGGCCGGATAATAGTTTACATAGGAACTTACTCAAGAGATTTTAAATATGAAATAAAATTTTAACCATTTTTACTGTAAAAAATTCTCCAGTATATGTGTTATGACAACAGTATTTCCTAAAATGTACAAAACCGTTTGTAATAAATATCACAGACCATATATTCACCAAAGCTTCGCGGGCCAGATAAAATGCTTTACTGGGCTGGATGCAGCCCGTGGCCCGTAGGTTGCACACCCCTGGGATAGAGCCTCCCAAATATTTCGATGGATATGAGTAGAGCAAATATGTTTTGCATAAGCGACCCTTCTGCATTCAATTTATTTATTTGTGTCAATATTTCAGTAAATATTTCATCAGTGAAAAATAATGAAAACATTTCCAAAGATGTATCAGCAGTTTTTGCGGAACATTTTGCCTAGGTACAAAGTGCACAATATTTTGAGCTGCAGTTCTAGCAGTACTTTTTCCTTCAATTGTTGACCAAATGTGACCATCTTTGGTTGTTGTTGTGTGATTTTTTGTTTGTTTGGGCGAGAATCTTTTTCTTTTTCAATTGTTCCCCTCCTTCCTTTTTGTGGGAGAACTAATTGTTAAAGAATTATGGCATTTATTTGGAGACCAGTTTTCACTTTCTATAGTAGTAGAACCATGTGTGAGTGTCATAGGAATTTTAACACAAAAACTAATGATAAGATCAGCACAAAACTTTATGTTTAACATTTCTATTAGTAATTCAAGGCCTGAAAAGGTTTTTGCTGAAAATGGTCGTCAACTGGAAGTGGATGTTTATTCTTGTCATTTTTCCGTTTCTCCAAATATCTCCTTTGTAACTCAATTTATGTAAATACAGGCGACTCCAAAAGATTCGACCGTTCACGAGATTCAACCAACTCGAGAATTCGACAGGTCGAATCGACCCAGCCGATCGATCGGTCGAATTAGAAACTAGTTTATGCGAAGTAATTTTCGGCCCGCCCAATCACGAGAGGTTTAGTTTCAGTCTAGACATCGTTATTTGTGCCCTAATTGTTTGAATTTGTGCTGATTCGACATTCGACGGTTCGAGATTCGAACACGTTTTCAGGAACGCATCCCTGTCGAATCTCGGGAGTCGCCTGTATTTGGTGGTATCAAAGTTGTAGACAATATAATTTTTTACAAGTTTTGTTTGAAACATTTTTTCATAGAACGAATTTTATAATAGATATTTAGATTCTTTGTCTGAATTTATGTTAACTAGGTGGCTAAGTGATACTTTTGTTTCCGTTGCTACGATAAAATTCACTAATTGTTGACAGCAAGACCTCCACTTCCTGGAGTAATTTTACTTTTGTCCAGAGTATTTTTCACTGTGAAAATTATTCAAACTGCTTAAAAATTATTTACAAGATTGCCAATAATTATTATTGAGGACTCTGATGTCGAGAGCAATCGTATTCATTGCTCTCTATGGAGAAAGTAATGTGCTGGACACATTTTAATTAGCTGTGTAAAATGTGCCACCTTTCCAATGCAATAAATATACACTTTTGAGTTATAATGAACTCCTGTCATAAATCATTTTTACATTAATCACTTCTCTTATCCTGCTTAGAAGTAAAACAGATATGAACTTAGTACCCATAATTGTTGTGTAAGTGGAAATCATTGTTAGATGTTTAGGTTAAAAAAAGAGATATGGAAGGATAACATGCATAAATATCAATATGCAAATTTAGACTTGTAATTTCCAAGAAGAACTTTTAGCAGCAACTGCTGGAAAAAAAAAATATATATATATATACCGTATTCACCTGAATCTAAGACGACCTTTTTTTCCAAATTTTCAGCTGTAAATATCAAGAGTCGTCTTACATTCGAATACGAAGTATAGTTAAGCATTTAATCAATGGTTTTTACAACAAATGGTATATTAGAGTAAACAATTCACAACAGCAAATTCAAGTACGTACATAAAGAAGTGAAATAAACAAATAGTAATAACAATAAGAAAAACATGATGGGAATAATAATTATTTAGACTAATAATCATCGTCGACGATCATAACACAGACGACGTACTTTCATCTTGCACGTAATGGCAACCGCAATGTCAAAACAAATGAGAGCGGAAATCATTGGGATTCCCCTTTCAAACGACGCACCGCGATTCACTAAGTGTGACAGTAATTTTGAGTTGTGCATTCTTGATTTAAATGCACAACCCTTAAGTTAAAATGACAGATCATGTTGAAGTACGTGGCACGAGTGCAAAGGGAAAGTTAACAAAGGAATTAGACGGAGCTAAGATACAAATTTTAAGCTGATCGTGATAAATTACGCCGAAAAAACTAATAACTGTGATGCGAGTAGAAAGTTCGGTGTATCTGAGGCAAATGTGCGTCGATGGAAACTCTCAAAACAGGAACTAGAAAAAGCCAAAGCCACAAGGAAGTCGCTCAGTGGTCCAAAATTAGGCCGATTTCATGGCACTGAAGAAGAAGTAGTCAAGTTTGTGCGCACCATGTGGAAGAACGGTATGCCTGTTTCGACTGAAAGTATTATACTTAAAGCTAATGAAATTACTAGAGGACTTAATATATCATTGCAAGAATTCAAGGCCAGCAGAAGTTGGTGCGTGAGATTGATGCGACGAAATAATTTTTCTTTACGGCGACGAACTTCGCTGTGTCAGAAATTGTCAGAAGACTATGTTGAAAAACTTCTCGCTTACCAGAAATACGTAATTGGACTTAGAAAAACCAATAATTACCTTTTTAGCCAGATAGGAAATGCCGATGAAACTCCGGTTTTCTTCTACATGCCATCTAATTATACTGTGAACGAAAAAGGTGCGAAGTCCGTCCTAATTAAAACTACAGATAACGAAAAAATGCGAGTCACGATAATGTTGGCGGTTTTAGCAGATGGGACTAAATTACCACCATATGTGATTCTAAAAGCGGAAAACAATGCCTAAGAAACATTTTCCAAGTGGAATAATGGGTGTCAAGAAAAGGGGTGGATGACTAAAGAACTAATGAGAGATTGGTTACATGTGGTGTGGAATAGACGGCCAGGAGCTTTACTGAAACAAAGAGCAATGCTTTCACTGGATGCATTCAAGGACACTTATCTCCTGAAATTAAAAACATAATGAGTGCGATGAATATTGATCTTATTGTAATACCTGGAGGAATGACATCGCAACTTCAAGTTTTAGATGTTGCTGTCAATAAGTGTTTTAAAAATAATTTAAAGGTTTTGTATTCTGAGTGGTTACAGAGTGGAACTCACACTTTAACACCAAAAGGAAATCTTAAGAAACCTGAAGTTGCAATGCTCTGCCAATGGATCAAGGCATCGTGGCAACAAATAAATGCAAAAGTAATAGTGAAAGGATTTAAGAAATGCTGCTTATCTAATGCCATGGATGGGAGTGAGGATGATGTTTTGTGGGAGACTGATGATGAAGTTGAGAGTGATAAAGATAGTGAGCATGAGGAAAATAGTGAAGGTTGCATAGACAGTGATGATGACTAATACAATAAAATGATTTTATGCAGCACTTGGATTGAAATGTTTTTTTGTTGTCCTGAAATGAGTATATTCTTTCAATGTATTTACTTTATTTTTAATGTTATCTTAAAATGAATGCTACCATTTAATTTGTTTGAAAACCTGAATGGTTCTATTTGTGATGTGATCTTATGATTTTAAAATGTTAAAAGACAATGACATTCAAGAAAAGTATAAGAGAAAATAAATATTTCACAAGATTTATAATTTTTGTAGTCATGAAGGTCAATTTGAGCTTTTTTCTCTTTTGGAATCATCAAAATGGGGGGTCGTCTTAGATTCAGGGTCGTCTTGGATTCGGGTGAATACGGTATATACACACACACATATACACACAGTAGAACCTCATAAATCCGGCACCCTCGGGGCCTAGCACAAGCCAGATTTTAGAAAATTCTGGTTTTTTTAAAACGTTGCACATTGCCTAAGTATCCAGGGGCAAATTGGCCTATTGCAGGATAAAACAAAAGACAGCTTTTTGTAATCTATTTAATGTATTTCAAAATTTAATCAGAAATCACACCAGAATATTTTAAAATATGAAATACATACACAAAATGTACGTAAATAAACATGCAAAATATTAATTAAATCATAATAGACTCCTTGCCCTATTGCCACCCTTGGCTACGCCACTGCACCTTTATACCATATCACGGCCTATACATAAAAATAAATAAAATACATAACATTAAAATCCAAAATTTACGCCAAAACTTATAAAAGAAAGTATCATTAACAAGTGGACGAATTTGGAATAAGGTCATAGCAAATTTAATGCACACTTACCAATTTACACATCTCGTTTCTACTCTCGATGGCTAGACGATAAGGTCGAGACAGTGTCTTTAGTTGCGGGAATGCAAGGTTCAAAAATTTCAGTGATGGAAACTTTTTGAAGGTTTTTCTGCGAAACTGTCTTGAACATATCACACAGCTTGCTCCATACATAGTGATCTTTCCTTAATAAGTTTATCTTTATTTAGGTACAAATTCATCATATCCTGTGATTCGATGCACGACCACTGCTCTAAAGCCAATATTGTATGAGTGACTAATTCTATGCAACGGTCTATTGAAGCTTGTTTGCAGCTGCATTGTCATTATCGTCACTTTCACTTTATTTCATGATTCTCACGTTCAGGTTCCAAAACAATTTTAACTACAGTAAAACTCGTTTAATACGTATTTGAGGGGACCGACCCATTGCTTCGTTATAAGCGTGACTACGTTATATACGAGAAACATGGTTTTTGGCCTATACATCCCATATAACACGTATACACATACATTAAATGCTGTGCTATCCGGCTATTTAGAACCGGCCACCCTTAGATACCGGCAATTACACAAGTACAATTCATTTTGTATTTCTTTTTCTTTATGAATTTTTGTGTGAATAGTATGTGTGTAATACCACAACTTCCACTTTAAAATTTCTTAAAATATAAGATGTATATATTACGTATTTACTCTGTATACTTCTGTGGCTGCCGAGTAAGCATGGTGTTATTGGTTAGGTAAGCCATTTGCATTGTCTAGATGTTTTGGTGTACTTATACAATTTCCAGTTTTATCGCTTTTTATTATTTAAGAAATTACCCATCCATTGAATATGGCATAAAAATAAATACCTAAAAGCAAGGAAAAGGTTTGTTTAACGCTAACACAAAAGCTGGAGCTGATCAAACGAATTGAAAATGGAAAAAATAGAGCAGCCATAGCAAAAGAATTCAACATCGGATCTTCCACGCTCTACGATATCAAGGCTCATAAGGCTAAATTAATGAAATTTGTCTCATCTTCTGAGACGAGTAAATCAATTAATAAACATCATACGCTTCATAAGCCAAAAATTAAGGAACTGGATAAAATATTATACGACTGGTTTTCTCAGAAATGTTCAGAAAAATTAAATAATTTCGTCCTTTTCTAATAGAGTAAATAAAGATAAATAAGAAAGATATAATCCAATAAATTCAATTTTGGGAAAAGGTTCATTGCTGTAATCCGCAAACTTCCCTGACGCCCTAAACTTTTCAATAGTCTTTTTGTTTTGCATGTAAGCATAGCAACGTATTAAATAAGAATGGGTAAATAATGTCTATATCTAACTACGTGTGGAAGAATTAAAATGGAAAATGCAAACCCCATGCATAGTTATGTTTGGGGAGTACGATAGTGACCCTAAGCCCAATTTTGTTTGGTTATTGTTAAATTTTCGATGTCAAAATCGAAAACCAGATATTTCTCCTAATCGGCTTTCCACAATCCCCAAGATAGTCGGATAACACAGCTTTTACTGTATTTGCAGTGAGTCGACTTCAATGCCGTATTTACATATGCAAGGAGAAGCTTATCAACTTCGTGGCATGTAAAATGTTCGACTGCTACTACATATGATTTTTTAAATGGCCAATTAATATTATTACGGTCATTAATTTACATAAACATTTCACATTTTTAATATCAATTTAAAACAAAGGGAGCGTCGAAATTCATACGGAAGTGGTAGATGGAGGAAGGGGACCTCTACGAACAAGTGTGCGGTAAATGGGTGGAAACTATTCATTACTTATCGCTCTGCTTGCCAAAATTCGTTATATATGAGGCATTTTTTGCCACGGGACCAAACATTTGTTCGTTACAGCCGAGAATTCGTAAAATGCTTGTTCGTTACATCCGAGAAATTTAACCAATGCCCTTATGGAGAAGTTCAAGGGACCGAGACATTTCTTCGTTATAGCCGAGATTTCGTTTTAGGCATAATCGTTATAAACGAGTTTTACTGTATTTCTCCGTCAGTTAGCTGATTCACTACAGGCACTTCATTGTCGATTTCCATCCAGTTTTCAACGTCGTCTTCTTCCAGGCCCTTCGTGAAAGCATTATTCGTCGATCCCTTAGCAAATTCCATAATTTCAGACACCAGTCTCTTTTTGTCACTAACACTGAAACCTAGAAAATCTGGTGGTGATTCATCACATCCTTCAAACATGCTTGCAGGCCACAGATTATGCCAGGCATTTTTCAGTGTTGCGGCCTTTACATCAGTCCACGCTTTAGCTAGAGTCCAAATCGAGTCCTTAATGTTAAATTCCTTTTTAAATCCGTCAACACCTTGGCCTCTATTGCAAGCAACAAGCAACAGGGCAAAATAACCCTAATAGACTAAATTACAATGCCGAAATAACTTATTGTTGATATAAATCAAAATAAAGTGCAAAAAAACTGCATTTAGTCACTTTCTGGCAATGCTCAGTCTGCAGCTGACACAACCTCAGTATTTACACTCACCTATAGAGTCGAGCTAGTATGGTATTCCTCGAAGCAGGGCTCAACACACAGTCCCACGTCACATGCCTTGCACCTATATTTCGTCCTTGAGTTTTTACTCTTTGAGGAACACACGTGGCAACGGATAAGGGTCCCCGAAATGGGCCAATGCTTATTGTCCTTGGCCTCTAAGCGCTTTATTTGCATTCCACTAGCACTAGGTTGCCCCCTTGAGAGAGTCTGGGAAGGAAAAGCCCTAGCACCCTCTTCAACCATTTTCCTCACAAGGGAAAGTTGGAATTGCCGATGCAAAAATGCGCCGCCACACGAGGGAAGGAGAATCCAACTACTTAGGATAGTTAGATCGACTAAATGAAAAAATAATTTCTTTGTCCATTTACAAGTGCGGCGACCGATGGTGTAACTGTTAGCCATCCTATCTCAACTAGTTATATAAAAATAAAGGAATCACTAAAAAATAAACAGACGAACAGCTACAGATATTTTGAACGCACAAGTCTACATCTTCTCTACTTCGTGGTCGGCAAATGAATGAACGTAAACGTAGTAAAACATATATGCATATATGTGGAAAAGGAAGAAGAAAATAACAAAGGGTAGGAACCTTTGGGATAGGGCTTAATCCTGGGGTTCAGTTTATTGCATCTCTTTGGGTTGCAACGTAATAAAACACAAATGCGGAAAAGAAAGAATAACAAAGGGAAGGGACCTTTGGGGTTCAGTTTATTGCAACTCTTTGTGTTGAGAGAGAGTGTCTCACCTCGGCGGAGACGTACACTTTGAGTGAGGCACTCTCGATTGTTTGTATACTCACCCCTCCCCCAATACTCAAGAACTTCGGCCATGGGAGAGCAGATGGAAAAGAAGGATGCCTCGTCTTTCTTCTCCTCCAAAAATTTTGATTCTATGACAAAAACGACATCTGTGAGTGGCCTCGGAGCTAAGCGGGACACTGGTGTCCCTTTCGGCAGGCTTACCCAGAAATTTGCTGGGACACCGGCGTCCCTTTTGGCATTTAAAGGTTAAGCAATGAAAGTATTGTTGTAGCAAAGACAGTGTTCAATCATGGGCAACTACACATTGCTTTTTCATGGGTTTCTTGCTTACAAGATAAAAGTAAACATTTCAGAAAGAAGAATGAAATCGGATTTGGCAAAAGTGATATAGGAAATAAAAGTATCATAATATATGAATGCAATATACTCGGAATTGGCAGTGAAAGTAGATTCATATATCCGTTGAAATTCAACAGGCACTTACGCTAGATGAAAATAAAAATGAATATTTTACTCACATCAGAATCAGATCCAGCATCAGAATCACTATTACCACTGCTTTCATTCGTACCAAAGAGTAACTCACGATCCCAATGGGGAGGGAGCTCATCATGATCCAGGAACTGCACCGCTTTTTCCACAGCTGCAAACATTTCAAAAATAAATTATATTATTAGAAAATTTTAACTTCCAAAAGTTGAAAAGGTCAATTTCTACAACTACCATATATACTTGACTAATACCCATACACGTGTAATGCCTGCAACCCCTTTTTTTAGAGCTAAATCGTAGGAAAAAATGGAATTCGTGTAATGCTCGCACTTCCAAAATTTCAATTTTTATATCTTACGGCAACATCGGTTGAATTATCTATCGGAAGCTGAGTCTGATGATACAATTATGGCAACAAGTAAATATTTAAAAAATGATTTCTAAAAATGACTATTAATACATTTTAACGTACATAATCATGAAAAATTGACATCCATTGTCATTATATTACAGAGACTACTCAAAAACCTATTATGGAGTCCAGCTCCTTAATATTGAGGAAAGGTTCCATTTTGAGTTGTTACCCCTTCTCAAGTTATTTAACACTTTCGCGGACAGTCGATGAGTAATAAGACATGACTGCTATAGACGTCTTGTCCACGAACATGTTAATTTAAACCAGTGCTTGCAAACAAAAAAAAATCGATTCGTTGCGTTTTTCGTTACTGCCAAAAAAGCAATTTCGTTTTTCGTTACGATAAAATCTACATTTCGTTTTTCGTTACGTTTAACGTTATAACGAAATAATTGCTTATGAGTACTTTTTATTTGATATTTATACCTCGTAAGTTTAAGTTTTTCATTCAGAATTATAGTTAAAAAACTTTTCTAAACATGTTGCAGATAAGGAACATTTTTAAGTTTTCTAGGGAGTCGCAACAGATTTCGTTATTTTTTTGATCATGCATACAAATTAGGATTTTTATATCCAACATTTAATAATCAAGGTTAATTGCCTTAACCCACATTAACCCGGCGGTACTAGTGCGAATTTTTTGCATGTCTTTACTCGCGTGGAATGTCCCTGACACCCCACTGTAAATTTTTCTTTACTTGTTCATGCAGCCATTATTATGAGTAAATTGTTGATCCGTTATGGTTTTTATGTATGTCTGTTGAAATTGGTACATATGAACAATTTTATTTTGCCGGTTAATTTATTTTTCTTGGAATTTTATGAATATGACTAACAGATGAAAAGTATAAACAAATACTCCAATAATAAAATGTGTCAAGAAATTTTTATTTTTTTCTTTATAACATTCATTACATATGTTTTGCATGTGATTTGCACACATCCTTCCTTCACAGAAACAACAGAAGTGTTTTGTTTTTGTCTGTACTCCTTGGGCACGCAACATAGCTACCGCTGCTTCCCTCTCTAATTTTTCTTTGTTTTGTGCTGGTTGATGATTCCCCATATTCCTCTACTTTTCTTTTTAATTCTTTTGGCAGCATTGTCATGGACGATCTTTTTTTAATAAATCCCTTTTGTTAGTTCTCTCGCGATTTCCCGTAGAAAATGTCGTCTGTGCATCTTATTCAAGGGGTTGACATCTTTATGTATTATGAATGAATTTATCCCTGATAAATTCAATAAATGAAAAAAATTGCCATTGGCCACCTTCTGCTATTTCTAGATGTACTATAAGTCCCGCACATCTCATCCACTGTATCGACCCCGCCTTTTGTGGAGTTGTAAAAAGATACCATCTCGGGTTTTTTCTTGCCACCCGTCGAAGCGTCTATGCTCCAGCGGTTGTGCATTGTAGACAAAAGAATCATGTTTTTGCCTTTCTTGGGAACGTATGAAACTACTGTCATATTTTTTCCAAACCCAAACAAACTGCTGGTCTCTTCCCTATTTTTTGTGCACACCATCTGTGGTGGCAATTCTCTTTTATTTTTTCTCAAGGTTCCGACAAGGGTCAACTTACTACGCAGCAAATCCTGTGAAAGTGGCACACTCGTAAACCAATTGTCCGCGGTCACATTTTTCCCCGTCCCAACAGTCGGTCCCACCAAACGTTTTACTACCTGCTGAGGACTATTTTCTACTTTGAAGATCCCTTGCGGTTGAGTTCCGGCATATATTTCTAAATTGAAAGTGTAGAATACTTTTGCGTCCACCAATGCAAATATTTTTATGCCATATTTTGCTGGCTTATTAGGAAGATATTGTCTGAATGAACATCGTCCCCGAAATCCCACTAACTGCTCATCTACAGTAGTGTATTCTGACAGCGTATAACAACTTTGAAAGTTTTTTATCACCGTCTCAAACATCTCCCGTATTGGAGCTAATTTATCTATCTGTTTCCTTTGGTCACGACTATTTATGTCATCAAATCGAAGACACTAGAAGAAATCCAAATCTTTGATAATTCATGGACGCATAAAAAATCTCGACACCTAATCCGCCTTGATCCCATAAATCCTTTATATTTTGCCGCCCAGACCTATTTGCACCTGCGAAAATTAGGAGTCCAATTAGACAATTGATTTCAATTTCGTCAGTGAGCTTTGCATCTCTCTTGCGTGACAAATTCTGTCCAGCTTTCTGAATTTGGATGTTAGTGCAATGAACAATATTGCTTATCAACTGCCTATTGAAAAACAGTCGGAAACAATCAATTGGGCTGTTTATATTCTCCTTCCTACCTTTGAAGCCTGGATTTTCAGAAATTATATTCCACTTAGGGATTCTTACATTAGGACGTGGTTCTTTTTTATTCGTAATATTGTCTTTACCCATAAAGAAATGTTCGTCTTTATCACGTATATCACTTTCAGCATCGCTGACCTCTTGCTCACTTTCGGTGTTGTTCTCCGATGAATGAGGAGAATGATCTGAAGACTCATCATCAGAGTCGGATAATTCTTCACCTGATGATGACTCATTCAAAAAACGGAGAATCCGCTCTTGCTTTTTCTTCAATGCCTCAGCTATCTATGGATGAATTATTTCCCCAAGAAATTGTGGATATATTTATTTTTGCAATCAGATTCATTAGTAGAAAAATTCTTTCATAAGAAAAAAGAAATAAAAATAAATAACACAAACCTTTAGATACGAAGATACGGAAAAAAGATGATGATTATTGTCTACAAAATATGTTGATCAATAACACAACTAATAATTTGCAGAAAATTATTCACAGAAACACAAAAACTGCGTAAATAGAATAAAAGTCACAATTTTTTAGAGCACGCTCTGGCACACAGACACAGAAAAAACATCCTCACTCAAGCAGAAATAGCATAAGACCGAGAATTTTGTTGCTAAAAGATGGAAAACATATGCCATTCCAGCTACTGAAAAGAAGGGGTCATAAACGGCAAAACCCAAGGAACCCAGCCATAAAACATATGCTGGGGTGTCCACAGCACCCCACGCGAGTACCGCAGGGTTAAGTACAAAAATAATGTAATAATTATAATAAAATACTGCAAAGCTCATGTTGCATCGTAGAATTTTTTATAAGTAACTCGGAAAGTACACCGGCTGTACCAATTCTAATTCTTGCAACAGACCTAAAATTCGACGAAAACAAAGAAAATTGTCAAAATTTCAAGTTTTCCTCTCTGGGGTTTATTTTTGATAGCTTTCTTCCTTATCTTATATCCTATAAGAAATACATGTAAACCATCCATGTGTTTACAATATTGCATTTAATAACATTTTAGATATTAACAAAAGGATTGTTTTATTAAGTACATATATGAAAGAAGAGAAAGAGAAGTGTGCATAGTTTGATAAAGTTTTAACCCACTGTTAATAACCATGAATATAGGTAATTTTTCAGGTAAAACAGAAAAATATGGAACCTTTACCGAATGTGAGCAGGGCCGGTTTCAGGCGTAAGCGACGTAGGTGGTCACTTACAGGCGCCACTTCAGAGGAACGGCAAAATCAATATTTCGGATTTTGACATTTTCATTTTTTCCAAAGCTGTACTGCACAGAACTTCAAAACATCGCAAAAAACTATATTTTACACCATGATAAGTCATTTACATTCAGGGTTGGTTCAAGGTGTAAGAGACATAAACCTACCATTTACAGGTGTCCCTTAAGAAGGACGGCAAGACGAACGTTTTAAAGTTTTACATTGTCTAAAAAACACACTGATGCACTGTGAACTTTAGTTAACATCTTCCGAGGAATAAAAGGGGGGGGGGGGGTTTAAAAAGGGAGGTTTAAAAAGGGGGTTTAAAAAGGGGGGTTTCAAAAGGGGGATTTAAAAAGGAGGGTTTCAAAAGGAGGATTTAAAAGGGAAGGCTTCAAAAGGGAGGTTTCAAGAGGGGGGGGGGGGGTTCAAAGGGGGGGTTTCAAAAGGGAGATCTCAAAAGGGGGTTTCAAAAGGGGGGTATCAAGCTTTATAGCCAGCTAGAGCAAGTAGTAACGAATCTGTTAACGAAATTAAATTTTTGGTTTTCGTTATGTTTTACGTTACAGCTTTTTGAAAAATTTTGTTAACGTTTTTCGTTACGTTAACTCAAAATTATTTCGTTTTTTCGTTACGTTACATGTAACGTTTTCCAGCACTGATTTAAACTGTGTTAATTTCACTAATTTTGCGAAACTACACTAAAACAGCCATTTCCACTTAGAAAAAATGGATTTCACATAAATAAAATTTTCATGCTCAAAATAAATCTCCGTGTCAAATCGAAAAATTTAAAATTTTGCTTATCGTCAAGTGTAAAAATGGATTTAGTTCTTTTAACTACTCTTCAGTCTAAGTCTCATTGACTTGCAACTTTAAAGTGATTTTTAAATACCAACTCAAATTGTGCATCTTATCTGCTCTATGACACGTACTTAAAACTATAGCAACAGAACAAAAACTGACAAAAATGAAAATCAGAGATCACACATTACCAAAAATAAACCGGTCACTAGACACACTACAACCCAGTTACATAGAAGCATTTATCACATTTCTGTGGATAAAATGTATCACTTACAGCTTTAAGAAAGCAAAAACGAACAAATCCAATAGCTATTTAGTGACACATTTCCAACGTAACATTGTTCTTTGCTTTTATACAGAGTATTAAAAGTCGATTCTTCTAGGATTGTGTAACGTAAAGGGCAATCCAAAAAATGCAGTTACGATAAAATGTGATATGAGCATGTCACAAATTAAAAGGTAATCTTATAGTATTTGTTTGTATTAATAAGAAATATATGCAATTCAGTTGTTTTCTTTCATCACCTTTTCTATAAGAATGAACTCTGACATTTACATAAAATATTTATGTGATTTAGGTTTCCTACTGACAGCTGGCAAGGAATTTTTTAAAAATACCTGATAAATAACGTGCTTATTATATTATTCCACGCATTTAAAAAACTACCTTGGTTAAAAATTGATGAAATAAAATGCACAGTATATTGCGCTTACCGAAAAACACTGACTCGATTCCTCATGCCAGGCACGAAGTATATAAAGAGTAGGCTTTTCGTGAGTGATCTACCTCCCAAAAGATGAATGTCTCATGTAATGTCCACACCTTTATGGGAACTTTTGGGGGGAAAATTGCGGGTATTACACGAGTAAATACAGTATTCCATTTTTATTTAATTGTCCAAACATTAAAGAATACTTACCTGTCTTTAATGTGTTGTTGTCTACTTTATCTCCTATTTCACGAGTGAACTGTGTCGCTTCTTTCTTAGGAACTGTGTAACTGTAAAAGGAAACGTGCATTTCATTAAGACCAAATTTATATGCTTAAAAAAATTAAAACAACCATTTCAACATAATAACAAAAAAATACATACTAATAACTATTTCCAGTTGTGCTAAAATTCAAAATTTCTTAATTAAATTTACAATAAACTCCTAACCAATGCTTTTTAAATGTCAGAGTAAAAGCTAAATCTGACATTAAAAAATCTGGAATTCTCAAAAATCTGACACTTAATGAACATTTTAGATATGAAAAAATTTCAAAAATCCCACTATTACTATGGCGCTTCATCAAATGCCATTGTTATGCCTGCCTTACTAACTTCAGGCAACACCAATTTATGGCAATCTATTATAACAATAACACTATTCCTTCCTTCCTTTGTTTATTTGTTTATTTTTAATTAACGTACTAAGGGCATATTCCTCATCTGGTCTCTCTGCTGCTCCATGCAGTGATTTCCCTTCTACGATGCACGTGCACCTTTCTAATGGAATTCACTCTCCTGTCCACTCTACATATTCCCACCAATCCTAGAGGCGTTAGGTATCTTCTAGTAATTTTCAATCGCTACGTTAGGAAGAACTACCTGTACTCTACATGCACGCTCTCTAACTGAAGAGCAAACTCCACCTAGCAAAAACATCTCACCTTACCTTCTCTAATACCGTATTTAATCGATTGTAAGCCGACCCTTTTTTACGTTTTTACCACCTCAGAAATCGCCACTCGGCTTAGAATCAATGTAAAAAAAAGTAGTCAATGAATTTATATCCATAGTTACATTATAAGGCCAGATATAAGTGTATTAAAGTAGAAGTAAACTATCTACTTTAAATGTATCCAAAAGAGAATCAAAATGACTGAACACCTATGAAGAAATAAATTATGTAAATGATACGTGGCGCATCAAAGTCATAAAAAACCACAGCAATAGCGCTCGTATGCATGAGAAGCTACATATGTACACAATGTTTCATTTTACTTGTGAATCGAAACATTTGCCTTTCCTACTCCTCTCCCTCCTAAACCTAACTTGTTTCAGTGTGTCTAGTATGCATGTATTCGGATTTCCCGAGTGAACCATTACTTTCTCGTGCCTTAGCAGCATGGCAGCCAACTTGAGAGAATAATTTTAGAATGCCCAGGTGATACTAGTGTAGTACTAATGTATGTTATGTTATACGGTGTCCGTATTTGAATGACGAGAAACGGCTATTGTTTTACGAGAATAAGATCTGGGGATAACGAGGTCAAATTACTCTTTTAGTAGAAGTTGTTATGATTAAGTGAATAAAATGTATTTTATGTCACCGTAATTTTAGTTAATACTCTTTATTTAATTACGAACTGAAAATCTGAGACGTAATACGGTATCCATATTTGATTGACGAGAAACAGCTATTTTTTTACGAGAATAAGATCCTGGGGGATAACGAGGTCATATTAATCTTCTCATATGAGTTGTTATGAATAGGTGAATAAAACGTATTTTATGTCACTGTAATTTTAGTTAATACTCTTTATTTAATTATGAATTGAAAATCTGAGGCGTTCATACTTGTTGGTATTTTGAAATAAATAACCCCAGCTGTCTAAGCACTTTAAAATCAAAATTTTTCCTTGCGTGGCCTTGTGAAAAGTGAGGGTCGACTTACAATCGGTGTCGGCTTATAATCGATTAAATATGGTATTCCTTTTGTCACGCCACCTTAAAGACACAAGTGGGCCAGAGGTATACCACTCACAATCCCCTCTGTTGCTTTCTCTCCAGGCCTTAGTATTTGCGACTAATACTTTGAGATAATTTACTCTGTTTGTGTTTGCAGTCCCTATGGCTCTCAGATCTTTCTTTGAAAATTCTTTTTCTGACACAACTGGTACATTCAGGGCCCTATTCATGGTCAAATAGTCTTTGAGGCTGGGAAGGTCATGAAATCCCATTGTGAAAATAATACCTAAACATGCCTTCAGCTCATCTACAGTGAGATCTACCCAAATATTTTCTTTTGTACTTGCAGTTGAGACTTTCTTGGTTGCATTCAAGATAGTCTGCATGACGCAATGATCTAACATATCTTCCGTAAAAAATAACATGAAATAATCTAAGGGTGACGCATTTTCTTGTAATAATGTCTTAGGACCAGGCGTAAACTGAGAAGGATTAAAAGAATTATTATCTACACTTATCAAATCTCTTCTGGACCAGGTCAATCTGCTTCTTTTATCACGATGAGCTTGCTTTGCCTCCTCCTCTTCAGATTCATCAGATAAATGTAAAGGTCAAATGTTTTCACTTTCCTCCTGAATTTCTTCTTCAGGAATATATCGCTATCACTATATCTACATTGCTTTTCACATTATCCCCTGGGATAGAAAGTATAAACTCTAAGTTACGATCCTCACTCCACTTACTCTTGAGTGCCATTTAAAAAAAATAAGGGCAAAGTTCAAAGATGTACAAAAAAGAAAACCACAGAGAAAAAAAAGTCCAAAGTCAATAGAACAGACCTTCAAACTGTGTGCAGCTATCCAGAACAAAAAAGTAAATAAAAGCAACTAAATCACCTCTCACTAGGTGGCAGCATAGGACAGTACCCTAGCATCGAAATATTGGAGCTCCGTCCCTAGAGAGTTAAACCTTTATCATGAGCAATTTTGAACTGTATGCAGAAAAAGATGAACAGAATAAGAAACATAATTTTTTCTTCAAAATGGTTCATATCTGAAGATCATAGGTTAATTCTTTCTAATTTTAATCTAAAAAAGAATGAAATCCTGCATTTCAAATAGTCAATTTTTGTGTGTGTAAATAGAAATGTCTTCCTTGGAGTCGAATTCAGGACTTTTTCCGAGATTTTTTCATCATCACCTTAAAATATGTGAATCGAGCATTCCTGACAAATTTAGAGTTTCTATCTTGATTCTTTCTCGAGTTATTGGTAGAGGGGTGGTTAGCATGTCTAGTGTGTCCCAATGCTAGAGTTCGAATCTTGCTGAGGGCATGTACAAATAAATAGGTATTATTATTCGCATTTTTATTGCGAGCAGGTGTAGTGTTACATCAGACAAACCAACAAACAAACATACAGATCACCGAACCTATTATAGTAAACTAGCACTGTAACTTTTTGGACATACCTTGTATATCCCCAGCAAAGTGAGGGATTTTATTCTATCCCGTTTTATTTTTGATCAATTACTAAGAAAGACTTTCATTTTAGACTAAATCTGAAAATAAAAATAACTTTTAAAAGAAAATAAATGAATATTCAAAACAGCTTACTATCTTCCATCCTTGAAGGACCGCACCAAATATTCATCCTTCACTCGAATTCGTACAGTATCTTGAGCAGTTGGGGCAACAACAAGTCCAGGAAACCAATTGTCTTTCTGTTTTTTTCTCTCTCCAAGTTCAACACAGACAACCTTTCCGATATCCACCTCCTTTTCCTCTTTCTTCTTTCCCTTTCGGGTCGAAGTATTCTCTTCCTCTTCGCTCCCATCATCACTGCGGGCAAAATAGGAAAGAACATGTAATATGCCCGGTTGCCATTCTTACTTGCACACAAAAAGTTTATTTTTTAAATATGTACACAAGATTAACTTGTATGCAGCAAGGCTTCAAAACAATGTCACTTCATTTAGACCTGGGATCTTCAACTAAAATGGAATTTGGGAGAAATAATAATAAGCCATTAAAGAGCTATTTGGTAAAAAAGTAAAAGGATGAGAATAAACCTCCTGGTTGACCAATTTTAGCCAAAATCTAATCAGACCTTGATTTCCTAATACAAATCTTGAATATAAACTTTGGCATTGACTTGATAAGTAATTCCTATCTCAAACACACAAATAATGAATGATGAACAAGCAAAGGGTGGCCAAATTGCTGGAAAAATGATACAGGGGATTTATCAACTAAGAACCTGCGGAGAATAAACGTCAGATGTCTGTAGTAGATGAAGTGTATTTCATGGAAAAAACTAATCGATTATTGAGAACAGTTAATGGCAACTGCACCTGTTGATGAATCCAGCATCAACACTTCCGTGACGGTATTTTTTGAATTTGTTCAAAAAAGTTCAGGTTTTTTATTTTGCAAATACACAATCTTTGTAATGAAAACATTACTAATATTTAGAATAAATGCTTTATTTTTTTAAATATTCACTTTGATACAATAGTAGTTTTAACAAAATATGCATTTTTTTTGTCGTCTGAGATTGGACAGAGGTTGCCCATAATATTATAGGAAAAACAGGGAAGCAGTTAAACAACAAATTGCTTCCAGAGAGAAACTTGCTTCAAGGAAGGAAAAGCAAACAGTGAGCATAGTCAATTTCATCCAGTTTCCGCTAAATATAATTGGTAAATTAACTTGATTTGATTCTTTTACTCATTAAATTTATTAGATATAATAAATTAAATTACATTTATCATTAGATTTCTTGATTATGGTTATATAGTGTATCTGATTCTTTGTGCCGCCACCAAGCCTCATTGGTTAACTGTAGAGTTTCCCAATTCCAACTGCTTCAACTTATGGCCATGAACAATCCTTCAAAATTTGGTTGCTCTAACTTGATCAGTGTAGAAGTAACTCATTGGACACACAAGTATAACAGATGGATGGTCGGACAAAATAATTACATTAGAGGATTTTAAAAAAACAATAAAAAGAAAAAAATTATTGACGACCGAGTAACAAATGACAGATGATTTTAGAACAAATTTTTGTGACAAAGAAGTGCACCTTACACACTAAGAAAATAGGATAGGTGAAGTTCTAATACAATAATAGGGCAAACTGCCAATGAAAATTTAAAAAACTCAAACAAACAAATTCAACAAATATATTTGGTATTTAGGGAGTAAATGGTTTGCAGTTCCGAGTTCAATGTTTCACAGCTAGATGGCACTACTTCTGCTTGCCCTTGGGACTCCCAAGAACTTCTAATTATGGTCAATAGTTGGCACCATGCACATCAGTTGCTCTGATGGGTGGTTTCCATTGCGTTGTGATTACAGGAGGAATGGGATTTCCAAGAGCGTACCATAACCCAACCATTTTTTAAAAACCCTTTTCCAACCAACCCAACCATTTTTGAAAACCTTCCAACCCAACCATTTTTCTGAAAACATTTTCCCAACCCAACTCCACTTAATTTAGGAAACCCAATTTTCCTTCGCACATAACAAGAGTAGTGAGAAACCCAGTGTTGCATTCCTCCAGAAATTGGAACACAAAAGAAGCATCCCAACAGAGCAACTGACGCACACAGTGCCAACTATTGGCCAAAACTGGAAGCTCTTGAGAGGCCCAATGGCACACAGAAGTAGTGCCATCTAGCGGTGAAACATTGAACTTGGTACTGCGAACCATTTACTTCCTTAAGTACCATACCTTTTATATGAATTTACTGTTTTTTATTATTTCCATCGTCATTAATCAGTTCTATGCAGGAAAATATTGTTACAGGACATACTGTGCTTGGCGACTTCTCCTCCCTCTCCTACTGCCACCTATGACAGGATTGCTGAAATGCTCAGGATGCGTCAGAGGCAACTGGTCTAAAGTTTCACTCTCAGCAAAATGACGACCACTTTTGAGACACAATGCTGATCTTCGCAGCGTTGTTATATCCCCATCATCAAACACTAAGATGAAAAATTTTATAAAAATCACCAATAAATATTTAAAAAGTAAATAAAGCACCTAACAAAAAATAATTAATAGTCTGAGTGAGCAGCAGCATAACACACTCAGGAGCAAAAATGAACACATTTGGAAATTTATTTATTGAGTCAAGAATATTAAGCATAAACTCAGCATGCAACTATCAGAACAACTTTGGAAGTACAGCAGGTCCTCCACTTACAAATGGGTTCTGTTCCAAAAGTTTGTTCGTAAGACTTTTGTTCAGAACTCGGAACCATAGAGAATATTTTATAAATAGTGGTCAGGTTCCAAAGTCAGTCCACAAATGCCTATTTAACCCAAAATTAAACTGAAAAATGTAGATTTGCTAAGAATAATAATGGGAAAAATGTAATTTTAAATTTTAGTTGTTTTTCATTATCTTCCTGATCGTTGAACGAGCAAGTAACTTACAACTTAACGGATTACTATGTCGAACAACATCACATGGAGGACTGAAGCTGCGCTCCACCATCACAAGTAATTCCAGAGAGAAAAGGATGATTTATGTGCGAGTTGGAGCTCATATTCTCGATTTATTAAAATATTAATGCCTTATAGCACTTCATTCATAAGTATGGCTGTTCGTAAGTCACATTAAATATCTCTTGGTATTAATTCACTATAAACTGTATCGTGCATATTACAATTTCCCGTGAAATATAGACCAAGAATTTAAAGTGCGTATTATATTCTACAGAATACACAGTCATTCCGTTTAGCTTTAAATAATCGCTGATTTCAGAGGCATTCTTGCAGACAGAACATGGGTGTTATCAGTGTAAAATAAATCTGGGAACACCAGATTACCAGAAAATAACGAAAACGATTATTACGCATTCTTTTGCTCCTTCCGTGTGGATACAGAAAATGAGAGGGCAAGGCAAAATTAAGTAGTTTGGTCCAAAATAAGCATGTCATGCAGGGCTGGTAAAAATGTTACCAGTTAATCACTAAAGAAGAAATCTATGTCAGCCCACTGAAAAACCATGCTAGGTGTCCAATGTGTTTTGAAATATTTCCATATCTTAATTGCAACAGCATAATATATCGTAACATAATAAATGTGAGTGCAACAGCTGTAGAAATAGTCAATTTTAAGATACTGCTACACAGAAGCAATGTAGCACTTTGTTCTGATGTATCGATTTAGTTCATTCTCCATATTTTTTCTTACGATATTACAGCCATACACCTTGTTTTAATTTGCCCAGTTAAGACTATTGTTATTCATTTCAGTAACAACAAATGGGAAGAACTTTACACATAAGCAATGATGATAGATTCAGATGAGTGTCTTCAGTATGATAATAATCCAACAATTGTACTTTCCGATGGTGACAGTTTAAAGAGTAATCAGTGAGCTTGATCCATTCTCTCATTCGGCCGTTCCCAACTAGGGATGGTGATTCGGAGGTAGTGGGGAGATAGTTAGGCATGCCTCGCGTGGCAATATGGCAATGCTGTTTTTGCGCTGTGATGAACCAGCAACAGCCACTGTTCACAATTTTCTTTTCATCGAAAATTTGTTGCATGGAGGTGGATTAAATTTTGGGGACTAGGTTCAGCTTTCACTCTATGGGAGCTTTGTAGTTACAGAGATTTGCTATAGGGAGGCTTCCTGCATGCATTTCATACGTTCGGAGGCAAGACTGAGATAAGAGTTCGTAATACAGGTTTTTATTACATGGAGATTAGGAAGATAGAAGTTTTACTGTATATTCATCAATATGTACAGCAATGTAAAAGGAGATATTTTGTTGAGAGCAGTCCCATTTACAGAGATAAATTTGAAAGTATGTACTGTAGCTAGTGCAGTGGTTCTCTACCTTTTACCTCCATTGGGCACTTAACATATTCTGGGGTATGGAGGCGGGCACAAGCATAAAAAAATTGTTAGAAATCACCAGAAATGATAGAATGAGATATCATCATCATCATAGGTAGTCTGTCCGTTGACAGGTCCGTGATTATTCATGGTTAAACTTAGTTCTCCATATACTCCTATTTTCCGCAGTTTTTTCGTGTCTTGATAGCTCTCTTTCCCTTTCAAGTCGTCTACTAGCTGAAACCTTTTCCTACCTCTTTCTCTTTTTCCATCCAGTTTTCCTTCTAGCACTTCTTTAATCATGCACTCTCTCCTCTCAGGTAATGCCCAATCCAGTTCGCCCTTCTCTTTCTGATAGTCTGTATAATCGTTCGCTTCTCTCCTATTCTCCGTAGTACTTCCTCATTTTTCACCCTATCTGTCCATTTTATCTTCAGCATTCTTCTCCATGTCCACATTTCGAAGCTTTTCAAGTATTTAATATCATTTTTCCTTAGCATCCATGTTTCTGCTCCATACAAAGCTATACTCCATACATAGCATTTTACCAACTTCTTGCGGACATCCTCCTTTTTATTTCCCGTTAGTAGGAGTTTCTTTCTTCTGAAAGCGGCTTTTGCTATTGTTATTCTAGTCCTGATTTCATCTGTACATTTTGCTTCTCTCGTAACGATGCTTCCAAGGTATTTATAATCTGAAACTTGTTCTAATGACTTTCCTCCAATACTTATGTTCAAATTTTCTTCTTCTTTACTTGATATTCGCATAACCTTGGATTTTTCTGTATTAATTTCCATACTGTACTTTCTACCTGTTATCACTAGTCTATTTATCATTTTCTGGAGTTCCTTTTCCTTTCTTGCTAGAAGTACTTGATCATCCGCATATTTCACTGTTCTTATAATCCTTCCTCCGATTTTGAAATCTCCCGTGCCTTCTAACGCTTCCTGCATTAGCCTCTCTCCATATATATTGAATAGAATCGGCGATAGACAACAGCCCTGTCTTACTCCTCTACCGATATGTACTCCGCTGGTGTCCGTATTCTCCAACCTGACCTTTACAACTTGATTCACATATAGATTCCTGATCAGTCTCCTGTCTTTCCAGTCTACACCTATATCCTTTAATATCCTCATCAGCAGTACCCAATTTACTCTATCAAAGGCCTTCTGCCAGTCGACGAAACATACGCAGCAATCTTGACTGTACTCTATTGCCCTTTCTGATATGATTCTCACTACACCGATAGCATCTCTGGTTCCACGTCCTTTTCTGAAGCCGAATTGATCTTCCCCTAGCATTTCTTCGGCCTTTATCTCTAGTCTTTTATTAAGAATCCTCGTGATGATCTTCGAAGTGTGTGACAGTAGGGATATCGTTCTGTAGTCCTTACACTGCATTGCCTTTGGCTTCTTCTTTAGAGGGATCATTGTTACATCTAAGAAATCCTGAGGCCACTCTCCCGAGTCGTAAATCTTGTTAATTAGTTTCGTAATCACTTTTAGTCCTTCCGATCCCATGACTTTAAGTACCTCTGCCAGTATTCCATCGCTGCCTGTAGCTTTTCCTTTCTTTTGTTCCAGCATCGCCTTTTCTACTTCGCTTTTCATAATACTAGGTTCCAAGTTGTCTTCTTCAATACAATTCTCTACTTCCAGTTCCATTTGTACCGATCCTGCCTGCTTTCTATATAGTTCCTTAATGTATTCTGTGTTAATAATTCCTTTACCATGAATCCCATTAGACTTCTTATCTTCTAACTCCAGTGCCCTAGCGTACATCATATCGTATCGTCCTAACTTCTCCATCTGTTGTATTTCCTCACATTTTTCTTTTATACAATTTTCCCTAGCTTTATCTGTTACCCTTCTCATCTCAATGTTTATGTGTCTATAGTTGGCTCTACCTTCTTCACTGTTAACGTTTTTCCATTTTCTTCTCTCATCCATTTTCTCCAGCATTTCCTTAGTGATCTATGGTTTTCTGATTTTCTTCTCGTTTCCCAATCTCTTTATTCAAGGTATCTTTGATGCTGGCTTTCACTTCCTCCCATTCTGTATCCACGGTCTTCGGTTTGTTTTCCAAATTTCTAAGGCGATCTTCCAACTTCGTGCTGAAGGCATCTTTCCTTTCTTTCAGTTTTTCTAGGTCCCAAGTCTGTCTATCTCTTCTCGTTTTCCTTATTTGTTTCAGCTTTGTAGTTACATCGACTATTAGAAGGATGTGATCTGAATCAATGTCTGCTCCTGGTAATGTCTTAGCATTTTTTATGCTGTTCCTGAGTCTTTGTTTTACTAGGATGTAATCTATTTGGTATCTCATTCTATCTCCTGGGCTTTTCCATGTGTACAGCCTTCGTTTATGGTTTCTGAACCATGTATTAGTCACTACTAAGTCGTTATTAACACAGAATTCTACCAGTTTTTCTCCTCCTAGGTTTCTTTTCCCAAGTCTGTATTGACCGACAACATTTTCTTCTTGTCCTTCACCAACTATGCTGTTCCAATCTCTCCTTTCCTCTTCCGTCTTCTTTGTAAATCTCATTAATTTGTTCATACATCTCCTCAATTTCTTCTTCATGAGTGGACGCTGGCATATATACCTGGATTATCAACATGTCCACTGGGACTGCTTTTAGCTTTATTGCCATCAACCTATCGTTCGTTGCTGTTATTTTTGTCACGCTCTTCATCATATCTTTCCTAAGTACCAGAGCTACTCCCCTTGCCCCACTATTTCCTCCTGAGTAAACTACCGTGAATTCTTCCGAGTCGAACTGTCCTTCTCCTTCCCATCTAGCTTCGCTCAGACCTATGATATCAATCCTATTTCTTCTTTCAGGTTCTCTAGCTTTCCTGCCTTCCTCATGGTTTTTACATTCCAAGTACCTTTGACAAATGTTTTCCTCAAGGCAATCCCCACCCGGAGATCCGATTGGGGGACTATTTTACCTCAGGAATACTTTACCCCGAGAGAACTCATATTGTCCAACCATATAATCATTACTGGGGAATTTTAATGTGGTAGTTTCCCTCTTGCTTTCCACATCGCAGTACTGTAGCCGTTCAAATCGTCCCGATCACGCCTACAGCTCTATTGGATATAGACCCAGCCAACATAATTTGTTTTCTGCTCTTTACCATACTGACAGTACTGCTGCCTACTGTCAGGCACCGATGATAGTTTTTTTTTTTTTAAAACCTCCATTCGCGGGGTCTGAACCCCGGAACTTTGTAACGGAAAGCCGACACGCTAACCGCTACACCACCAGTGCATTATGAATGAGATATATAATTTAGTATATTTAACAACTAATATTTTTGATTAATGCTTGAAACAATTAAATTCTGTGAAAGGAAAACAAACTGATTTTAATACTTTTTCTACCAGAGAAGGGAGAGAAGCTCGAGTTGAGGAAGTTGGATGGAAAGAAATGGTGATATCTCATCATAAGAGACAGGGTGTCTGGGCACTGTTCTGGTATTAACGATTCTTTTCATGAGGCAAATGAGTTATTGCTATCGTTCGTTACAGCATTAACAATGTTTTCAGCAACATTGCAAACAAAAATATAAGTAACAATTTTCAAGACTTGCATCACTGTATAAGGATTATGAACATCTCCATGTGTGCAGAGGAAAGCCGGCACCTAGAAATGGCTAGGTGGCACCAGGGTGCCCATGGGCACCACGTTGACAACCTATGAGCTAGTGTCATACTCACTGGCTAATTTAGACAGCCAAAATCCCAGGATTTGTAAATGGGTCAAACAAGTTTTATAGTTTTCATTAGAGCAACAGTAACTCTGCTACATGCTAGATATATAATAATAAGTTCTTTAAAAAACACCACATTAAATATTTGTTTAAAAAACATACACATGATATGCAAATTCAATATTTGTGCTAAGAAAAAGAAAAGGTCTTACCAACTGTATACTGGCTACAATCCTGAATTTTGGTTATACTAGCTTCAACAAAATCCTTCTTTTCTGGATGTTTTGCTTCAACTGATGAGCCAGACTGAAAAATGGAACAAAAAAATTGCAAATAAAAGAAAAACCATTTGTCTTCTATGCTTAAAAAGAATTTAGAAACAAAAAATTTCACTTTTTCTTCAACTCCAAGCAGGTGCATTGGTAGGCAGAATGTACGTAATAAAACAGGTAATGGTACAGACAATTTGTCCTATTAACAGCAGAGTCTTCCTTATTATCTCTCAATAAGGTTTTCATTTTTTTCCTATGCTACTATTTTTAAATTGGGTTAAATAAATAGGCAATAATTTTGAACAAGTAACTGACGTTACAGTTACCGCACATGCCATACATCCGATAATGTAGATAACACTTTAATGTTTCATGCAAATTACAACTTTTGTGAAAGCAGTAATAGAGCATTCAGCAATACTGGAAGAAGAATTAACCCAATCAATCATTTTTAATGTTTTACTTGCTTTCTTAGCAATATGCCTGCAAAGTAGAAAATAAAGGGGAAGATAAATTTTTTATATAAAATGCCTATCTGTAAGGCAATATTTCAATAGTGAACAAAAAATGTAATGATGCACCATGTGCCCACTTATGTGATTGAGGGTTTACAACACCAGCAAAATTTACAAATGGTAAACTACAGAAGATACCACACAATGAAACTGAAAAAGGTAACTTTTCATAGATATGATTTTCATCTTGATTAAATCAAAGTTCCACAAGTTATACCTGGAATAAGATGTTGTATTATATTAAGATATGACTTCACACAATACATTTCTCACTACATGTACAAAAATAGTATTCTAAAATTTGCTGATATCGGTAAATCATTTTTTGAGATGCTATGGAAAGAAATAAAAACTGATAAAATTACACTAAGCCTCAATAAAAAGACAACCTGAAACACAATCAGAGGAACACAGCAGCTATACTTCATGATGATTCAGCCAGAGTAAATTCTAAAATTCTTCTCCTTTTTATGGGTATTTCACATGAAGTACTGGGAATGAATGCATTAATCATAGATCATGTCCATCTGATAATAATGTCTTTCATAAATCTCTAAACTGATTCTTATGAGATTTGATGCAAGACATCTACATTAAAAGTTGCAAACTTAATTTCACTTATATGAAAACATCCCATTTATATAACAACATAAAAAATTGTAAAACCTCATTAATAACATCAAAAGTAAGAATAAAGTATGTTGGCCATAGATAATAACTACAGTAGAGCGCCGATTATCCATGATAATTGGGAGAAACCGGGACCAGGATAATCAAAAAACACGGATAATCCAAACAATGTATTTATTGGAATTATTGTTACATTAATACAATACGTAATTAAAATGTGAATATAAGGTCTGCAACAATGTAAACCTTTAAACTATTTAATTGCACTCTTTGACAAGGTTGGATATTCATCTTTAATGTTCAACCAAAATTTTGACTACTTCATTCATAACATTTGTAAATTCTGTTGGCTTTTGTTTGGCAGCAAGCGCTTGTCTATGAATAAGGCAATATGTCGATGTTGCATTATTTTTGATGCCTTCTTTATGAAACTGACCACACCAGCAAGTTTGAAAACCACTGATTGAGCCACACCTGCGCATATGTATATTGATACAACAGTTCCAATCAATCTCATTTTCAGTGAAATAAGTATCATGCAATTTAAATACAGTAAAATCTCGTTCCAACAAATACCATTACAACGAAGTTTCACTATAACAAAAGTTTTTTAAGTCCTGGCCAACTTCCCTTTGTATTAGTGCTTTTTAAATCTCATTAGAACGAAATTACTTGTTACAAAAAATTCAGTACAATGAAACCTTTTTGAAATCATCTATGGATAAAATGTTTTTTTCCTGCCAATTCTCCCTTCTTGGATAATTCTTACCTTTCAAACGATCCTTTTCCTATGGTCTCTGCTATGCACCACACAAACATCCCCTCCTCCACTAATTAGCCAACCTTGAAGCTACGGCATTTTTGCATGCCCTTCCCTCAACTCCATCTCCCACCGTCCAACCTTTAACCATCACTCGATCGCCAACCAATAATTTCCTTTTCATCCCTTCTCCTCCACCCCAACCCCACCTCCCGCCATCCTATCTTTAAGGGTCACTCCATCGCACAGTGGGCCAGATCGAGGCAAAACCCGCTCAAAAGTCATTTTACCAAGTTCATTAAAAATTTACAAAGCAAGTGTTTTTGGATACCTAAGTCATCAGTGCCTTAAAATATAGTCAATTTTTTTAAATATAAGAGTTTTTAATATTGGAAATCATGGCTGATATCGAAGGTTCCTCTCAGTTGAATGAGCAACTTACAGACAGACACACCCGGGTCTCCTAACAGCTGATATTGTCCTGTATCCATTAAAACAAATGGGCAACTTATTCAGAATTTTACGCTCTTTCACGTCAACTGTGAATGAAAATTGTATCTTTTACCGTTTTTAGCGTAAAGAGCAGAAACTGAACGGTACTCAAAATCTGGTTCTCTCGCAGTTTTCGTAAACCTACAAAAAAAAATTACACTTGCATACATGCTGAAACCAACTGGAAAGGAAACTTTAGGGTATATTCTTGATGTGTGAATAGAATTACGACCCAATACAACGCGGTTCCCGAAAGGAAGCGATTGATATCCAAGCACGCACTCGACAAAAATATTGGGGCACGCTACTGCACACATCTTTCCTGCCTCTATACACATCGTAAGCCAGTCGAGAAGGAAATCTCTAGTGGAACAGACTCGTCTGTGGAACTTGGCGATCTTTTGACTAGAGAACCCAACGTTAACTACGTAAACAAGTGCTTCAAAGACTGCTTTAGTGCTTTAGCGGCAGGTACTGAGCAGGTAAGAAATGGCATTTAAAATAAAACAGATGGAGCTTATTTTTATTTTGCGAGAGGAGGCTACACGTGGTCACCTCCTTAGCGTCGTATTGAAGCACATGGTGATGATAACACACAACAGGTCAGGACAGTCAAGGAAAAACTTGCAGTGTTTTGTGCAAGATATTATAAAAAATACGATACTTTAAAGGGCAGCAAGGGACTGTTTATCAGCCGAAATGCCCAATGGCTTGATCAAGAGGAAGTTTTATCGCTGAATTTAGACGCTTTTACCACAGATAAAATTCTGGTGAGAGAAATTTTACATGCACGCTTGAATGTATAACAAATATTGGTTAATACTGTTTTGATTTTATCATCTTCCTGACTGTATTTTGACATTGCTGCGGCTTCCTTGTAGGGAAAGGGCCACCTGGAGGTTTTGTTTGGTGCTGCAAGTGAACAGACAACGCGTCGGAAAACTCAAGCTTTGCGGGAGGAGCTCAGTGTGGAAGAGCTTTCATTTGCTGCCCAAATAAAACTTCGTACTCAAGCAAATGAACAGACTGCAAAACTTGTCCACGAAGCCACCCTTACAACACCCACAACAGCCTCTAAAATAAGAGCCATGGAAAAGTCAGTCATCTTCCAAATTCCCTCGGCCCTACACATGTGAAGAAGCCCCGTCATTGATGATGGAATCGGATATGTCTAAGGAGCAATACCTCCACATAAGGGCTGATGCCAAAGAAAGAGATGCTGATATATATCCCAGCTACTATAAGATAAGAGAGGTGAAGAAGAAGTGCTATCCTCCCAAAAATGATTTAATTGTTAATGAAAGTTCAGCTGAAATCAAATTACAAGCTTTGTTGGATCTAACAACCTGGCGCATATTAGAAATGCAGGAGCCCGTTTTAAAGGCACTTTCGGAGAGAGTACCCATCATTCTCTATGATTTGGAAATGGGGTTGTGACGGGAGGAGTGGGCAAACCATACACAAGTAAAAGACTTCAGAGGGCTTTCAAGAGAGTGACATTTTTTTTACTTCTACAGTTCCTCTGAGAGTTTACAATAAAAATACAGTTTTATGACAAAATCCACGGACATCTCCTCGCTACTTCCAGCCAATACGGATCCAATTTAAAAAGGCGACTTCTGAGCTCACCAAGCGGGAGAGGGAGCACATTGAAGCACAGATTAGTAACCTGGTGCCTACCATGTCAAGTGTTGCTGGCAAGGAAATAACTGTTATGAACACACTCAAATTAACCATGGTTGACAATAAGGTGTGCAATGCACTGACTGAAACATTGTCCTCTGAAGTGTGCTTCGTTTGTGGTGCCACACCTAAACAAATGAACCATTTGGAAAGTGAAGAAGAGAGACGGTGATGTGTCGGCACTTGAATTTGGCATATCGCCTTTGCACGCTCGTATAAGGTTTATAGAGTGGCTTTTGCATTTGTCTTATCGCCTACAGGTGAAGACGTGGAAGTGTGTTAAGCTAGCAGATAAAGCCAATTTGGGAGCCAGGAAGTTAACAATGCAGAAGCGGTTCCGCCTTGAAATTGGCCTGATAATAGATACACCCAAATCAGGTGGAAGTGGCACATCAAATGATGGAAACACAACAAGACACTTTTTCAAAAGTCCTTCATCTTCAGCAGATACTACGGGCATTGACCAGACTCTGAGCGCTGCGGAGTCATCCTGACTACCATTTCCTCTGGCTATGACATCAACTCAAAGGCTCTCGAACAGTATGCCATGGAAACTGCAACTCTTTATGTTAAAATGTATCCATGGTATCCCATGCCGGGAAGTGTGCATAAAATCCTTCATGGGTCTCTACTCATAACTGCAGCTATCCTCCCAATCGGACAGATGTCCGAGGAAGCCCAAGAAGTCAGGAATAAAGACATTAAAAAAATACAGGGAACACCACACCCAGAAAATTTCTTGCGAAGCCACAAATGAAGATCTCGTTAATAGACTCCTCCTGTCATCTGATCCACTCCTAAGTTCTCTACGATGAACTCCAAAGAGGAGAAAAAGATCACTTACTCCTGCAGTGCTACAACTGCTCAAAGAAGAAACTAGGCCTAAATCACCATCGCTGGAGTATAGTGGGTCTGATAGTGACTAAAAATTAGGTGATATGTAAGTACTAAAAATTTTATTTTTTGCTTTGTAAACCTTCAATCTGTGAGTTAATAGCTTTTAAAATATCTTATATTGGTCTTTAGTTTGCTCTTAAACCTTTGGTAATGAAACCCATATGAAAATATCATCAATAAGATTTTTGAGCGGGTTTTGCCTCGATCCGGCCCACTGTGCATCGTCTTAACGTTTTGTCAGTCGTGTCCAAAAATCACTATCCACAAAATTGTGTGGAGTATACCCCATACATTGCGGACATGGCTAACAAAAGATGGAAGAAATGCATACAGTTTTCGCTGGCAGAAAAAAGAAGTCCTGATGGCTGTAGATTCTGGCAGAAAAAAGTGAGATGTAGCAAAAGAGTACGGCATCAGACCCTCTACATTAACCACTTTTGTGAAGGATCGTGATAAAACAGAAGAACAAATAAGAAATGCAGATATGGGATCACAACGGAAGAGGATGTGTGGTGCACTCTACGATGACATCAATAAGGCTGTTTTTTCGTGGTTTCAAGATGTTCGACCCAGAAACATTCCCGTAAGTGGTCCACTCGTTCGGCAAAAAGCACTAGAATTAGCAAATCTGTTCTGGCATGACATGTTTCAAGCAAGTGTTGAGTGGCTAAACATATTTCATGAACGCTATGGAACTGCATCAAAATTAATCTGCGGGGAAGTAAATGACATTCCTATAGATAAGGTGAATGATTGGTGTGCAGGGGAAATTAAAAAGGTGATTAGTGACTACAGTTTAGATGATATTTTTAACGCGGATGAGACAGGCATGTTTTATCAGTTGCTGCCGAATCGTACACTTGCTGTTAAGGGTGAGCGGTGGAGAGGAGGAAAGCAACAATTGACGATACTTTTCTGTTGCAATGCATCGGGAACTGAGGAGATGAAGCCGTTAATCACCAGAAAATCAGCCAAGCCTCATTGCTCCAAAATTGTTCTTTCCCTTCCTTGCGATTATTGTGCTAACCAGCAGACGTGGATGACACATGGCATCTTTAACGAGTGGTTGATAAAAGTTGATACCAATATGAAACAAGCCAAACACAAAATTTTAATTCTGACTGACAATTGTGCCACGCATAATATGCTTCCACACCTAGAAAATGTTCGGGTTGAATATCTACCACCGAATTATATTGAAATTTTACAACCATTGTATCTTGGCATAATTCGCAATGTTAAAGTTCATTACAGAAACAGAATGATAAAACAAATCCTTATAGGTCTCAACAATAATAAAGATGATAAAATCGATGTAAAACAGGCAATCGATATGATTGCTGGAGCTTGGTGGTCAGTAAAAAAAATCAATAATTATAAAATGCTGGCAAAGAATGGGAATCATTCCTGTGGAAATGACCAACGATGATACTCAACAAGAAGATGAATCAGATACTGAAACCAGAAGGCTATGGAAATCAGTCACTGCTGTCGCAGGCATTTCGAGCAAAATAGACTTTATGTACTGTGTCCACAGACAACGATTTACTCACTACTCACGAATTAACTGATGGTGTAATCATTGAAGGCATTAGGCAATGCACAAAGACTGACGGAGCTAAATTTGAAAATGATGACGAAGAGCAGCCTCAAATTTCGTCACAGAAGCAATCTTGAGTATTCAAAAAGCAAGGCAGTTTCTTTATTGTTGTGGTGATGTACCGGATGATGTTTTTGGTCAGATTAATGCTACTGACGACTATTTCATGACAAGAGCTTCAAAAGGTTTAGTACAATCAAAAATCACAAACTTTATCAAAATAAAAGAAAATTAATTCACAAAAAATAATGGAAATTCATATTTGAACTTTCTAGCTATGTATTATTTGTACTTTATTAATATTATGATTCTAGAAAATAAAATATATTTTCAAAATGAAATTGTTTAAATATTTTTTTACCTTTGTAATTAGGTATTAAAACTTTTCTTTATTTATTATAAAGTAAAAATTAAAACTACAATGGCTTATAAATAAGCAGTGGAACTATCTGAATGAGTAATTGATCTTGTGAAATAATTTCTAGTAATATTCGTTACAACAAAATTATTCACGCACCTCGAGAAATTTGTTGTAACGAGATTTTACTGTATCTCTTTTCCTGTGGCGTGATTTTTTAATGTGCGACAAAATAAAATGTCTTCTACAATTCTTCCCTTGAAAATAAAATGAATAAACGCCAAGTGTGCAGCTTGATTGGAAACATCAGGTGATTCGTCCATTAGTAGGAAGAAAATGGACTTTTTTTCACTCTCTGTATAAGTTCAGTTTGAAGGAAAAAATATAAGTTTAACATTTTAACTGCAAATTTGGGTGAACTGTGCAATTATCCATTATCCATTTTTTGTTTGATTTTCAAAAGTTCTTTGACCCATTCCTTCAAAAAGTCAATAAATATTTGTGATGTAATCCATGCGTTTTTTGTAGTCAACAGGCAGATCTTAATACCTCTACAGATGCATGGGCACTTACTTAGGTAGATTTTTCGATGTAAAAGTCACAGTCAATGGTCTCATAGAGGGATGATACAGTTTTTATTGAAGGTATGATAAATAAACACTTATCCACGAATTTTGTAGTGTGGATAAAACTGCTATCATAAAGAAAGGTAAACAAAAGCATTTGGTCTTTCAGACTGTGCACAACCAGCTAACAGAAACCAATGTACAGTAGAGAAAATCCCTATAAAAACAAGAAAGGCTGGCACAAAGCGTCCCCCAGACCCATAAGATAATAGATAGTGAATTTGAGGAAAAATACTATGAAGGCCTTGGATTTAAGTTAAATACAAGGTTATAGAAATAAGAAAGCAAAAAGGGTACGGTTTAAAAGACCATGCATGACCTCTTAAGGGTTAAGCGGAACCTACTGTAATAGGATACTAGAGAAATCAAATAACTCTGTTATAGTAGACAAACATTAGTTAGATATCAAACTTGCTAAAGATTCTTAATTAGTTAGGTTTGAAAACTAATGTCATCAAGTAATGAAGCACCCAGTCCAATAGATGCAGCCTATCTAGAAGCAGCAGTGACATGCTACCAAGACAATAAATTTTCTCCTCATGACCCAATCAATGTAACACATAAGTATATCTTCAATTTTGCGTTTAACTCAGACCAGTATTCACTTACCCGAAGCGTCCCACGGATCTGGTCATCGGTGACAATGGCTGTTCCAAGACCGAGTTTGAAGGTCACCTGAAAAGAAGACAAATCAGTGAGAGGAAACAACAAGCAAAATGAAGTGAAGGGAAATGAAATGAGCACAAGGAGAGTGAAGCACTCCACTCTACCAGTGACACAAAAAGAATTGCACAATTACAACAATATGCTCTCTATAACTACAAAATTATCAAAAGATCTCATATACAAAACTCAACGGCATATGCAATTATGTGCTTTCACTGTGACCGGATAACAAAGCAGTATTGGTGGACGTATGACAAAAGGCATTCCCAGGAGTGCTAAACCCCTGCTAGCTAGCTCTAATCCATCTCTTCACGTAAGATTGGCAACCCTAAGGAGAGTTGCATGTTGTAACAAAATTTTGGTTAGTCTGTCTCTCTCTCTCAGAGATGAAACGACAAGTTTTTCTCTTCTGCACGATAAAAGCCACATGGGAGTGAAAGGAGTTAGATGTCACTGAGAGATAGAAAAAAGTGACTTCAAAAAGAGGAAAAATGAGACTGCACGAGATGGAAAGCAAGCTAGGCCTGCGACATTGCTTAACAAATGAAACCCAATGACTAAAGAAATCAGCATGCAATGTGGACCAAGTAGTAAGTGTAAAGAAAACATATTAAGAAGTAAAGAAATGTTTTTAATTATTTCCAAAGCTCAATAAGTGTGAGTGATGTGATTTGGGAAACATGGCACTCTGAAAGGAGAATATATAGAGTAAGGGCCAAACAGAAAAAAGGACCATTAGTAACTCCTTCAAAAACTAAAAGAAAACGTGGAGAAAGACCTAATAAACTGAGAACCAACACATACGATGATATAGTTAAATCTGGTGTAAGACGCTTTGTACACAGTTTCTTCTTTAAAAACAAACCACCGGGAGTTGATTCCATTCTTCTATCAGTTAATTCAGATGAAATGAAATGGAATTCAAATGAATGTCGCCAAAAATTATGACAGAAAATCACTGTTACCACTTGGAAGGATCTTTTTCATACATTCTCATCATTATTCATCTTATCTGACACAGATGCAACTGAAATTAACATTTAAGTCCTATATGTACCTTGAATTGAACCAATTTTATACCACAAATCAAAGTATATTGTACACAGTCCCATTAATTTTGCTATCATTTATCCCTATGGATTGTTAAAGCATCCTGGTTTTACGGCTATGCAAATCTGGCACTTTTTAAAAAATATAATAAGATATTCACTTATTTAGGCAATGGAAATTTTAGAACGGATTTGATAAAGTCAACATCGATCACAGCGCCAATTTTTCATTGGTCATCTCCATTTACTATTGCAAATACAAAAAAACTTGAACATCAATTAGTTCATCATTCATCACATAAATTAGTTGTAATGGGCAAAATTTAAACAAGCGCATTCGGAAAATTGATTTTTTTTAAACCCTCCTTCCAGCCAACACAACAATTTTTTTGAAACTCTTCTAGCAGCCAAACCAAACAACATGAACATCAATTATTTGCTACAGTTAGCTACTCTCCCTGATACAAATTGATGCTGCAATCCATGATGACTTCTATAAAATCTATGTCAAAATTTTATTACCCGCAGAGGAACAGTGTATCGCACTGAATTGCAATTCAGAATCACGTTTGAGCATTTTTATTTACTACACATGTCAAATGCTTTAAAGTTTATGTCAAAAATCTAAAATACATATCTTAAAAAGATGACATTTAGCCAGCAAGGTTAAAAGAAGTCTGTTGAATATAAATGCATAGAAAGACTGAAGAATGTAATAACAAAATGAAAACCTCTGCAACCACATAATCTACGAGCAACTGCAGAGATTGAGAACATCCAACACTTTCAAGAAGAAATACAACAAGGTGACTGTAGATTTCACTGAAATAAACAAGTCAAAAACAAAAAATACTGTAATTATGTGTATAAATGCTTAAAGAAGAAAAAGGTAAATGGGTATAAGGATAGCACCTAGCTGTTTAAGGAAGCCTAGTGAACACTTACCAATAAGAGAGCTACTGGGGTGTCGGAGAGACATCCAGAAACAGGATGAAAGCTTTCAAATGATACTCTTTCACAGCCACAGTGAGACGGAAACTACAACAACCCAGAGACTCTCCTATTGATGTGTTGACTCCACTTCAACACCCAGCGGACACATATGAGCACAATATACACACATAAATATATATATATATATTTAAATTTGTCAATTTCTTACCTTACATTTTACGCTCCTCACAACTTTCCGGACCTTGGCCTCACAAAAAGCTCCTTTGTACTTAGCACTTACTTCAGTGCCAACAGCTAAGTAGGGTGGATCATCCCCCTGCAATGGAAATTTTTAAGTTAAAATCGGACAACTATGCAAACTTGGATTAGTATTTCATACAAAATAAATGCGTATTCATTAAGTTAACCAGTAAGAAATTTCTGACAACTGATAATTACGAATAAAAGAAACAAAATTAGGTTCAATATCATTATTCAGATTAAATTTTGAAATAAATAAGATAAATCCTTACCATAGTTTCTCTCTTAATGCTGCAAGACTGCATTAAGGAATACCAGGTACCTCAACTGGCAGCTTTACCGTCTAAAAGAAGTTTATGCATATTTTGAATTAAAGATTACTGCAATTATACACCAACAGTTTTTCTATTGATAAATGCTAAATGCTTATAGATGATGTTAAATTCAAAATTATCACTCAACAAAAACCCCCAACTACGGATATTTTTTTCAATACTGTTACTGGTCCTCCTCTAACGTACGTCGCTCCGATACGTACAGACAAGCAAAATGCACTAATATTCAAATTAGATGAATTTCATAGCAAATAAAGGAGGCTATTTATTTGCTAAGAACGCTATTTTAACCAAATAACACGATCCGTCGCTTCGTTTCCTTTCCAACTAGCACATATGATAAAAACTGACAGATTTAGTAAATGCCATTAATTGGACGAAGGAAGATGATTCTAGAGAAATATCCCCTAAGTTTCACTGCATACTTAAAGAAATTGAGAAAGAATGTACATACTTGCTATTTACAAGCAGTCAGGCTATACAGTTAAAACTTACCAGCATGTCTACCAGTGATGATCTCTACCACCTTTTGATAATGGTAGGATGCTTTTAATGAAACTCACAAAGAACAACAAAACAACACTACAATAAACAATTTGACCTGACCTCTTTCCTATCCATCAGGTAAGCTGAGGCTACAGCAACTTGTCAAAGGAAGCTCTGCTCTGATTGGTTATCCCAGGCACGGTTACTCTTGAACCTCTTGAACGGATACGGCATAATCTATTATTTCTTATGAAAATTTATCGTGAAATTTAGCTATTCCAAGTTATATTCAAAATTTCAATTTAAAAAATATGTCTAATTATTTAATTGAATCATTCGTTTGTAAAGGATACATAAAAAAAGCAACATCGACGAACGTCTGCGCATCCGGCAAATAACATGGCGAATGCTGTAGTTGAGGCTGTTGAGGATTATGAAAGTAGGATAAACGATACCCCTATATCTGTAAGTTGCTATATTATATATATTCGTATCAGTTTCTTAGTGGATTATGCTGAAAATAAGCGGTAAATATCAATAAACTTGGTGAGTTGTCTGCTTTAATACCTATAGACTCGCATTCAGTCAATACCTCTACTTGCTCGGAAACGGCGCTGCAATCTTTTTCCTTAATTTTCGGGACGCTCTACTGTGTGCTCAGTTCATTTGCCGGTATAAATTTTGTTTTGTTGTGAAATAAAAGGTGAATTTGAAGTGTTTTTTGTAATGTTAAGTGATTCAGATTATTTAATCTATCGTTAAAACAGCATATTTTTAAAAAATTTTAATTTAGCACTGGTACTCGTTCGTATAGAACACGTGCTAGAAACAAATGGTAATTGACAATGTTGCAGTGCATGTTACTTTCCATGTGATAGTAATACGCCTTTTAGTTACTACATAAGCGACTGTATGATCTTGTTTGAATGGTTTGTGCAAATCGATTGTTATCCATTAAGAACTTGCCGCGCAAGATGCGGTAGTGTGTGTGTTGACATTTGTAGTCTTAGTTCCATTTTATACTTTATTTTACCATTGCGTTTGTATCCCGTCTGTATTGTTAATGCTGAAAGTATTTACAGGTTGGAAAAATGGAGAATATGGAAGTTACTTCCGAAAGTGTTTCTCCTACCAAGCTGAAACAAGAAAATCACGTTGACAAAGAAACTAAGGAAGATGTAAATGTTGATGAAATGACGTCCAGAGATTATTATTTTGATTCCTACGCACATTTTGGAATTCATGAGGAGATGTTGAAGGATGAAGTCCGTACGTTAACTTATAGAAATTCAATGTACCATAATAAGCATTTATTCAAGGTAAGGCTTGCAAGTAAATTACTTTTTGTTATTTTGTACTTCTGGTGGCCAAACGTTGACAATTAACAATTAAACCATCAGGGTAAAATAGTTCTGGACATTGGATGTGGTACAGGCATTTTGTCCATGTTTGCCGCCAAGGCGGGGGCCGCTAAAGTTTACGGCATCGAATGCTCGAACATCGTGGAGTATGCCAAAAAAATTGTCGAGGCAAATCAACTAAGTGATGTGGTACAAATAGTTAAGGGAAAGGTAAGTTGAATGGTATGCACGAAATCAACCCAAGCGATGGTCAGTTTCATTTTGAATTAATATTCCAACGCTTATCAGGTAGAAGAAGTAACTTTGCCGGATGGTGTTGAAAAGGTCGATATTATCATCTCCGAATGGATGGGATACTGCTTATTTTACGAGTCTATGTTGGACACGGTTCTGTATGCACGCGATAAGTGGCTTAAGGCAGATGGACTTATGTTCCCCGATAAGTATGTGAGATTCCATAATCTGGTTGTCCATCTATTTAAACTTTTTTGTTTAATGCACAATGTTTTATTTATAGGGCAACTTTATTCGTTTGTGGTATTGAAGATCGGCAGTATAAGGATGAGAAGATTAATTGGTGGGATGATGTCTATGGTTTCGACATGAGCTCGATAAGGAAAGTGGCCATTAGTGAGCCCTTGGTTGACGTAGTCGATCCCAAGCAGGTTTGTACCGTGGAATTGGTGTTTACGTTAACATTTACTCGAAAGCATGCATCAACGCAGGGTCTCACCTAATGGAATATCATATTTTTTATTTTAGGTGGTGACGAATGCGTGTTTGCTTAAAGAGGTAGATTTGTATACGGTGCAAAAAGCAGATTTAAGTTTCCAAGCACCCTTCCATCTGCAAGTACGTCGCAATGACTACATTCAAGCTCTGGTAACTTTCTTCAATATGGAGTTCACCAAATGTCACAAACGTATCGGCTTCAGCACTGCACCGGAGGCACCGTACACCCACTGGAAGCAGACCGTGTTCTACTTTGATGACTACCTCACTGTGCGCAAGGGGGAAGAAATATATGGAGTGTTTGCAATGCGTCCCAACGAGCGTAATAATCGAGACCTGGATTTCACAGTAGAGATTGATTTCAAGGGTGAACTCTGTGAGATGCACGAGACTAATGTTTATCGCATGCGCTGATTGCTGGTGACTCTGCTTTGTATTCCTCTCAATTAAAACTTAATCTTATTATTGTGGTGGCATTCAGTCAGCTGAATGATGTACCTGTTCCCATGTTTAAAGATGGGAGTAGTTAAAAAAAAAGTTTTGAGAGATCCCTTCTGTTTAAGGAGGGAGGAAGTTTATTAAATGGATTTCAGTTAGTATTTTCACATGCCACCCCAGCCGTGCAAAACAAGAATCAAATTCTCATTATTGGAGTACATCTCTACCCGACTTAAAAATCTTAAATCTTTAACTTTTCTATTGGACGTTTTAAACCCTTTGTTGGCTGCTAATGGTGTGGAAGGCATGTGTGGTCATGATTTGGGCAGGATTCCTTGGACTCGCAAATGAGATTAAATTCTGTCATTTTGGATTAACGTTTTATATAGCAGCTTTACTGTTGGTGAAATTTGGTTAATTGCTACCATTCAGAAATTTTGTTAATCACTAATATGTGTAACGTGAAAGCCACAATTCCAACTACATACCGTTTTCATTAATTCCCGAGGTATGTATCACAGGCATATTTATGAGAAACTCGTGTATTTTATGTTGTGATTTACCCTAGCTGTAAATCTATTGTATCAATAAGAAATTAAAACAAGGTTTTCATATGTCTAATTTTGCTGAAATTGTCTACATAATGAAGTTAAGCGTGGTGAAATGCTATTTTTGTTTTTTGACTCAAGCCACTGCAAATTTTGGTGATATATGTGTAAGAAAATGGCTTGGCACTGAAGATTAGGATTATACTCAATCACTTGGAACATTGCTAAGCAGGATGCAAGCTCAAATTGGTCAGTGGTTTTCAAGATTTTCTCTCTCTCCATGACAAAAACTCACTATTTCCAAGAAGTGGATCTTAATGTTGAATACATTTTAGTGTTACAATAATCGTTACTCAAAAATTTCAAAGGCATTTAATATTGCAATAGTTTATTGAGACAAAGCTTCATATAATTTTTTAAATGAGGCATTCAACTGGTTGACAAATACTGCTATCAAAGGCTGTTTTTCAAACAAGCCTTTAAATGCTCCAAATTACTGTAATCACTTTTTTGCAGAAGCAGTTTTATTGCTAAAGTTTTTTTAGATAAAAGATCATTGGTCAAAATAACATGAATTATTATTGGAATTTGGTGTTCTAACAGTAAATTGTTTGTAACATAATCATAACAGCTTCTCACGTTGCCAAGTTTTTCAACGAATTTGCAAGTTTTTGCGTTTTGTAATCACTTCTCAGTTGAATGAAGCTGAGGAGAATGGATCTTTCCAAAAGTGCCTGAAAAATTGATAGGTAATTATAATGCAGCTGTAAGAGTTATTATATCAGGAACTAAAAGAACAAATGTGGTTTACTTACAAGTTGGTCCCCATTACAGACTTGTTTAAGATTTTCTGGCTTCACAAGCAATAAATTGCACAATGCATGTAAGGTATCAAAGAGAGTATTGACCAAAGGAACTCTAAATTCCTTTGCACATTTTCTGTACTCGTTTACATCACATATAACACACATAGCACCTAAAGAAATAAATGTGGATGTTAATAAATATTGCTTCAAGATTAAAACCTCACCCACAACATAACTTACCTGAGGAATTATATTGAAATTGTTGCAAGTGTTCATATATGACCCTGTGAAAACGGCTTCCTAACTCCATCATCAATGCTTCCACATTTTTTCCATCGAGACTGTCTCTTATTCTAACAACCATTTTTGATACAAACTGAACTACTGAAACACATGCCTGTAAAGAAAATATTATTTATCAACAGCTTACAAGTTCTTTTACAATGAGTTCGTTAAAGCTGCCTTTACTGTTTTACACAAAAATCAACCAATCATACACAGTAGAGTTACCATATTTTTCAGATACTTTTTTACTTAGAAAATGCTGCCTAAAATTCTCTTGCATCTTATGGTCCGAAGGTATAGTAGGACGACATCTCCCTATACACCGGGATTACTTTGAACAGCAAAAGGAAATAGAATATCAAAAATATCTTTATATTTTACAGTATTACAATTTAGCATGGAGAAAACAATGCTACAGTCAATTGAGCGACATAAAAAGAACGTATTGTTACCAAGCCTGTGTTGCCAAATTAGCTCGAGTTCATCTTGTCTCCACCCTGTTTATTCATAGAACGTGTTTCAGATGCATTGTGCGGTAATCACTTTTTGTAAATTCACTATCTGGGTCAGGGGTTCGCAACCTTTTCAATGTGGCGAGCACCAAGTTACATTTTAGAGCACCCAGCAAACACCGCTATACCTTTGTTAAAGTTAGAATGATCATTAATTAAATAAAATGAATGTCAAAGTGAATGAAAATGTCCTTTCGTACGTTTAGAAAGATAACAGGCAAGCAAATGGTACTAAGAAAAGAGTTTTTTAGCATCGCAGAAGTATGTGGAAAGACTTAAAGAGCACTGCGGTGCTCGCATCAGGCTGCGATCTAGGTAAACACAAGACAGTCATCAAAATCAGTACGGTTAGTCACTTAAGGAGCCTGCCAATCTTTCTTGCCCCAGGGCACATTGTTTACTTGTTCCGCCACTGATCAATGCTTAATGAGAAACTATTTTTCTAACTAGGTAAATTTGATAAATATTTACTGTATATCTTCGAGTATAAGTCGAAGTGTACTTTTTAGCCTAAAACAGCATCTAAAATCCATCTCGAGTATAAGTCGAAGCAAAGAAATGAAAATATAATTTTGAAATTTACAAAAAATTTAATATATATATCTCTCTATATTATAAAATCGTAATGGTCATCATCATGCTGCGTAATGCTCTAATTTTGCGAAAAACTCGCTTAAAATTTACTGAGGTGTCTGAAATTTCTCAGGATTTCAGTTTTAATGAATATCTACGTTATAACTAAAAAAATTTTAAATGAGGTCAAAGGTTTGACCTTCACAGGATGAATGTTGTTTCCCATAAGATAACATGTAAATACCACATTTTTGGTTTGAAGGCTTTCATTCTTTTACTTTTTAAAATATCTTAAAATAAAGGTATCGATACGAAATTTATGCTAAAACACGCCAAAATGAATGAGGATTCTTATTCTTATCGTCGAATACTCGATCTGCTGCGTATTCTCTCATATTTTGAATTTATACTTGAGATTTTGTAATTTTTTTTAACATTTCAATACTAAGATTCCAGTGTTACGGGTATTGTTGTCCCCGATAATTTCAGTGCATATGCACTAAAGCCCCCTTTAGACGACAGCGACTTGCCTGTGTGTCTCTCTCTTTCTAAATAGATATTTAAAAATTCTTATTATGAACTATAAAATTGTAATATAATTTTATTTTTTCTGCTAATAATAATTTATTTGTTATCTTGAAAAATAAATAATGAAAATGTAACTATTTAATGGTAATAGCATTTGTTTACATGGTTGCTATCCATTTTATTATATGTTTACATCGTTACCATAATAATCTATTCTTCGGATTAGTTTATCCTGACGTGTGCTTTCTGTGTTTCTTTGTTCATAGTCATATGTTCTTCAGTTTCGGTTTTTCTTTTTGTTTCAATTATTGGTTTTAATACTTTCTTTGCTTTATGTTAAAAATGAATGAAAGGAGACGTGAAAGACAACGGTTATACTGCATGCGAAATCATGAAAAGTTATCAAGAAGTCGCCGGATTGAAAATATGCCTGAAGATCAAGTTGAACAATGCTGTGCTTCCCATAGAATTAAAAATATGACTGAAGATCAAATTGAACAACGCCGTGCTTCCCATAGAATTGAAAATATTACGAGATCAAATTGAACGACGCTGTGCTTCGCGTAGAATTGAAAATATGACTGAAGATCAAATTGAACACCGACAAGCTTTACGAAGACAGAGACAAACCATTGGATATGCAGGAGAATTGTTAAGAATAGGTGTTCCGAAAAATATTTGTGCAAATTGTGTAACTCTGACATTTGATGGTGAACGAGGACACATTCTTAACAATTGCTGTCATAATGGTAAAATTAAATTCATTTAAACCCTTGAAATTAATGTAAATCCAATATGTACTACAGGGGAGAAACGAAGAAACAGCACGCAAAGGAGAGGGGGCTTGCCCCCTAGTGTGTGTATATACACACACAATGTTCGTAAGCGGAGGTTCACCTGTGTGTGTGTCTATATATATATATATATATATATATACACACACACACAGGTGAACCTCCGCTTACGAACATTCCACATGCCAATGAATTGTGCCTTGCACTTCATTTACAAACACACCCTCATGCACTTCCCGTCATATCTCGTAAAGTATTAGTCGTGCCAAAATATTTTTCAAACGAAACTTGTAGAACTGATGAATTAGAGTATTTCTTTTCTTATACATTTTTATCGTAGGAGTAGCCGTTATCGCGACAATCAAACAAGATTGTCTTAATTCGAGCTGAATTTGGAAAATTTCTAGCATTGTTATTTCTTCATTGTTGCTAACATAAAAAATCTCACAAATAAACATTTAATTGTCTTACGTGTGCAAACAGTATTATTAAATCGGAAGAAAATGGATTATTTATGACGAAGAAAAAACTTGAAAACACTATTTCCCTCACGTACAGGTATATAATTTCTTTCTAATACTCCATTGCACGAAACGCCCATTTGTGATACACTGTACGCTTTCCTAACTTTGTATGTTTATGGAGGATAGGGATAAGATTGAACCTTAAATAGAAGCTTTACTAACTATCATTTTCCTCCTGAGGCAAGACTTTGATTGGAATGTCATTATTTTAAATCAGACAATTATTCTTGAACAAGTTCACAAACAAACAGATAATGAGACTTCTTATTGATAGATAAGCACCTAATCAATGGTAGATTATTTCAACACAGTTAATAAATAAAAATTTTAAAGCCAGGAATGCATCAATAACCATAATGAAGTCTTTAATGGTAAAGGATAAAACAAGATATGCCCACTCAAGGTATACCATTCCAGTAGTAGTCCAATAGATACTCCTGATGAAACAGAATGGTTGGACTAGTATATTTATTTTGTGATTGATATAGGCATCTCACTTATTTTATCTTTCACATTCATACAAGTTACACATAAAATTAATTACCTGTGATGCTAAAGTATCTTGGTCTGTTTCAGGTTTGAAATCAGTCTTCTTTTGTTCACTCTGAAGATATATTTTTACCCAACCAACAATTGCATTAATAGACCTATAGAGGAAGTACAAAATTTCAATAAGTGTATTGCCTAACAAATATACCTATAAGTACAAGGAATATTTGATAAATTACAATGGGCTTCCACTTAACCACCATGAACAGGTTTGAGATGTAGTTTGGTTAATTGAAAAGCCAGTTAATCTAGAGTAACATATTTGGTGTGGAGAAATAATAAATAAAGAAATGGATAATGGAAAATTATAAACTGGCCATTTCTAAACATAGAGAATAATAGATGAGCTAGAGACTTGAAATGTGACAAGACTAGATTTTTTGTCATAACCAATGGAAAAAAATCTGATATTATAAAAGTTCCAATTTTTTGGGAGTCTTGCCCCATTCTTGCCTCATATGAGGATAAAAATTATAAGGCACTTCCAGACGAGCTAGTAATTTGAAATTTGGCCAGATTATAGGATTTCAGTAATAACAATTGGGAAAAATCCAACATTAAAATTCTAATTCTTAGGTGTTGTTTTTTCATTATAATTGAAAGTAGGGTGAAATGCTTGCTGAATGCAAGCATCATCCACTAGTCTCATAATATATTGACGCTACTAACATAGGATATAGGAGGAGAATTAGGATAAAAATTATTATTTTATTATTATTCCCTGCCAGGAATCAAACTCGGGACGATCTATCGGAAGGTATAGAAATTGTAGTTTCTTATTTTTGAAGACAGAATTCAATTCCATGTAGATTTAGCGTACATTTTTTGTTTTTATCGGAAAAAGAGAATTTTTCTGGGTATCAACAATGAAGTACCATGGCAATGCTTTTATATGGGTAAGCTTTTAATGGGAGTCAGAAAGCTATATTATGATCTAAAAACTTCAAAAAATAAACATTTGTTGATATGAAAACAAAACAAAGACAAAATTAAGCATCACAAGGATATCTGATTCCTATTTGTAAGCATTGGACTCCCATTGGTGACAACAATGTGATTACGTTGTCAAATAATTTTTTAATGTCTCATTGTTAGAGTCATGAAAAATGGGTAGTTTTTAAGTTTCAAAATGTATTTTTGCGATATTTTGGGATGGATTTGAATTCACTCTTCAATCAAAATAAACTTTGTACTTTCAAGTGTATGATAATTTAAGTCCTGAGTTTGGAGCTCGATTTCAGCTAATTTTAAAATGCAAATTAAAAATATGCTGCACTAGTTCCTATGTTATTCAAATGGAAGAAAATAATTGAGAAACACTTTTTAAAAATTAAACTGGTCAATCAAATCGGTTTAAAAACCTTATTGTACAACTGTACTCTTTATTGTGATTAAAATAACACCTTCAGCTTGTTTCTATGTCCTGCAGTTGTTGAGCTATAGAATTACACATATGCATGCAAGCAAGTAAGAACCTTATATACACTGTCTGATAAGTCACTCCCTATTTAACAACTTTTATATTAAATTATTGTGATATATATTGGCAAGTTTTAAGACACCACAAATAATGTCTAATAACTCTAGAATGGCTACATGTATCTTAGCCATTCTTTCAATTTAAGGAGAGTCACAAATAAAGACTTTATGTGTAATCACCATGCAAAATAACGACCCGAGTTCGATTCCAGGGACGTTTAATTCCCCCAATTGGATAACATGGGTGGGACCTTCTCGAATTTATATCTCCTAAACTATAAGTCATAATTATATTCTCTCGCAGACTTTTTGTTGCAAATGTTTTACTCTAAGGCTGGGTTCACACAATGCGAGTTCACGCACGAGAAATGACTAGTGCGAGCTCTCGAATGGGCACTCGAACCGTCTGAACACTTCACATGCGTGCATGCACCAGTCCACACATGCGCTCGATTCACTTTTAAACCTGCTTAAAAATTTTCAGTGTTAGTCGTGAGCTCGCACGAGATGTCACACAGTGGGACCAAATACCAGTAAACGTGGACAAAACCTAAATCCAGTCCCCAATTCTGTATTTCAAGTTCCAACAGACGGTTATGAAGAAATTTATTCTGTACAAACATTTCTGCGATGTTTTAGCAAAGGTGCAATGAGCGTGTATTGCTGGTTGCCGTAATCTGTATGGAGTGTTTGAACATCCATGCACTAATCTTATGAGAGGGTGGCTGTCCGAGATGGAAGTAAAAATATTTTTTATTTTTTCTTTATTGCCGTAGTGTTATTACAAAAATTTAGAGTTTGAAGATTACAATGCATGGGAAATTCTTCTTATTAAATGTAATATTCAAACAAAGCGTGATAAATAAATGAGAACACATTTTTCATTAGACATCATTTTCGTCATCTGATTCATTTTCGATTTCTACATCTCTGCGCTAATTGTAAGACTACCACCCTTCTTTGGCGGTAGCGGCCTCAAAGAGGAAATAATTGGATCAGAAGATGTTAAAAAAATATTCAACAAATACTCATTGTTTGCTACCCTTGTTGTTTGTCGGCATCTTTTCTATATGGCGGGCCACATTCGTTGTTGTGAATGCTTCGGAGGGCTGCACTGAAAATCACGAGAGCTTTGGCGGGCCAGCTGAGCGTTTAATTCAGAAGTTACCTAGAGATTTTGTGGTCTCATATTAGTGAAAATCAATTCTAATTAGCTTAATAGTGTTAAAACCACCAGAAAAGGTTTTGAGACTATAATATAACTGACAAAATATGGAATTGACTTCGTTAAATTATACCGATCACTTAGTGAACATGGCTTTGCGGGCCGCATAAAACGCTCTCGGGGGTCGCATGAGACCCGCGAGCCGTAGGTTTCCGACCCCTGCTCTATACTATCTTATTCTTGCGATGTTTACATGTTACACAGTCGAATCATTCAGAAATACGCATTCTTTTTCGAAATTTTACGGATTTTTCGTACTCTTTCCGGACGCTGTGAAGGCGCCCGTCATTGTTGCCTCCGATTCAATCAAACCTTCGAATTTAGCTGCATGAAAATTCTCATTTAATTACCTTTCGATGAACTTGACATTTCATTAGATGCAGCTGCAGCAGCCATTGCAGTGGTAATAGAAATAGTAATTGATTGGTCAAGCCAGTTATTGTTTTTATGAAAGAACCTGTCCTCCTTAAGACAACTTTCTTCCCACCTCTTTCTGACAGTAGTGTACTGCTTGCGAGTCTCCGATTTCATTGCCTTCCAGTCAGCTTCTGTTATATCTACTTCTAAGGCGCCCTTGATGTGAAGATCCACGTGCTCGTACCTCACATCCCAGCTATCAGGAGACTTTTCCATCAAAAGTCTGAAGAGTTCTCGACGTTTAATAGTGAATGACATGTTGTTTTGTGAATGTTCTGAGGACATCTGAAAACACTTGTGGGGCAAGACGATTCCAAAACTGATCTCAGTTCATAACATAAAGTATTAGAAGTCCCACTTTCGCCACGTTTCACGATCCACTTTCTCACCCAACACCTACTTTTACGTTTTCTTTTAATCCTCGATATCAATTCCTCAGCTATTATTGCACAAACCACGTTGACACCTTCACTTACCGGATCCATTTTGGGAACAGAAATCATTCGAGTCCGTTGCATCAAGTGAACGCTACCACGCACGCTCCATTCGAGTTCGCCTACTTGTGCCATACCACGCACTCCTCAACTCGTGCGTGAACTTGCATCGTGTGAACCTAGCCTAACCGACTAAATTTATTAATCGATACTTTACGGATCATATAAGGGCAAGGGAGAGTAAAATATGGATTTCTTATTGTTGGATTAAAGGAAATGGCATCTCTTGACTGTGGCGCCGCAAATGGCAATGGCCACATACTGAACTATGTCCTAATATCAACCCTTAAAAATGATTTTGAATCTTGAAGAATTTATGTGAATGTTTGGAGATAAAGAAAAGACCATACAATTTTTAACTGACAGTAAAATTACTGAATCAAACCAATGGGTTGGTGTTTCATCTTTACTCTATACACTTCATAAATGTTCCCTCTTTTTAGGCGTTTTGCTTCCAGCATTAGTGTCAGTCTGTCCATCCATCTGCATGTTCATTCTCGGCTTCTACCAAACTGATTTTCATGAAATTTGATATTACGGACTTACAGTCAAAGAAAATTACACAAATGAAACACGTAAGCCAATCAGGGATATCACTTTACTGATGAAAAAATTAACTTTCCATCATATCTTGTAAAGTATTGGTCATATCAAAATATTTTTCAAATTAAACTTGTAGAACCAGTAAAGAAAAGTATTTCGTTCCCTATACATTTTTATCATAGGAGTAGCTGTTATCAAGAAAATCAAACAAGAATTGGAGTTGAACTTTAAAAATTTCTTGCATAGTTTCTTCATCATTGTTGCTAACATAAACAATCTCACAAAGAAACGTTTAATTTCCTTACGTGTGCATGCAGTATATTTTTAAACAGGCAGAAAATGGTTTATTTACGATGAGGAAAAGAAATTTAAAATGCTATTTCCCTTACATACATGTATATAATTTCTTTCAAATATGTACTCCATTGCACGAAACGTGCCCATTTGCGATAAGCTGTACACTTTCCTAACTTGTTTTTGTATTAAAAGCAATTGTTCACTCCCACGAAGCACAGATTTGAATTCTGTTTTCAAAAAGTATAAACTGCAATCTTTCATCTTTGGAACTGTTCCAAGCTCAAATCAAAATTGTAACTACAGTAGAACCTCATAAACCTGGCATTCTCAAAAACTCAGCACTTTTTTGAAAGTTATATGTACAAAATCCTAATATGTACTCTAGAAATTACTTTAAATGATGTAGGTACACTTATCTATTTTCATTGTTTCGTTTACCTCATTAGGACCACATGTTTAGATTCGTGGCGATAGCAATTGCTTTTCGTTAATGTAATTAGTACTTTTGTTAAATTTTATTTTGACATGGCTTCAAAAAAAGAAACCCATAAGTGGTGCTACGAAACGTAAACAGAAAAATCTCACGATTGAAAAAAAAGTGGAATTACTAAGAAAACTTAAAAAAGGTACTTCAGTGAAGAGACTTTGCGAAAAATATGGCATTGGTAGTTCCACTGTGTATGATTTAAAGAAGAAAACAAGTTAGAAAGTGTACAACATATCACAAATGGGTGCGTTTCGTGCAATTGAGTATTAGAAAGAAATCATATACATGTACGTAAGGGAAATAGCATTTTAAAGTTCTTTTCTTCATAAATAATCCATTTCCTTCCTATTTAAAAGTATTGCATTTCACACATAAGGAAATTAAACGATTGTTTGTGAGATTGTTTATGTTAACAACAATGAAGAAGTAGCCACGCATGAAATTTTCAAAGTTCAACTCCATTTAAGACATTTTTGTTTGATTTTCTTAATAACGGCTACTCCTACGATAAAAATGTATAGGGAACGAAATACTCTTCTTTACTAGTTCTACAAGTTTAATTTGAAAAATATTTTTATATGAGCAATATTTTAGGATACATGACAAAAAGTTCATTTTTTGTCACCAGTAAAGTGGTACTCCTGATTAGCATACGTGATTCATTTTTGCCATTTTCTTATTATATTTGATTATAAGTCCTTAATATAAAATTTCATTAAAATCCGTTCAGTAGAAGCCGAGAACGAACATGCGGACGGACGGACCGACCGACGATAATAGGCACTCATGCTGTAAGCGAAACGCGCCTAAAAACGGAAATATTGAAATTTTATGCAGAGAGTGATACACCTAAAGCTATGTGTAGCCGTAAAACACTACACGTCCCGGGTAAATATTGTTGATAAGGTAATGTTTGAGTGGTTTCGTCAGCGAAGAAGTGAAGGTGTACCTATTTCAGGCCTAATGCTGATACAACAAGCGAAAATTTTTCACGATAGCAAAAAGAGTGGTAGAAGATAACATTGAAAACTGGGTTATCGACAATGATGTGCCTGTCGTACTTCAGCTGATTTGAAATAGTAGACATGGTATTGAAACCTAAGCATGAAAAAGATGAAGAAAATGAAAGTGACGATGACCAAGAGATAGTTAAGGGCAAACCTCCAATAGATCGCTGTATACAGTTGGTCACAGATACAATACCTGCTTTAGAACAACACTCCTGCATTGATTTTCAAGAGATTACATGTTTGTATCGAATACAGGTTAAACTTATGAAGGAAAAATCAAAATGCATGAAGCTAGCTAGTTTGTCTGATCTGTTTAAAAGAAATTCTTAGAATAATGTGTGATGAAAATAATGCTGTAAATGTGTATTAGATATATGCTTTATTTCACTTTCGCTATTTACTTTTTAATGGTTGTTATATAATTCCTTGTTTCAGTGCATGTATAAGCAATAGTCTTTATTGATGATGGGTTCCCTTTTAATTGTTATTCATCACTTGAATTATATAATGTTACCAAATATGTACATTACTTAAGGATTTTTTATAATTTTCAAAGGCCTGGCAAATGCTAGGCCCCCAGGTTGCCGGGTTTATGAGGTTTTACTGTAATTTTAAGATGTAAATTTATAATGCCCTGCACCAATTCCAAGGCTTTTCTTATTAAAGGGGTAGAAACCATAATAGAGGAATCAGAAAAAAAGACTGATTACTCCATAGCAGCTAATCATCTGTTTTTTTCCATAGCTGTAGTTTAATTACTATTTCAATTTATTTTGGCCATATATATTTAGACAGAATTTGTACATACCTATCAAGCCCTGTATCCAATTTCATCTCTATTTGCTCCAGCACAAACTTCTTCTTAAATAAACAATCCCCATGCTTTGGGGTTGAGCTAAAATTAAGTAAAGATACAATTCAGAATCAAAACTATGGTTGGCATTTAAAGACTTTACCTTGTTATATAGAATAAATCCAATTACAGGCAGTCCTCACACTTACGACACAAATGGTTCCTTAAAGTCCTGTCGTAAGTCGAATCGTCATAAGTTGAAGCACATTTTCCCCCTAGGAGCAATGTTAAAAATTTGGATTACGTTCCTGACCCAACGGCCAGATAAACATAGATATAACTTATTAAAGGCTAGACAAATCTTTTTATTCTAGTAGTAGTAGTAATTAGGTTTTTTTTAGGTGTGTCGACAGCTAAGGTCATTTTGCACCATCAAATTCTGTTAGAGAAAATCAACATACATCACAACATCCATGCCCATAGCGGGATTCGAACCCACGACCTTTGGGTCAAAAGGCAGGTGCACTGCCTACCAGTCTAACCCGGCCGACTCTTTTTATTCTAATCCGGATGCAATAATGACTTGTAAAAACATCATTGAAAAGTAGAAAGTAGAAAAAACTGCTGAAGGAATTAAGTATTGTCTTATAAAAATTGGATGTTATAATGTTGCCATTTTAGGTGATTTGTCACCACCAATGTACAAGGAATATCCAAGGCTCGACCGATGTTGGAAGGCGTCTCATCTTTTTCAGAGCGCTTAATTATGTCAATCTTTGTTTGGTAAGACCAGAAACATCTCCAGCACTTGAATTTCTCTTATCAGACATTTTTAAGGGCAAATAAATAAATAAGGTTGTAAAAAATAATCTAAAGAATATGCAGTTTTCCACAACCACACTAGCATCATAACATAGACTAAATGACTCATAAGTCAATGAGTTTTAATCACACACGGAATCACTATGAATGTCCTTCTTTATCCAAAATCAAATAACTCGACTTGATGGGTTTTCATGTAAAGTCATGTTAAAATACACTGTGGCACAATTTGCATGGCGTGCCATTACTTTCTATATACTACATTGTAGCCTGAATCGACCTTAAGGCGTCAAACGTCGTTTTGGCCCGGGTGGCCAGCCAAGCATCGAAACTGTGGAACGACGCCTAAGTCTGGAGCACGTTCCTTAAGTAGTAAACGTCATAAGTCTGAAGCATCGTAAGTCGGAGTATTGCAAGTCGAGGACTGCCTGTAAACCTTAATACAATTCTAACTTTGCTCAAAGTTTACAAAAAGAATCATTTGAATACTCACACAACAAGTGGCAATACACTATCAGTACATTGCCTCTCCAGAAGGTGAATAATTGCATTGCACTGCCTCACCACATCAAAAAAGAAAAGCTGTGGTTGGGTAGTCTTAGTCTCTGGAATAGGAACTGACTGCAAACCCAATTCCAGAGCATAGTCAACATGTTCTTCAACCAAATAATGTAGAAGACAATCAAATATTTGGACAGCATTTCCAGGCAGCTCAGATGGGCGGGATAACTAAAATGCATCATTATCAGTGATAATTTTATTTGATGAGAGCAAAAACATACAACATTTAAAAAATTTTAAGTTATTATCTCACCAATTCACATCGTAAAAATGCTAGTTTACTTTCTTGCAGCAAAGCGATAGCCACCTCTTCAGAAAGAAAAGTTTCTCCTCCATAATTCTCTATTTGAGCAATGTTTATGTTGGCACGTGTTCCAATTACTGCCTGCAGATCTCTCCTGAGGTCCTGAAAACTACAGGAGATATAATTTTAATTCAAATGTAAACAAAAATTACAAGAAGAAATTTATAATTAGTTATATATAAGTTAAACATAAGTTAGTGCCAACTGTGTATTAGGTTAATACTAATAAATACACAAATATAAAGTAGAAATGGTGTAGTGACTTGAGTGTTCACTTCTTCCTAATAATTATGGAGTTTTCAGATTTGTCCCTTTGATTAATTTCAGAAAGGTACCTATAATGAAAAATGTCAACCTTCTAGGCAAAGCAGAAGTGCCCTAGACATTTGCAGAGAGACAAAAATTTTCTGCTTTGTTAGTATACACAGTATATAATTGATTGTAAGTTGACCTTTTTTTACCTTTTTACCTCCTTAAAAATTGCCCCTCGGCCTGGAATTGGGTCTTGCAAATCGAAATAAATGTTTCGATAAATTCACTCCCAAGCCATCTCAAGTATGCGGTGTGTGCATAATCCTAGGATTCCACGAACCAACCATCATTTCCTCGTGCCTTTGCAAACGTACATTTTTATCATTTACTTTGGTGTTTTTCAGTATTTTTTTAATAATCCCATAATGGGATGAACACATTATCCTGCAGACTTTAAGATAAAAGTGATAGCATAAGCAGAAGAAACATCAAATCTTCCTGCACAAGGGCGGTATGGGATTGATGAGTCAAATGTAAGACGTTGGAGAAGACAAGAGAGAAACTGGAATATTTTTGTTGTGAGATTAAAAATCTAGGACATAACCAGGGAAAATTAGATTTTAGTACAAACTGTATTGAATGCTTGAATATAATGTAATTTGTGTTGTCATAATTTTAGTTGATACTTGTTTTATTTAATTACGAATTGAAAAAATTCATACTTTTCTGTATTTTTTTTAAACCCGGAAAACCAGGACGTATGTACACCCAACATGGAATTTTCCTCTCGTGCCCTTGTGAAAAGTTGGGTCGGCTTACAATCAATTAAATATGGTATATATATGTGCACAAACATGGACGGATGGGTGGACACGTGCATAAATTCAGCTAATATATAACTACACATTCTCCTAGTTATATCTTCCTCTTTCACTAGATAAAAACATTATAGTTAACATAAGAGGTACATGCAAGAACATTACCTAAATCACCAAGAGAATTTAAACATCAATATCCAAAGTAATTGATACTTTAAAACATTTTCTTACCCTCCTGTCTGAATTTGTTTTTTCTGATGATTTTTTGATTCATAATACTTCTGCATGATGAAAGAGCACTTATCTCTGAGGCTTTTTATTTCAACACTGCAAAAAGTAATAATGGAGATCACCCGCAAAAAGAAAACAGTCAAAAGCTTTTATATATACATTATATTGACACAGCAATATTCACCATGAATCAAATTAAATGCAAGCATGGCTAAATATGTACGAAATTTATGATAAATTGAAGCAAAATAAATATTATTATTTTATTAAAATGCAGTCACATAGCTATGTTTACCTGATATATGAGTCCAAATACTTTTGAAAAATATTGCTTGTAAGTTTACTTAAAAAAGTCTGATCGCTGCCCATGTCAAACTGAGTCAAATCCTTTGATAATTTTAAAGTCCTGAAATTGAAAATCTTCATTTAATGGCACATAAGTATAAAGTTTTGAAAATGATGTTTATAACTTTCAAAGATAAAAAAACATCATTAATAATGAAAACAGTTATCAATGTGAACATAACAAGATCAGTAATAAATTTCAAAATTTCAATACAAACCTGCTATACAATTCATACAGATTTTTTAAGTAGGAATCGTAATCAGTTTTTTCGATCAGTTTTGCAATAATATATTTCTAGAAAATAAAAGGGCAAATATCAATTAATAAAATGAATCTACAGGAAAAATCCAGTCACACCAGAGAGAATAAATACCTGCAATTTTAAGTGATATATGTTGAGAACATATTTAGCCATCACTTGCTCAGGGTTTGTAAAAACTTCACTCATCAAAGAAAAATTCTTGTGACATGAAGGTATGACATCTTGAAAAATGTCTTTGCTGTTGAATGCTCCCTGTAAATACAATTCACAAGCATTTTTTACATGATTACAAAAAATGGTAATTTGTAAAACATTAATGGCCCATGCCTGTCCATCCGTTGGTTGGTCACGGGTCTGGCGGCAAATTGTGCTTTAATGTGAATAATTCGAGAAAAAATAGAGATGGAAACTCTAAATTTGGCAAAAATGCTCGATGCACAAATTTTACGGTGAGGCCGAAAAAAATTCTTCAAAACAGTCCTGGGTTCAACTCCAAAGACGACATTTCCCATAAAATAACACGGAAAATTCAACTTTTCGACATACAGCCTTTCATTCTTTTTTACATGAAAATTAGAAAGAATTAACCTACAATCTTCAGATATAAACCATTTTGAAGAAAAGTTATAAAGTTTCTTATTCCGCTCATCTTTTTCCACCTGCAGTTCGAAATTGCTCACGTTGAATGATTAATTCACATAGCTTGGGGATATCTTGCCATTTTAACATTGTTAGATCTTGAAATCCTATTGTTATTTCAATCATTATGGGGTGTAAGCGTGCTTTAAATGCTTTTAATACGAGAGAGAGAGAGAGGTGGAGGCAAAAGGAGTAGGAACGAGGGGTAGGGAGGGGTTTGGATGTATGATTCCCTTTTTTGGCCAATTTTAAACCTGCACTTAATAAATATAAATATGGTTATGAGACATTCCCTCAGACAAACTTTCAATACCATTCAAACAATGCCAGTTTTTGGTCAAGACAGCTTTTGCAATAACTATTAATAAATCCCAAGGACAAACTCTAAATAAACTTGGTTTTTATTTACGAGCGCCTGTGTTTCCTCATGGACAGTTGTATGTCGGCATGTCTTGATGTGGAATAAATATTAAAATTATAACTGGTGGAAAAGACCAAACCACTAAAAACATATTTTATACCGAAATTTTAAATTAGAAAAAAACTACGATTTGAGACAAATTGTTTAGAATGTAAGTGCGATGAATGAAGTATGTAATAAAAAATAAGGGTGTAAATTAATTGAAGGAAAACTGAAAAAAATAATCATGAATAAATATATTAAACATCATTCAGATTAACATATACAGCTTTTTATTTTACATTTATATATTTAGATACATTCATTCTCTAGTAATCGTTCTAATATAATTTGCTTGGTTTGTCATAAATGCTTATTCTGTGTTTTCATTGGTTGAATGGCAGCCAATCAGGGTTCACGACACCATTATGAAATTAGAGAACATCTGCGGCGATATCTGTCGGCCTTGGTAGACAGATGGTTAGCGCATCTGCCGACAATTATTAAGGTCGCAGGTTTGAATCCCGTCCCTATGACATGGATGTTTGTGTTTGTCAGGTTTATATGGAAGAATGGACATTGATGTCTAAAATATCGACCTAATCAAGACGGCTTATTATTATATCTTGCACGACAAACACCTGAACAAGCATTGCAAAGACGGTAACTTAACACAGAACTACAAGCACATAAGTAGAATATTCGGATGTATTATATTTGAAACGTTTTGCTTTCTGAATGATTCGAATGATCGTAATCCTCACGTTAAATTTTAACGGGCAATTATACTAGGTATGTAAAATTATTTACATTAAATGTTTTATTTTTCAAATAGAAATATAAATTTAGGCCAGGTACGGTAATTTATTTACATTAAAAGTTTTATTTTTCAAATAGTAATATAAATTTAGGACTAGGGCTGTTCTTCAGTATCATCCCTTCTATCTTTCAGACCTACATATATTATAGAATAGGTATGTATAGGCAAAGTATAGGTTAGGACAGTGATGGCGAACCTTCTGTTGCCCGCGTGCCAATATTACTGAATTTGTCCAATCTTTTCAATCTCGCGTGCCACGAAAAAGTTATTGATTTTTTTTGCGTGCCAACTTAATTAAATTCGTGATCAAGGCAAAATAGAATGATGTTTGTAACGATAAAACTAATGTTTACAATAGCCAACTAAATAGCACAAATGTTTTTGTGGGACTAAATCAGTATGATATATGCTTTGATTGGTTTTCGCCTTTCGTTGTCGTGCCAACCAAAATCATCTTGCGTACCACTTATGGCATGCGTGCCATAGGTTCGCCATCACTGGGTTAGGACAATACGTCACCTTTTTACTGGTTTCTTGCTTATAAGGCATGGAAGGAAACATTTCAGAAGGGCAAAATTACACAAGTAATGAAGCTGGATTTGGTGAAAGCGATATGATAGGAAATAAAATTATTGTAATATTTGAACTGAATACGATTTGAAATGGATTGTTTAGAAACAACTTTGGTTAACTGTTACGAAAAGTTAAGTGAAAAAGTATTCTTTATAGGTGATTTTCAGTTTTACGTAGACTAAAATGTTTTTGTGTATATCGCATATGCCCTAGAATTGGCAGCAAAAGTGGATTCACTAAATCCGTTGAAATTCAACAGGCACTTACACTATTAATATTAATAATAGTATATGAAGGGATAAGAAGAATAGTAGGGTAAAGACCTGAAAAAATGTGGACATATGGCCCAAGAACACGTTAGGATGGAGAGGAGAAGCAGAATAAGAGACACACATACATATATATATATATATGAATGAATGATTGAAAAAGATAAAACTATGTACTATGAAATTTGCATTTTTGTTGGAACCCAAAATTTGAAATTTTATTTTTACAATCTGTTCCTTATGGAATTGATGATACAAATTTTACTAAACAAAAAATTACTAAAAAACCAATTACAAGAAATGAACTTTCAAAGTAAGCTGAATATAACTTTCTTACCATTTGACTGTGTTCAATGAATGCATCTATGCACTGTGAGTACCCTTTGAAGTGAGACAAAATTGATGCTATTTCTTTCATTCTGCTCTTGTCTTTCGATCGGTGGGCTTTCACAAATTCTTCAATCAAAGATCTTTCAATTTCATCATACTTGGATGCTATCTTTTTCTTCGCGTGTTCAAATCTATTATCCATTGAAAGAAATGTAGCAATTAATTTTGATTAATAAATAATTTAAGTTAATTAATTTAAAAATCTTACTTCAGGATATCATTTGTAGAACTGAATCATGGTGGAATAAAATTTCTAACTAAAAGCACTATTAATTTATTTTAGCCATAACCAGTTTTGTCAGGTTGCAGCTTCACCTGACGAAGGAAACTGAGAAGAACTTCTTTGTCAATAAATACAACAAGACCCCAAGAAAAAATATTTTTCCAATCCCACAAGACAAGCAAATTAATTTTCCCACTAGATGTAGATTGTTTTTCAGAGGAAATCTCCACAACAAACTGCCAAATTAAAACATTTTGCATTCTCTTTTTCCTGTCTTAAATACTTGCAAGTTCCAAGGATAACTATGGATACATAATAATCTGGACACCATTAATTACCTTGTTTTGTCTATAACAGTCAAACTTGGAAAACTTTCTAATCAAGATCAATGAACAAACTGTTTCTGCAATAAAGAGTCTACCTCCCAATTCACTAAGTAAGCATTAAACAGAAACAAACCACAATGGTTATTATGACCAAGAGTTTTCCCATTTTGGAATCAAGAGCCTTAAAACATGAAACATTGAGATAAATTGAATAATTACTACCTCTTCAAAAGAGAATTCAGCTGTAACATATTTTACCCACCATCAACCAGTATTTTTAATTTACCTACCACCAATGGTTTAAATTCTCATATGCTGTTGATTGTATTGTTAGAATCAGGGTTCTGGAATAAATGACAATTCAATCTCATCAGCCAATTCGTCTAAATATTTCATTATTTGGCGTGCTTCCATTTGTTTTAATTCGAATATCCAGCCATAAATATACGATGCAATACAAAACTTTCAATAGACTAAATTGCTTATCTCGTTACATGCTCTTGAAATATAGCAGAATGCAAATAACTTTTAACTCTTTTAAAGGGTGTTGAACGATCCTTTTAATAATTTTTAATTTTCAACCACGAATAAAGATATCGCATAAAGGGATCGCGAAAGGGCGACACACAAGGTCTCCATATACAAGGATATTATTTCTTCCTATACCCGTTTTCTACTCTTAATGAAGCTTGACCGTGGTGCACCACCATTTGAAGTTTTTGAGAGGTGCGGGAAAGTAGTACACTCTTGCCTGATATCCGCTCTTGAAGAAAATCGCATGCGAACGCTAAGGCGTAAACGCGGTAGATCTGGCAACACAGTCTAGCTCGGAGCGATGTGAACAGCACGATGGCGAGAGACCGACTGACTTTCTCCCCTCCCCATCGACAGTCTCTCGAGCTTTCATTGGCTGCAGCAGTAAGCATACAACTAGGATTTTCAAGGTCAAGCTTCATAAGAGTAGAAAACGAGTATAATGAAAATATACAGATAGCTCCTACCTCTCTCCCTTTTCCGTCAAGAATAGAAAATATATAAAAAGATTACTTACCTATTAACTACTACAATGTCTTCCGAACACTGCCAAAAGAGAACTCCGTGCTTTCACTCAAAATTCTTTACTGAACTCCTGGCTACTGATTCGCTACTTCTTCTGCTGTCGGGGTTTTATCATTAAATCCCGAAGCGTAAGAACAGTCAACCTACTCCTTTGAAATATTATTAACGACGACTGACCCATAATACGAGACGGAGAGGTGTAAAGGTTGGGGATATCCCCTGCTTCCAGCTTAGGTCGTGTCCACTTAACAAATATGTTTGAGTAAGAATTGAGTAGGTTGTTTCTTTACGGAATATGTTTACATAAACTCAAGTCTCCAAGGGAAACCAAAAAACTTCTCGAGGGAGAGAGAAAGAGATGGTATTCAAAGGAAGCGACTGTGCCTTTCTTCTTCTTAGAGACAACTTCTATGGATAAACAAATCTTCCGTAAGGATAGCCCCAAAATCTCGTTTTCATTTCCGTCCCTAAATATGACCACCTTGAAATCCTGTTGCCCCTACAGAGTTCTTTACGTGTTATGTTGCAGCCAATCCGAGGTCCCTTCAGGCCCGAGGCCCCAAGGCAATGCCTTGCCGTAGTTCCGCCCCTGATTGCTCATAGTTTGGGTTTAAGGGACTGAATACGGCGTTACTGCTCTGTAGTAAGGTTTGCCATTATCAATCTGAGTACAGAGTAACAAAGTTATCTTCCTAGTCCATTGGGAGATCCTTCTTATCCTATCTGTCTCGAGAGGCACGAGGAAAACCAACTACGTTCTTCTATTATGAGTAACACTTGCATCTGACTGAATGTGACATGCTTAAAAAAAGACGATGATCATTCTACATCCAGAAGTATGAAATCACAATAGGCCTCGATTACTCATAGTGACACTATTAGCTACGTAGCTATCAGTCATTACTCTCTTGTGAAATGGTACTTATTGCAAACTGAAGGTTACAACGTAGCCAGAGGTTAAGTAACTGCAGCTAGTAACCGTACATGGTGCAACCGGCCCTAAATACTGCCTTGCTGTTATACTGTAGGGTTTACCACAATCAATTATTAATAGGACTTAGATATATCTTGCCACTAACTTAACCAAAAACTTATATCTTTAAAATTATTGAAGTTTTTTAACGTGTTTATTATAAATTTTTGAAAGAATGAGAGCAATAAATTACAATTATAATAAGAATGATTTCTGCATACATTAATTTAAACAATCATTTAATTGTAATATTGTATATTCTTTATATTTTTATATTATTTTATTTATTCGCAAGGTCTTGGTAATGGCACAGAGAACGAAGACAAAATCTGCAGCGTATGAACATTTCTCAATCACTGACGATTGGAAATTTTGTGTGCCAAGTTACAAAAGATAATGAAGGAAAACCCTGTGGGGCCAAAATTACCGCTTACTCCGACGATGGAACAAATGCCTCGACAAGAGCATCAAATTTGAAGCATCATCTGGAACGACATCATCTCAGTGTGCTGAAGATTATTACTGCAAAGGATGCTGAATATAAGAAGCAACGTGATATTTATGGCCCAAGTTCTTCAAATCGTCAACCTCTTGTTACAAAATATTTTGTGAGTGAAAAGGTTACTGTGTCCATGACGGCAGATAAATATAAAAGCTGCATTATTGAAATTGTGGTTAAGAATGTAGTTCCTCTAAGTTTGTTCTCAGCTCCAGCTTTTGTTGCTTTGAATGGGGAAATGGCCCAAAAACTTGGTATCTCATTAGAAAGGAAGAGTATTAGAACTCTGGTACTGGATGAGGCAAAAAAGCAAAAGAATGCTCTCAAGATGGAGGCTTGCACATGTCAGAGAGTTAATTATTTCACAATAAACGTTCAATTCGTGGATGATAGAAAAGAAGTTGTCATGTGCACATAGGCAGTAAGAGAAACTGGAGCTCAACATACAAGTGAATATCTTCAAAAGCTTGTGATAAACGTATTTGAAGAGGTTGACATTACTAAAAAACAAATTTTATCAATTGTGAGCGAAAATGCCACCAACATGAGGAGCACCATTGAGAAACTGAACAAAGACGAAGTGGTAGAGAATTTAGATGATGAAATTCCAGAAAATGATGATGATGATGTAGACGAATTTGTGGATTCTGCTGCAAGGCTCTTCAAGATCCATCATATGCGCTGTGCTGTCCATACGCTACAACTTACAATTCGTGACGGTTTGAGAGAAACGCATGCGGCAAATCTCATAGGTAAATTGCGAAATATCGTGATAGCTGCAAGAGCACTTAAGTTGGATGCTATATTGAAGCGACATGCAAAGGAGCGATTTTGGATCAGGTAACACGTAGGAGTACATACTTAATGATACAACGTCTTCTAGAATTAAAACCTTTCCTCATTGACATGGTACACCTTGATATAACGATGTCAGAAGCTAAATGGGAGGAAGTAAGGGAACTTGAGGCCTTACTGCGCCATCCGTATGCTGTAACAAAAAAATTGCAATCAGCTGATTTGACTCCTGGTATGTTTTATAAGGAATGGGAAAACCTAATTTTCTGCTTATCGCAAATCAGTGGAACTATAGCTGATGACATAAAGAACTCAAAGATTCGCCGAGAAACTCTTCTATTGGACAATGACATCCTTTTGGCTGCTATTTATGTAGACCCAATGTACCGAGAAACCCTTACAGATGAACAGCAAAACAGAGCTAAAAATGATTTATGTGAAGTTGCCATTCGAATGAAAGGTTTAATGCTGGAGGAAGAGCCTTTATATCAATCACCATACACAGTTCCCTCATCACCCTCAGATACTGAAGATGATCTGGATTTCAAAAAACATCTGGATGAGCAGGAGCAATCAAAGTGCCGCCGATTAAACTTAGAGGAAAGTGGGGTAAGAACGCCAACTGGAATATTCAAATTTAAGCTAGAATTTAAGAATGCACTAAAAAAGGTTGAAAAAATTGATCGCACATCGAAGACAACTCGATACCCCTCAATTGTGCAAAGCGCTACTCTTATTGTCACAGCTTTACCACCAACACAAGTAAGTGTAGGACGTTTGTTTTCTTCCCTCTGAATCGTAAGATCTGACTTGAGAGCAGGAATAAAGGAAGATATAATTGAGGCGATCCTCTTTCTTAGAACAAATTCAGTTTAATAAAGTTCATTTTTCTAGGTGATTAAAAGAAGTACTTGATGTTTAATATTTTTTATTTTGTAGCTATTGAGAACATTGCAGTTTTCAGCATCATTTAACAAATGATAACTATAAAAGTTAAAGAAGACGTTTTTTATTTGCCTTACCTATAATATACATATTAATAAAGTATATATCGCCAACATTGATGTAAAGGAAAAGTTAAAACCAAATGACATTGCAGTATCGGTGCGATTTTTTTAGTTAGCCACTTTGCGCATATATCAAAGATACGATCATATGCGATGCTATTAATTATTAATAAAGTCAGAGCTGTAGTCGTACTTATTAAAGTACTTGAGTCGGAGCTGGAGTCGGAGTCTGAAAATAATTTTTTGACTCCGACTCCAACCCCGACTCCACCCAAAAATAACCGACTCCAACTCTTGACTCCACAACCCTGGTTAGAATGCAGAAAAACTGGTTGTTACCCAAATAAACATATAGTACTTCAAAGATGGAAACATTTTTCTAAATCAGGTATTACTGCTTTTAACACCTTATATGTATCCAGTCCTGTTAAAAGCCCAACTAATGATTAAAATATCTAAAACATATCAAATGTATGTACAATATTTCAGTTTAATTTTGGGTTAAATAGGATTTTGTGGACTGACTTTGGAGCCATTTATAAAATATTGTCTATGGTTCAGAGTTTTGAACAAATGATTAAAAACAAACTTTCGGAACACAACCCGTTTGTAAGCTGACCTAATGTACAAACGAACAGCAGCATCTTTAGTGGCTTGAAAACTATAAATAATAATTTATAAATGATTTTAAAATTATTTAGCAAATATATGTTCAATAATAATTTGTGGAGACTACGACAAAAATATTCTACAAAAAAGAATAAACTCCAAAGTCATAATATAAATATGGCTTTGGAGTGTATCCTCTTTGATAGAAATATAGATTTATTAACACTTTTAAATGATTAAAATGACAAAAAGCAAATAACATACTTTCCTGAAGGTAACTCTTGGGCTATCAAATGTAGTTTTTGAATTATATCGGCAGCTTCATCGATCTATAAAAAAATAAAAATGGAATAAGCAGTGTCATAGCCACTAATGTCAGTTACTTCCATTACAACCATATTTATGAACTTTCTACACTCATATCAATTCATTCAAGGTCATAACCTTCCCCATTCCTGTTATTTGAAATACATGCATAGTTTACTTCAAACCATATGTGTGCACGCATCCATGCGTGCGTGTTTATACAGGTTATACGCCAATTCAATTTAGGCACTTTCACTTTAACTCCATTTATAATGAAGATTATAACATCTACCTCCATGTGCAGTTGACTCAATCGCACCTTATCGCTCTCTCACAGAGAGAGAGAGAGAGATAGCATACCACTGTCTTAGCAGCATTTCTTGTTGCCATCTTTCTTAGTGTTAACATCTCTCACTTTGCTCTCATTCATTTCTGTGATTTTAATTGTTATCCTTCTGTAATTTATCCATCCTGTGTTAAAATGAATTCCAGTGTGGGAAGTTAAGAAATCTAGAAAGTCTCTCTCCTTAGAAATTACAATGGAAGTGCTTAAAAGATTTGAATGTGGGGAGAGAAACATTGACATTCGGAGAGCATTGGGACTTTAGTGATTCTACAATTAGAACAATCCACGATGATGGTGAAAATATTCGTAAAATGGCCCAAAGATCAACAAATATCAGTGTTATGAGGATTATGAAAGCTCGTTCAAATGCCTTAGAGAAAATGGAACTACTGTTAGTCGCATTGATTGAGCACCAAAATCAGCAGAATTGTCCTTTATCCATGGCAGTCATTCAGCTGAAGGCAAGGAGTTTACATGAAGAATTGACAAAGAATGAGACGGACACAGATCATTTTGCTGCTAGCGATGGCTGGTTTTGTCGTTTTAAGAAATGCAATGCGTTTCACAATATTAAAACAACTGGAGAAGCTGCTGGAGTGGATTTGATTGATGCAGACAAATTTCCAATGCTCCTCAAAGCACTGTTTGACGAAGGAGGTCACACACCACAACAGGTTTTCAATGTTGATGAAACATGCCTGTTTTGGATACGGATGCTGAACCGAACGTACCTCTCCACGGAAGGAAAGTCAACACTGGGATTCAAAGCAGCAAAGGATCGTTACACACTGTTCCTGCATGGAAATGCATCAAGCCTTTAATGTAGTGTTTCTCAATGGGTGTGTCGCGACACACTAATGTGTCGTGGACAAGGTCCAGGTGTGTCACGAAAATTTAGAAAAAAGGCTCAAATTTCACATTAATTTTTTAAAAATTGTTATTTGACAGATTTTTATTTCTTTTTGTTTATTTTGTTAAATAATGAATTATATTTATACATACCGTATATACTCGTGTATAGTACGAGTTTTTACGACCAAATTTTTATTTCAAATATTGGGGATCGTACTATACACGAGTAATGCATTTGAGGATTTAAAATTCATGTATCTTCGCGGGCATTTTCGGTGAAGTTATGCCACCCGCACGCATTCTAATGGTGGGCTAACCTTAACAGTGAGGTCCTTTATCGTTGTTATGTTGCTTCATGAAGAGTAGAATCTTTTTCATATATACAGCTTCAAATTCACAAATACTTGATATAAGTGACGATTTACGGGCACTTCCTTTCTTGAATTTTATGTATGTACATCTTTGTTTGCGTCTTTTTACAAGGGATGGATTGGAATGAGTTGGACTATAAGTATGTAGACGGCGTAACTTTATGGAATTTCGACATCTTGGAAAAAAGAAATTACTTTGTAATATTCAACAGTCTTTATTGTTTCTTCAATCACACACTGATCGGTTTCCACTACAAAGTCATTCTAAAGGTGTTACGTCGGTTAGTAACACCATTAGAATGATTTTGTAGTGGAAACCGGTCGGTGTGTGATTGAAGAAACAATGAAGACTGTGGAATATTACAAAGTAATTTCTTTTTATCCGTTACCCCTACCTATTAAATAGATAAGCGAGTGGAACCATTACGTATGCAGAACGTAATCCAGATGTACTAGAATTGAAACGATTTTATTTCATCTTGTGCAATCATGATTCATATCATTTTTTATTAAATGTTTTAGGAGTAAGATACTTAACTTATCCGAATTTTAGTGTACTCGCAAGAAATAATATTTACAACATTTACGGTCTATTCTATGGTTGTGTGGAAAATCAAGGTTGTTCGATATATCTCACTCGTAACCATCGAGCCATCAAAACGAAATATATCGACCATGGTGGAAAGCTGGGGTCGTACTATAAACGAGATATATGAAAAAATCAGGTTTGTTCACCAAAAAATCAGGGGTCGTACTATACATGGAGTCGGCATATACCCGAGTATATACGGTATATAGATTTTGTTGTACATACTCTGAAATGACCTCGGTCATATTTGTACTAATTTGATGTTAACAGACAAACATTTTCTTATATTTTTTGTTATATTTATGATGTTTTATTGTTAAATAATGAATTTTAACACTAGAACGTCAGACGGGACAATTTTGTCCCATTCTGATGTTACATCCCCTACAGTTTCTGTGATTCCGGTTTAATTTAGTCGAGATTTCGTGACTTTTATCATTTGAGGGTTGCATTCCACTTTACACTTTTGAACATCCCCCCCTCAATATTAAGGATTATAAAACCATTTTACCCTAGAACGGCAGATGGGACAATTTTGTCCCAAAATAAGTTACTACTTTGTTTCATATTCTCTGTGATATTATTCTCATGCAGGTGGCTTTGTAACATTGTTGTTGACTATGGCATGCCCTTCCCCTCCTCCCCTCTCATCTTTCACCAGTCCAACTTCTAGCCCCACCCTTCCCCCCTCCCACCTGCTCCCGCAGTGTGATGCAGGTTAGAACGTGTTCCAGCAGCACTGTTTGCGGGCTAATTTAGTAGAGCGTTTCAGTTGAGTACGGTGCAACGCTACATTCTACAGCATGCTAAAGTATGCAATTAGTAATGTAGAGACTACAATGTTCATAAAAATTGAACCTAGTATTGCGACTGTACGACTTTGTCGTATAGGACATTTCTGTCCCGTCCGCCATTCTAGGGGGTACGCTATGTTCAGACGTTCTTGTATTAAGTATTTTTGTTATGTTTTAACCAAAAAAATTGACTTTTTGTATCATGGTGTGTCACGATTATTTCATGGTGTGTTGAGACAGCTGGATCATTTAAAAAGTGTCACCAAAGCAAAAACGTTGAAAAACACTGCTTTAATGGTTTACCACTCAGAAAATCCTAGTGCACTGAAGGGCTATGCAAAACAGCATTTACCTGTTATTTGGTGCTCCAACCGGAAGGCGTGATTATTTAGGCCATTTTCACTGATTAATTTCTATCCCAACTTGAATGGGAATTGAAGGCCTACTGCAAAAGGAAAACATTTCCATTCAAGATTCATCTTCTCCTTGACAATGCTCCTGGTCACCCTTCTAACCTTACCGACCTCAGTAATAACATTAAAGTGGTGTTTTTACCACCAAACACCACCTCCCTGATTCAATCTAAGGGTCAGGGCACCATTGCAGCATTCAAGACCTACTATCTTCGCTGAATCTAGGTCAAGCATCTAATGGACACCAACAGAGCAGACAAACCAGACAAAAATACTTCTGTTGGAGTTATAACATTAAGATGGCCATTGATATCATTGGCGATTCCTGAGCAGAAGTCTCACAGAAATACATGAATGGAGTGTGGAAGAAGATCTGGCCTAAGGTCGTCAATGACTTAAGAGGCTTTGATGCTCATGATTTGCAGAGTGAGAGGCATGCCATCACCGAGATTGCTTTGCGGAGGTTGATGGAGATGATATTGAGTATCTGCTACACTCGCACTGGGCCTGATGAGCTGGAGCCTAATAGAGCCCTGTCGATGAAGGACTTGGCAGCAATTTCAAGCACCTGAATGACATAGCAGCAATCCAGCGTCAACACTTTTATATTACCAAGACTTCATTTGTGCCTAGCCCCTCCTGGAGTAGGTCATTTGATTTGTTTACTCTCAGCTTCTCATGAGATTCCGAGTTTGCTATCATAGAGATAGCATTGCTTGGGGTTGACTGTGTTCTTCGTTTCCATCCATTTTCCTACTAATATTTATTACATAAAATATAATACCATTGAATTAAAGCAAATTTATTTATAATTAAGATTTGTAAATTGTCGAAAAAAGTACAAAAAAGTAAAAATATCATCATATGCACAATTTTATTGATTAGGAAACTGTTTTTATTTCAACGATTTATATTATATGGTATGTTTAAAATAAAGTACCATAATTTTTCGATTATAATATGCACCCATGTTTTTATGATTGAAATGTGAAAATTGTCTTATCACCATGTATAATATACAACTCATTTTTGTAAAAAGATCACTGTAATTTTTCACTTGGTTATTAGCAGTATCGAGACAGTTCTCGCCCTGCTGCCAAGTGAGATATATGCAACAGTGTTTACGAAAACTTTAGGTCTATACAGGCAGTCCTCGACATCCGTACATTCGAAAATTCACTCTTTCGTACATTATAAATTCTCGCCCATAAACCGCCTTTCATACTCCGAATTTGGACTTTCGTACATCAGCTCACGAACAAACATTTCAAGCTATTGCATAATGATGCTGTCTATCAGCCAAGCCAACACTTTTAATAAATTACCAAATTAAAGTATGCTATGCAATAACATACGTATTGTATGTAATGTAAGATTTGTGTGTAATGTTTTTAAATATTGTACTGAAATTTGACAAGATTAATACCACTGTAAAGTCGGTTAATAATCAATAAATTATTATAATTATTCAGTCTTGGCAATGTTACCATCTTTGTTTGTTCATACAGCAGTGTTTCTTTGTTTGTGCATTTTACACCTATTATTTTATAAACATGAGTGAGAAACGGAAAACTGAAAGTGCTAATACAAGTGAAAAGAAACGTAGGACAAGTGAACTCAGCGAGAATTTCTTGAGAGTTTGGGTCTCGATTCACAGGTTTAAAGCCTTCTCTGTCTTCTTTACATATGGATTCCTAGGTACAAAAGACACTTTTTACTCGTTGAAGTACCACTAGCAACACTAGCTCTACTCGCTTCTTCACTTTCCTTATTTCCTTTTATTGTGGACTCGGTCACACCAAGTACTTTACCAACTGATGAAGCAGATTCATTATGCGCAAGCCTATATAAAACTTCAATTTTCTTCTCCAAACTCATCACTTTTTTCGCCCTTTTTACCGACTTTTCTTCCATTTCAATCATCACTCTCTTTGGGGCCATGATTAGGCAATATTACGAAAAAACTACGAAAATAGCAAAATACTTTAATGAAAAAGAACTTGCACTTTCATACGTTATACATTGACACCCCTAAACCGCCTTCCGTATGCCGAATTCGGAATTTTGTACGTCAGCGAAATGATGAAGGAACATTTTGCGATGGTGCTGCCAGCTACCAGTTCCTGCAGCATCACCATCTTTGTCTGTACAGCAGTGTTTATTTGTGCAATTATTTAAATATTTTATTGCATTTTGCCCTCTCTCTCTCTCTATATTATAAAATCGGCGATTGTGTCTAAAAGACCCCTGCTCAAAAAACTAAACATTTATACCATAATTAGAGATTTTATAATATTTTTTGGCTCTCTGGGAACAGAACCCCCCTATAACATGTAAATCTATGTTTGACATCCATACATTCGACTTCCATACACGCTTTCAGGAACGCATTATGTATGGATGTCAAGGACTGCCTGTATAGTTTTGACTCTCACTTTAAAGATTGATACCATGTATAAAAACATGTCTCCATGTCACATTGTGTAATAATCTGATCACTTGGAATAACAGTTCTCATCTTGCCACCTAGCGAGATAGTTTACATGAATAACACGTCTAGTGCTATCTCTGTCTTCATAAAAGCCGGTCGAGGTATGTAAAATAATATTTGTTGCTTGCAACTTGCATTCTATTATAATTAATGGTGGTGACCCTCACCTACTGCATTGATTTTTCCTTAAATAGCGTGGCTTTAAAAAGTGTTGCCTCACAAACACCATGGATGGTTCTGAGGACGACATCATATGGGATGATAATTTCACCAAAGTGGATAGTGAAGATGAAGATGACGTTCTCGGCAACGCCATTTACGTAGACAATGAGAGAGAACACAAAATCACTGACGAACTATTTGAGGGCAGTAATTAGCAAAGGCCACGAGTGATTTTTCACACCAATGGTGAGCGTGAAAAAACGATCGGTCCAACTAGATGCCTAAAGGAGGCCACACACAAGGAGCAAAAGAACGATCATTTATAAATGCCAGAGATGCCATTTGGGGCAGAAAGAAAACGACCGATAGCATTGTAGAGTGAAGTCTCGTTACAACATTCTTCACATTACGTATGTTTCAAATTAACGTAGTGTTTCTGAATAACCTTCAATTTTCCCGTATAAATACTGTATAAACATTTCAAAATAATGTACTTCAACTTAACATACTTTTCAATACTACGTATGAACTTGAAGGTCCAAAAAAATATTTTTTTGTTTTTAACATATGCTTTCATCCGTAAAGGACTCAAGTATAACCAATTCTTGCTCATTCAAGTTGTTTACACCAATTTTGAAAACATCTATTGTCTTTAGCATGAAAAGATCTTTGTAACTTTGCCAAAATACTAAAATAAGAGATTTTCCATACTGGAAAATTTAGAACCGAGGAATAGTTATCCCTCTCGTATTTTCACAATAGCAATGACATGAAATCTTAAATTCTAGGAGTTCAATTGGGACTCTGTGACTTCAAACAACGACCAGCGTTAGTAGGCTTCTCAGTCTAAATCGCAAGGCAAGTGAGGAGAGAAACCCCGTGCCGGCATTAGCCTACTCTTACCGAGAAGCACCAAGGGGGCCGACAGATTTACGTCCCTTTCAAAGGATGGGGCACTGATTTGCATGCTCTCCTCTAAGCACGCAAATAGAGGGCTGCAAGATCCCTTGAAAAAATCCTACTTTCGCAGGGTTCGTACCCCATTGATCCTCCACTATGGCTTTACACACTCTCCCATGCACACATTTAATATTTTTGTCTTTATAATACTCGCTGTTTAAATCAAACAAGCAAGGATGCTTCTGCATTTAGGCAATTAATCCTCGCTATCGAAGTACTCCATGACACCTGTTCTGCACTCACTGCAAGCCACTCAACTGACTGAAAAACATTCCATGTGGCTACTACTCTAGAGTAGATTTGTCACACTTTCGAAACGCATCCTGGCCTATTGTCTTGCATTCGACCTTAAAAATGCATCCTCCTCTACCTGGCCAGGCGGGAAAAAAATGACCGTGTGGTAGCCTCCATAAGGAAATGTGAGCTCTATTTTGTCGCGTTTTCTTAACGCCCTCCTTCTGCGTGAAAAATCACTCCTGTGGCCTTAGCAATAATGAAATCAGAGGCTAAGATTAGGACAGCTAAAAGTAAATAAATAATTATTCTTATTTTTGTTTTGAAAAACAATATTTAAAGGAATGTTATAGAAATGCATTGAAATGTACCATTTATTGGTAAAAATGTCCAAAAATATAAATTATTTCCTTACTGATAAAAGTTGTATGCATTTGCTACCATGTATAATATGCACCCTAGCTTTTTGTCAATTTTTCATGAAAATAAATGCATATTATAATCAGAAAATTATGGTATTTTGCTGAACGCTACATCTAGTGAGATGGAGGGGGAGAAAAACCTTAGCTATGCAGAATACGTGGAAAACTCTAATATCATAAAGGTAAAACGTATTTTTGTAATTATAGCAATCTTATTTACTTCACTTACTGTGAATATTATGTTGACAACAATGACATATCCATGCATGAATTTTTATTTTAAAGTCAAAGTGAATGACGACACTTGTTTGATTTTCTTGAAAGTGCCTACTCCAACCATAAAAATTTGTAGGACAAGATATATTCTATTTGGCTTATTCTACAAGTTTTACTTTAAGACTTTTTTGGTATAACTAATATTTTATGAGATATGATGGAACGTTGGTTTTTTTGTTTCGAGTAAAGTGGTATCCCTTACTGCGTTACGTGAACCATCTGTGCCATTTCCTTATGGCCTTTGGCCATAAGTCCTAAATATACAAATCTGTTGGTTAGAAGCCAAGAAGGACAGACAGACACATTGACAGATGCTTACGTGGAAACAAAAAAACACACAAAAAGTAACAATGAGGCGAATCTAAGTTTAAGTAAGCAGAAGAAAAAGAGAAATAGATGAAGTGGCAAAGAATCAGAACAGGTTATTCCCAAATATTTCACATTAAAATGGAATTTTTTAAATTGATACATACCCGAGATTTATCAGCAAAAACCTCGGAGAGAAGTGGACCAGGAGAAAGAAATTCAGCAAAATGAGTCATCAGACGGTGTGCCTCGACAGCCCGAGCTCTTGGTGTATTCACACTTTCCAACTGATCTCCTAAATGGATTACTTTTGTGGCCACACCATTTATTCTCTCATCCAGCTCTTGAAATGTTCCATAAGCAGCCTGAAGGGTGAATTTAAATTTAAAATGTTTCTGGTTGATCACCATGGATTATCAAAGATGCTACACAAGACAAAAATATACTTCCACTGGCAAATAATAAACACTTGCAGCACTGCAGCAAACTTACAAACTACCGTATTGGCGAGAATACAAGGCAGCACCGAATATAAGGTTACCCTCATTACTGAGAACTCAAATCTAGGAGGAATTTTCAAAATAACTGAAAAAATAAAAAAAAACGTTTTTACATCACTGAGAGAATTATATTCAGTGACTGTTTCCTGCTGAGTGTCATTTCAACAATACCATACCAAATGAACACAATGTCTCAAAGTATTTATGAAAGGGTATCAACTATGTTGCTACAATGTTTAACTCCTTAGTATCGAATTGGTAAGATAAAATGGTACTTGTGGGTTATCCCGGACCACTTTTCAAATATTGTCTATAATTTAGGAAAAATGTTTTTGGTGATGTTGTTATGTTGACATTGTTATGGGCAGAGCCGTAGTGAGGGTGGGGCAACCGGGGCAGGTGCCCAGGGCACAGTCTCGTAAGGGGGCGCCAAATGGAAGTCTTATTATACACTTAACAAAATGTGGTTACAGTTTTGATCTCTTCGCAACAGCCAACCGGAGGATCAGCTGAAGGACCATGACTGTACCAAGTCATAGGTTAATGTGTGAAAATTAATTGGCTGCTTCTACTCTTTATGGTGTGAATGTAATTTCTTTTATTTATCCTCATCCCCAAAAATGTGTACGCCCTATCGCATTACATTAGTCATGCAAAATTTTCATTCAAGTCATCAATAAAAAAGTAATTATTGAGGACTTTATTGATTTTATTGCTATCAAATCGAAAAAATAGGTACAATATACATTGTACAAACTTTCTCGTATATTAATGCATCGTTTAGTTATCTATTGAAAAATATGAACTATGTAGAATCATTAAAAACATCAACTTAAATAACTATAGAAATTTGATGAAAATCTTATGAGGTTTTTTTATAAAATCCAATTGTTATAAAAGTTGCCCATGAATAAACTAGCCTTATATTAATTTCTGAGAAATATGAACTATGTAGTATAATTGCTGACTTCAACTCAAGTACCTGTACGAAATTTGATCAAAATCCTTGGAGTCCTTTCTTAGAAAATCAAATTATTGTTAAAATTGCATAGAATAAACCCCTTAATTATTAATCAATTTCAAGCATTTATTCATGGCTTCTACTCTGTATGATAAAATGCTTTAGTTTGAGATTTCATTCATTTTCACTTTACTGTTTAAGCTCTAGAGCCGCAAACAGACAGACTCACAGACAGACGGCATTGTAAAAACAATTTTTTCGGACTCAGGTACACCTAAAACGTATATTTCCATCAAAATCTCAAGATGGAATTTTTTTGCAATTACAGTACTTTCTCAATATACTTCGTATATGAGAAACTAAAAGGGAGACGAAATTGCATCAGAAATAATCTAAAAATTGGAACTTCATTCACTAGATTTACAAAACATAATAGCTCAATCGTGTGAAAATGCTCCTAATAGTATAACCGGTAAATTTATTAATTTATTTTGCTGGTTCCACATCGAGATGGGTTGCACTCATAGAGGTCCTTAAGTTGATGCTGAAAAAACACTGCACTAACACGATGTTCATCAAGAGCAAATGCAGTGAATTCATTGAGGTTACAATTGAAGCAAGTTTATAGGATGCTAATAAAATTAAAGAATGAACATGAATGCACAGATACTGAAGGTTTGCTAAAACAGATCAACGTGCAATTTATATTTTTCTTGTTAGAAGATCAACCGCCTCACTAAATCTGTTCAGGGTGCAGATGTAACCGTGGATTGATCCACAATTTGGTACCAGACACAAAAAGTTCAAAGTCACGACTGGAGGAGTATATGGAAGAGACAAAAACATTTTGCGATGAAAAACGAATCCCGAAAATAAGAAGATGAAAAAGGAATTTAATGACACGATGGGAACTGTAGCACCCTCAATACCTGAAACAACAAAATGCTTTTTACGATGCAGTGCATTAGGCAACAAATTCTCTTCAAAGGCAACTGTAGGCACGATTTACATCTTTATACGAAATTGATAATGATTTAAAAATTGTAAGTTGTGCTTTATATATTGTATAATACGAATGAAGATGAAATGATAAATTTCTGCAAAAATGCTGCGTATATGTATAAAATCAATGTGGATGAACGTGAGTCAATCGAAGAAGTTCTCAGTTTGAAACACCACCTGCCTTCGATAAAAGGTGTAAAAATTACACAAAGAAATATTGGAATTTCTTCATGAACATAGTGTTTTAAGTTCCTTTCTCAATGTGGAAATTTTGCTGAGAATTTCTTGACATTTGCCACATCAATTTCAAGTGGAGAGCGTTCTTTTAGTAAACTGAAATTGACCAAAAATGACCTATGGTCATCAATGAATCAAGGGAGACTTTCTGGTGTAGCCATCTTATCTATTGGACATGACACTGCTAAAAATATAGATTCCAATGACAAACACAATATTTTTGCTGCAAATAAAGCCCAAAAAACAAATCTGTAAATAAACGAGTTTATTTTAGTTAAATACCCCTTTTAAAATAGGCACATCATTTTATTAGATTATCTTGGGGCGACAAAAAATCCTCTGCCCAGGGTGCCAAAAGTGGTCACTGGTTATGGGGTATTGTTATTAATAACTAAATAAATAAATAAATAAATAAATAATAATAATAATGAAAAGGATATTGGCGAGCCTTCGGCTCGCTTTGTTTTTATTTTAGTTTCATCTCCGGGCACTACCACGCCCTTCGCCTCACTGGGACCAAACTATCCCTCCCCATTGACCTGTGATCGGATTTGTAAATGTCGCAACAGGCTGATCAGTCATGGGTTTGCAAGCTTTAGGTAAGAGTAGCAAAAAACGCAGTGTCGCGTGGTCTGGGATACCATAAAATGTATTCGTTTTCAAAACATTTGCAGAGTTACCTGAGTAGGGTCAGAACAGGCTCGCACATTTGTAATTTTAGCACTCAAGTTAGAAAAGTTTCACCATCACTGACCATACAGACGGTTATAATAGTTGTTTTGCTTTGTCAGAGATTATAAGGCGAGTATGAATTATTCGGCTTAAGTTTTAGGGAAAAATCCTCGCCTTATATTCGGGCCAATACAGTAAATTATTGGTGTGATGTCATGTTGAAAAAGATCGTCAGATAACTGGGTTGGGCACCTTGTGAGTCAATGTTATTAATTACGAAGCGTCAAATATGCAAAACGTTGGAAAGTGAACCATTGGATAACGAGGACTGCCTGTATAAATATAGTTCTAAAGGGATGATGAAATGTGTATTGATACCTTGCTGAATGTGTAGCAACTATTATAAGCAACTGTTCTAAAAGCTCTGGACAAATGATATGACAAATGAAAAATAAGATTTAATCCTAAGCAACTGATGTCTAGCTACAAGACAGGACAACAGACTATCTCCGATACTCAAAGCTTGCATTATTTGTATTAATAATCGGTGAATAACTTTATCAAATGCCTTTCCAAAATTCGCGTCAATATTATCTAATTGATGTTATTATCAAATGAATTATAAATACCATAAATCATCAAGTTTGTTAATGTAGATTTACCCTTGAAAAAACTCATCTTGCTGAGGAACAATAACATTTTTGAAATGAGAAGAAATAACATCTAATACTAAACTTTAAAATATATTTTTTCATAGCTGATTAACATTATCAAATGCTACAAACCTCTAAATCATAACATTTAGTTAAACATAAGGCAGCTCTGATCATAATATACACAATACTCCATTAGTTAGTTTACCTTATTTCTTTCTTGGAGTCGGTCCACTTCTTGCCAATGATTAGCTTCTTCTTCTCTACAAATTACTTCAAGTTTTTCACATTTTTTGCGCTGACGCTCTTGCAGAACTTGTAAATCCCTTTTAAAAAATATCGAACGTTAGCATAAGCCAAAAGGATTAAATAATGCTTGTTATAGAAGTACTAGAAGTGATGTTAGAAAAATGACAAATTTAAAATTGTCTTACTTGATGGCTTGGATAAATGTTTCGTTAAGTATAACGGGATCAAAATTATCTCCATCATCTCTAGTAGCACCGACGGATCTCCATGCCATCCTTTCTACAAACTCGATTGGATCGAAGGGCTCCTAATGGGAATGGATTTAGTGCTGTCAGAATAAATAATATAATTTTTATCGGCATCAATATATAATATTCACTCTTACCTGCTCCAGTTCTTTCATGTATTGCATCATCATTTTGCATAGTAATTTGAATAAGCAACTCCTTCACAAAGAAACTCTCCGACAACCCCGATAACTAACCCCGCTAACCTCCGACCAGACGAACTTGTTTATGCTTGTTTACGCCCACCTCGAACAATTTACCGTGCCACCTGGTGTTTTCTGTACTGAATCGCTAAAACTGCGCTAAGGGTTTGAAAACAAAAACTACAATTAACTACCATTTGTTTAATTTAACTAACTGCTAATATATGATACATTAATGCAAAAATATAAACAAAAGTTCATTGAAATTTATAGATGAATTCAAAATGTAAAATATATTTTTAAAAGATACATAAATCATCAAACACGGTTTGGGGGAATTTATCGTTCCATTTCCAGTATTTGCCGCTTTTTACCTATTATAAAATATATAACTTTCATTTATTTATTCAAAAGTAATAAAAGTTGGCTGTGATAACTAATGGTAAAAATTACGAGAAAAACAACCATAACTTGCAAAAAATAAAGAAAATCCATACTCCAATCAAACAAGTCGATCGCAAAGCGTATATTGGTCGATCGCGGTTCATAGAAGTAAAAACAGAAAGCTAAAGTTCTTGAGATACCAAACTCTCTCTCACACGACAAAGTGCACGTAGAGATACCCTTGTTAAAAATTGTGATAGATCGATCTCGAGACCTTGTTTATTTTTAAAGTAGCTCATATGGTGAAAAAGGTTGCCGGCCCCTGATTTAAAGATATAAGCAGAGGTGAATGTAAAGCCTATTTCACACGGTGCGTTTTTTGTTGCTGGCTAGCTAGCGAGATTTCCTGCGAGCTATCTACGCTGATGGTTACCGTCAGTGGTATGTCCCGTCTGAATTTAGTAGTGATAGTGTTGATGTGAATTCAGCACTACAGGGTGTGACACTGCAGGGGGGAAATCGACCCACTGCCAGAGCTGCTGAAATCAGGGATCAATTTTCAACGTATTTCAATACTGTCGGTGCTATCCCATGGCAAAGCAACTCTGTAGAAAAGGGTGATTATTGAAGGTGGTATTGAGAGTGGATAGTGATTGATTCTGCATATTGCCCCACCTAGGGCCATTATTGTTTTTGATTTTTATTATTGATGTGTACATAGTTTCATAATGGGAATTTTTGTAACCAAGCCCTGTCTTTTGCTCTCTCTCTGGCAAATAGAGTTTTGGCGAGGTTGCACATAGGGCTCTCCAATTGCAATCAGTACTTCATTCCGATTGCAGTTAGGGGGCGAATTCCTCCTCTGCAAAAGGGATAACGAGCTGTCAGAGTACCTCATGGTGGCATGGAAACCTCTGAAATTACCTACTAAGTTACATCTGTATAAGAAATCTATTTATTAAATCAATTTATCACCCACTGCTTCCTTAGGTTTTCTTCCATTTTATTTTTATTTCATTCGGTTTATTTAAAGACAACCATCCGTTTCTGGAAGGCCATCAAAATTTCGTGAGCCTTTTTTTAAGTAGCCTAATAGTGTAGTTTTTGACTGAGGAACAACAACTATTATAGTAGAACTAATTATGGTTTTTATTCCCCTATGAATAGGTTGAAACGCATAGAGAATAAATATAATGTTGTTGATATTTTCAATGTGTCTGTTCATGAAATTAAATTGTTTTTCATAAATAGTGTGTGATGGTTAATATATGTTTTGATGATTATATCTTCTAGTGACGATCATAATTTTTATAGATGTGTATATTGTAAATAATGGTATGATTTTATAATTTGATTCTGTAATTGGGTGCAGTAGTGCCTGTTATTTTTATAATAAATAAATTGGATTTATGGTTGGATTAAAATGTTTTATTATTCATTCATTTTATGAAATACCATCAACGAAGTTATTACAGATACTTGATATAAAAAATACTTATTTTTGGATGAAAATATTAGCTTTAATAACATTATATTTTTCATTATGAGGAGCATCATGTAATCATCAAAATTGTTGTCATATACTTTGAGTTAATAATTATTTATATATCAAAATAAAAATAATGAAACCAATGAATTAATTATACATAAAATAGCCTTTATAACATATAAAAAGTAACCTGGGAATTTATCATCAGATTTGGGAAATTTTTAGCACTGGCCTGGGAAAAGTTGGCAACACAATATTGAAGCACTTGTGGTGGGGAAAGGAGCGTGAAGGATTTCGGAGTGGAAATTTCTCAGTTCGAATCCCTAATATAGCAATTTTTCCCTCCATTTTTCATCGCTCAAATAATAATATTTATTTACGGGCTAGTGCCCTCTATCAGTATACAAACCAACTTAAGTTACCATTAATAGTTACATAATTATAGATACACCACAGCAATTATATAACTCGTTCCATATACAAGTCATACTAGGAATCTTTCACAGTATTAAACCTCAAACAAAATTCTAATAATAAATACCACACAATAAAATAATTTAATCTTATTGTAATACTAGATTTTTTGCAATTGCATCACGGTACAGTATAATTATATCACACACTTAACATACAACTCATAGCATAAATTTATACAAAAAAAAGAAAAATTAAGACAGTTCTACTATAATAGTTGTTGTTCCTCAGTCAAAAACTACACTATTAGGCTACTTAAAAAAAGGCTCACGAAATTTTGATTTTGATGGCCTTCCAGAAACGGAAGGTTGTCTTTAAATAAACCGAATGAAATAAAAATAAAATGGAAGAAAACCTAAGGAAGCAGTGGGTGATAAATTGATTTAATAAATAGATTTCTTATACAGATGTAACTTAGTAGGTAATTTCAGAGGTTTCCATGCCACCATGAGATACTCTGACAGCTTGTTATCCCTTTTGCAGAGGAGGAATTCGCCCCCTAACTGCAATCGGAATGAAGTACTGATTGCAATTGGAGAGCCCTATGTGCAACCTCGCCAAAACTCTATTTGCCAGAGAGAGAGCAAAAGACAGGGCTTGGTTACAAAAATTCCCATTATGAAACTGTGTACACATCAATAATAAAAATCAAAAACAATAACGGCTCTAGGTGGGACAATTTGCGGAATCAATTGAATGTTGAAAATGCAAAAATAAGGGCTTCTACAAAGACAATGAAACTCAGTAGGTACTAAGCACTACAGGAACATGGAAAAGTAAAAAATTCACATTATGAAAAACTGTGATGACACTTATTGCTCTAATCTCTCCAAGTCAACAGATTTGGCGTTAATTACTGTTTGCACTAGTGTGCTCATTACTTCCAATTTCAGTTCTTCTGACTGAAACTGTTTCAATATGGAACCCAAAAAGGACATGCATGCATCAACAGGGCAGGATACAGGATTGGCAGCAGGGATATTAATTGGCTGTCTCAGTGAGTCTGCAATAGATTCAAGGGCCCCTGCATATGAGCTTTCCCCACACTGAGTTTTGTGCCTCTTTGGTCGTGGTGATAGTGATGCAGACGATGATGATGCTGCTGATGCGGGATGGGAGCCTGTTGGCCGGTGTTGGACTGCTGGGATCGTCACCGGTGATGTTATGGGGGAGACAGTCACTGATGATGACAGTTTGCTTGAGGAAGCAGGGGAGGAGAACTGGTTCATTTCACCATCAGGATCATCGACACCATGTTCTACAAATACATTTAGCATGCCATCTTCACCAAAATAGGATTCTTCCTGTATTTCACTTCCTTGTGTGTCCTCAACCTGTATACAAAATAAATATTATAAAAATTCAGCTTGTCTGTGTTCATTGTGTGAAACTGCAATCTGCGACGTTCTGCTTTTATGTGGCACAACATGCTCTTCCAAGAATTCGATGGAATCAAAATACCACAAGTTCAGTTTGTAGATCTTTGAAAAGAAAAAAGAAAGGTTTCGCCCACAACACAATTCTGAGGTTATGTTTTCTGTTGGACAGTGATAATTCACTACTTACATTTACAGTCCCCACTTCGCACTTTGCCTAATAACACCTTATATTAAGTCACACACCCAGGAATTGTCTCTAGTATTGATAATGTAGTTTATTAAATAATGTTATTGTAGTAAAGTACATTGGGATGATTCACTGGAAATTATCTTGTTCTGAAAATCAGAGTCCATGACACTGTCCCATCTGAAGTTCTCAGGAAAAGGAAGAAGTTCACCACTTATTAACACTGTTCAGGTTTAGTACACTCATTGAAAAGCAGTTTTGAAAGGTGTTCATTAAGCACTGTAGTCTGATGTCTTCTCAGATTGAAACTCAATAGCACAACTTGTTATGCCCCCACAATAACAAATATTAATTATCACAATGTGCCCTGATGTGTAGTTTAAGAATACAGAAATGATTGATGCCCAACCTTTCCTTAGGTTTACAATTAGGGCAGATTACACAACAATGGATATTATAACAAAGAAAAGAATTCATGGTATTTCCATCTGGGAAGTACCGAAATTTAACAAAGGATTAATTTGAATTTAATGCATGAAGTAAAATTAAGCAGTATTCTTTGCTGGAAACTTAGCAGCAATTATTTTTTAAGGCAAGGCATGTACGTAATTATTATAACATTAACAACCATTTCAAAGTAGTGAAGTCGTAAAGATAATTATTATAACATTGATTATCATTTCAAAATAGTAAAGATAATTATTCAAATTCAGACAGTTTTAAATTTAAGTATATTCCCCCTATTTTGCAAAGCATGGCTATTGTTACATATGGCATACAGTTTATAAAAATTTTAAGGTACACTATCCCAATTGGGATAGTGCACAAAACGATAATGGTAATAGTGGTATTATTACCAGCAAACATAAGAAACACATGGCTAGGTTACGTTAAATAATAAAGATTTAGAGCCATGGAGACATACATAAAAGTCTAAATACCCTTTTATGATGTCTTGACGTCATCCTTGTTTTCACTACGCCGAATATCAATATGTTTTACCAGATTCTCATCTGGGGGCTGATTGCAATGATAAGATCATTGGGCAATGGGGTCACTAATTCCCTATGCCATATAAATATACAATACAATTTATTGATGATACAGTTTTAAATGGGAAATGTTAGCAATTCTCTCCTTATTTGGTGACAATTCAAGAACAGCTGTTACCGGAGATATGAAACTTTTAAGACGAAATGGGCCAGCCCATTGTGGCATGAGTTTGGTTGTTTTGTGGAGGGCCTTTGAATATATCAGTAGTTCACTGTATCACTATATTTAAAATATTAATTAATAAATATTCATTTCATCATATATGTTATTATTTCACCCCATATAAGATTCATCTATAAACGGACAAAATTTATTGCTCTAGAGTCCCAGTGGCACATTTATAAATTACAAAAAGTTATGTAAAACTCAAAAAAAACATCTGAAAAAAATCATACATCTTAGTTACATATACCTCTGTCTACCAAAAATCATTAGAATTACTCAACTTTAATAGGGTTAAAGTTGTATTTCAGAAGATAAGAACAACTACGTAACTTCAACACAAATTTGTTGGGAAGTTATTCAGTTCTTTTCTTCTGATATATGATTATCACTTACCATAAAGTTGAGCCAAATTCTTTAGATTATGTTTTTAAGTTGTTTTAGCATGCGTTTTTAAAAAGGTTTGCATTTTATGTAATTTTGGCACATGAGGAAATATTAGCCATCCATGAACTAGGTACTGAGGAAAATATGAAATATCACAAAATATGTAAATATCCACTTCTGCTCTGTTTCTCAAAATCGAACTTAGAGATTCCAACTACCAAATAAGGTTAAACACACTTGCTTGTATCTAATGAGTGGAACGAACTCTCAGCAGCAAGACTATGTCTAGACATTCTACCACCATTGGAGAGATATGTTATGAAGAGCCATTTACTTTGTAACAAAGTCCTTTACCCTGCCCTGATATGTGCTTTCACGTTGATATATTCTGATAAAGAGGTTAAGGAAAGTGAACAGTGTATCGAATGTTTTTAGACAATGTAAAACTTTAAAATGTACATTTTGTCTCCCCTCTAAGGTGGCACCTGTAAGAGGTATTTATCATCGCTTATACCTGAAACTGACCCTGAATGTAAATGATATATCATGCTGTCAAATATCGTTTTTCACAATTTTTTCAAGTTCTGCGCAATAAACCTCAAAAATGAAATTGTCATAATTCGAAATATTTATTTTACTGCCTCTCTGAAGTGGTGCCTGCAAGAGATCGCTTACATCACTTACACCCGAAACCGGCCCTAATAACAGAAACCCGATATTCTTTTTTTCTCTTATTTATAGCAGGAAACGAAAGCCTCACTTGTAAACTATATACTGTAAGATACATTAACTATATAAATAAATATAATGATTTTGTTAATTTTATTGCAATTAGGCTTATCATCTCTTAGTTAGGATTCCGCAAGAAAAAATATTTGAATATAAAGTTTGGGTAACATGTAATGACCGATTTTTCGATGAGCATGCCTCCATTCTTTTGCAAATTAAAATTAGAAAAAAATTGACCTATGATTTTCTGACCACGACTGTTTCAAAGAAAATGAATAGCGTTTCTTATTCTTATCATCGATTTTTGGTTTGAATTCACTTGAATTTTGACAGATAAATGACATATTTTGGAAAAATCTTGGGTTCACTTCAGGAGATTCCATTGGCAACAATGTCATTGTCGAACTTCAAGATCGCATTATTGTCTCAATCTGCATCTGCGTTATATAAAGGCTAGCATTTATAGCCATAAAATAATGCAAGGGAAAAGTCTTTTGTCAATATACACAGCAGTCCTACGAGAGATTTGAACCCACGACCCTTGCATTAGGAGCCAAAGACACTAAAATCCTACAGTGGGGAAATGCATTTTCTTTATTCCCAAGTCCAAGGTTTGACTCAGAAGACTATTTCCGGCCATTTACAATCAACTCTGAAATAAGATGCTCAAAAATTTGGTTAGGAATGAAGATATTTTTTAAATTATAAGGATATCAATTGTATATAACCAAATGGGTAATCAAAATAGTTCTCCTTTCCATCATATTGACAGGCTATTACAATAGTAAAATTATAATTTATTGTTTTTGTCTTTCTCAGAAAATGGTTATCAATATTTTATATGAAAAATAAAGTGCTCCATAAAATAAGATTTTTTTAATTGATACAATACTACATTCCTTGTTTAAAAAAATTTTTAAAAACTTCAAATTCTGTCGAGAGTGGGGGGTTAAGGGGACAGAGGTATATATGTACCTATATCAGTGTTTCCCAACCTTTTTAGAGTCACGGCACCCTTAAGTGACTTTTCAGAATAACGGTAGTTCCCTCTCTACCTGGGCAAGTCTTATCATACTGTCATTGTTAAGTTTGAATGAACACATGTATGTACCTCCTCATCACCTCCAACCCAGTAATTGCATCTCCAAATGATGGAATTGGTTGTTCCTCTTCATCCTCAATTCCTACATCTTCGTGTTCACCTTTCTCAACTATTTCACACAATTGTTGAACAGATAACAGTGCTGAAGTCACAACATCCTCATCACATTTTACATATTCATTGAACTCTATGTCTGAATTTCCTGTCAGCTGTCTCCATTCTTCTTTATTTTCTTCCTCCTCATCTGCTGTCTCAGGCGCACAATCAAAGCTGAATCCTGCTTTTCTGAAGCAGTCAGCAATTGTTGCAGAACTCACTGTATCCCATGATGCCATTATCATGTGTAGTGCATGCAGTATGGCGAGTTTCAGTTGTGCCTTTCTTTCCAATGCAGCTATTGCCTTCTGCACTGACATTTTTCTATAAGTAGATAAATAATGGATGAATGCATTTATAAAAAGGTATCAATTGGTACAATTTCATTTTCAATTTCCGGTATTGGTTGGCTTCAGCTAAATAGAGGCTCTGCCTTTCACAGGTTTTAATCAATATATAAAAAATAGTTTCTGCTAAAAGTAACAATTAGAAAAAAAAGGAATAGTAACGTTTGTGTATACAGGCGACTCCCGAGATTCGACCGTTCGAGATTCGACCAACTCGAGAATTCAACAAGTCAAAGCCCGCTTATTCAATCCAGCCGATAGGTCGGTCAAATTAGGAACTAGTTTACGCTAAGTAATTTTCGACCCACCCAACCACGCGAGGTTTAGTTTCAGTCTAGATATCATTATTTCTGCTTTAATTGTTTGAATTTTTGCTGATTTCACTCGGTTTTTTTGTTATCTTTTATTTATTTATTTTTTATTTATAAATTTATCACTTAACATTGCATCGAAATGGAAATGTAATAGTGATAATGTGAATCAAATAAAAGAGTGCATAAGACTCATAGTTATGAATTGAAATTAGAAATTTTAAAGCGTGTTGAGACGTGAAAGCCATACTGAAATCGCACAATTGTTGGGGATGTCTCATTCAACTATTAGCACTTATGTGAAACAGAAGGAGAAAATTCTAGAACGTGATAAATTCAGGTAATTTGATAACAACAATAAATAATCCTAGGTGCAGTGTTGTGATTCCTAAAATGAAATTGTTGTATTAACACAGTAATGATATTTTATCTTTATATAACACTAGCTGAAAGTACCCGGCGATGCCCGGGTTATGCCAGACATCTTTGGTGAATAAAATTATGTACTATATGGTAATACAATCATTTCACCTTTTGTGCATTTTTCACCAAAGGATGAAGGCATTATAAATTAGAAAAATATGTTTTAATATTTATTTCAAAGCTTGCTTGTAAACAATATTTTTTGTTTTTCCTTCATTAGCATAAATAAACAAATTTTTGCTTGATCCAACACGTGAACATACAACATAGAGTTGGCTATGAGAAAAACATTGATTTTCCAAATTAATGCCAGCCACGTTTAAAGAAAACAATACTTTCTCTATATTACGTATATTGGAGAAAGTAAAAACTAATTCTGAGATATCTCTTGCAGCGATTTTCACACACCTACGCACTTAACGAAGCACTTGTCGAAAAACCGCGACGAATAATGCCCACCCATCGAATATTGCCCCCTTCATTATCGCCACCATTCGTAATCACCGAAGAGAAACGCTCAAGGCTCTCCTCGTTTTTGGCTTAGCCCCATAGCTACTCGCCTTATATAGTGCGAATATCACCCCTATTTCCCATTCCTCCCTCTTCCTATGGTTATATAATCTACTCAAGCAATTAACCAATATGAAATCAAGGACATGTCCGTTCAAACTACCCGCTGGACCTCCCCTCATCTGCTGCCGTCACGTGGTCGCCACACAGTGGAGGCCCCGGGGAGATGTGTTGTGATCTAACTATAATACTGCTATATTTCTGGTTGCTTTTGGATCTCTGTTTCTTGTGGGGGTATGCTGATCTTGGGATAGTTCTAGATTTTTCGTGGTATAGTTCTAGTTTTTTCGTGGTATAGTTCCCCTGTATTTGCTGGTATCATGAATCATTCCGCCTTGTCATCTCATTAGTTCCATCCCCTTTCGATTTTTGTCATTCGTTGTTTGCTGAATATCCTTGTATTTCATCGTTAAATATGTCTAAGGAACGCGGTAAAAGAAGGTCCAGAAGACAGCCAGTTGACCGAGAGCGAAATGAAGCCTCAATTTGCAGATTGCGTAAAAGTTGCCAATCAGCTGTTACTTGAAATTCTCCCTTTCCAGTAAGCCACCTCTGAAAATTGGTTCAACTTTATATCTGCGGTATACGATGTATTGTCTTTGTCTCTTATTCCCGAAAAACTTTAGCCATTTACAATATAAATAAATCTTAAATGATTTTTGATTTAGCGTCAATCTTCATTATCACCAAAATGGCCGACTATTAGCGGCATTAGCAGTCACCTAGTGGTCGACTTGAGTTTACACCTACGGTAGAAGAAATTAATTGAAATTTAGAAATTTGATCTGGTGGTGCCAATCATTCGAATGACATCTTCGTAGTTTTGACACCTTGTCACCAAGCTATTATATATGATGTACATAATATGCAGTATATAACAAAAATATTTGTGATATCAGTCAAACTCTTTTATTTGGCACAAATGTTGCATTGGATATACTATGTTGCAATACAGGAATGAACAAAAAACAGCAAACTCGTACTAAATAAATACAAGTTTTAGTTGTATCCATATTTAAAATTGTAGTTATATAATTTTATCTGTTGCGAGAAGGTTGAAAATAAAGTAATGATATAATTATACATTGTTGAATATCTGCAGCTAAAAATATATTTAAAAACAATGCAAAATATTTCCATGCAAAAAACATCATGGTATAAGATTACTATGAAAAGATATCCAGTATTTATGAAAACACTAAGAAAGATGGTAAGAAAAGATAAAAATACAAGGTGTTGAAAAATGTAAATGAAATAAAAAATAAAACACTTACAGGTTTACTGAGTATTATTTCTTGTAAGGCCTGTTGTCCCTCACACACAGTTTAGGGGAAGTTATTCTGCCCTCATGGTTCATGTGTCTTCTGCCAATGACAGGGACCAATTACACAAACCACTTACTTGTTCATACAGAGCCAGCTTGATTGAGGTACGACTGCATCAGGCCCTGCATTTTTATTCTATCCATCTCTGCATGCATATACAGGTCGAGCACCCTTTACCTGAAACCCTTGGGAAAGACAGCATTTCGGAATTGGGAAAATTTAGATTTTTGGATATTACACGTTAAGTTAGTATGCATAGCAATCTAAGTGTATCCTGTACATTACTCTATGAGCACTACACCACTCACGCTACCTTTTACCAGCTTGAATACAAATGAACAATTATTAAATATGTTTTATTATAACACGCTATATTAAAATAAAAAATACAAACTAACAATTACCGTAAAGTCGTTAATTTCAGCCTTATTAGATCTCCCTAGTGAATTTTTACAGGATGAAAGAGTTTTAGAATAACTGCTACAGTCAGTAAACAATCCACAATACACAGTATGAATACACGGTGATGATACCCATGCCATAGTAATCACTAAATCGCTTCACAGATGCACCATGATCAACTTTTTGCAATAACTAAACTTTCTTAGCGATTGATCATGAATTTCGCTTCCTTTTTATTTTCATACTGTTACCCATAAGAGTATGATGGTCTTTTTGACATGTTCACTATCACAAATGCAATAAATAACCGCAAATGTCTTACAGTATATTAGGAACCAACCACTACGAACCGCTATGATGGATGATGCAGTGCGGGCGGTGTCAGATGTCAGGTTACATTGTAACTAAGTTTGTCAACAAAGAATTCTTTCAGCATGTCAGACCCAGTGATGACAATTTAGCTATTTTGTAGCTAGATTTACACAATTTCGTCTAGCAAATTTTTTTTGCATTTAGCAACATGGAAAAAAATTTGAAGATTTAATTGTACTGTGATTTAATGATTTAAATGTGGTTAATAAGTAAGATAGAGTGCATTTCATTATTTATGTATTAGTTATTAAATGAATTATTTTGAAGTAGTTTTGCACTTATCCGGTGGTAGCAGCATTCTTTTGAGTATAGCACCTTTTTGAGAGCAGACCATTTTTCCTAATCATTGGTGTTGATACATCAAAAAATTTCTGATTTAGGATAATTTCAGTTTTTGGATTTATGGATAAAGGGTGCTCAACCTGTACTCGATGTTACATATGTAAAATCTTCAAATATTGTTAGCAAGTGAACATAAACCTTTTATTGTGTGAGATACAAGCTGTCTCTGGCGCAGAATGATTTTCCCTAAATCAACGTATATACCGTATATACCCGAATATAAGACGACTCTGATTATAAGACGACCCCCCATTCTGAACTCCTAATAAAAGGAAAAAATTTATTAGTCACACAATGACAGAGGTATATTATACTATTGACTAATAAACATTGAACCAATTGAAATAAGCAATTTTGTAGTGTTCGTTGGCATATATAGTTGCTTTCCTTCAAGTGTCTATCAATGACTGATTTTAACTTCTTACAGGACCTACTATAAAGGCGACGTCAATGCAAGCGTTTATTTAGATTATCAATGAAGAGAAGATAACAATAACGCTTTTCTTTCATCTATTTGAACGTTTAATTGGTCTTAAATGAATCGGAGGCAACAATGAGTCTCCTTGGTAACGCCCGGAATGAGTATGAAAAATCCGCAAAATTTTGAAAAAGAAGGCATATTTCTGAAAAATTCGACCATGTAACATGTAAACATTGCAAGAATAAGATAGTATAGAGCTTTAGCCGTTGAATAAAGCAAAAAAGAAGAAAATCGGTCCATATTTACGTATTTTAATGAATGAAGGAAAAAAACCTTGCACTCTGAAAAATCGAAAACCCTGTGTAAACTTATGGGAAAATATAATTATCTCCTGGATTCGAACCCGGGACACTTTAGCAAACGAAAATATTTTTCCATAGCCAGTAGAAACAAAACGCCGTTTACCGCATATCTTTTACAACGAACGGTTCTCGAGAAATACGTCGATATAATTACGAGAAACTTCATACTCACGGACGCACGCAGCTTCACTACGTGCATAATATATAGGATAAAATTCAAAAGAGTATTTGTATTCGAATACATTTGAATCAATTCAATTTCTACTACTACTTTTAATAATCGATTGATTTTAAGAATCGAATATTTCGATTATACTCTGCATTCGGTTCCTCTGTCAGTCAAACTATTACGGACCGCGCGATTATAAGATGACTAGCGATTTTTCGGTCATAAAAATTGGAACAAAACCTCGTCTTATATTCAGGTATATAAGGTACATATTAATTAAGTAAGGGAAGGCTTTTGTCAGTCACAACCCTAAGCAAAGCTTCCCCTCCACTTTCAGTCACTCAGCCACGCTTGAGAGGAACTGGAGGGGAAGGAGATGTGTGAGGGAGGCACGTGGGTACACAGTGAGCAGTGGCGGCAGCAGCAAGTGTTGGGGGCATGCAGGTTGGGCAGCAGAGGGCTTTCTTACCATAATGCTCCACAGAGCTCCAATTTTGGAGCTGTTCGGGCAGTTAGTCTTAGTATTAAAATTCTTTGTGAGAGATAGCAAATTTCCTTTTTCTTATTTTGTTTGTTTACGAGTGTGGTTTTTAATTAAGTCCCTGTCAAAACCGATTAGACTCACCAACCTCCTAACAGCTGTGTGATACCTGAGTTCCTTTAGCATAGAATAATTTCCCATAAACCCGTTTTTTCCTATTTCCCACATTTAGTGGTTGGAGTATGAATGACAACTGATCACTCACAAGGAATAATATTCTGTAAACTTATGTTCAATTTATTTAAATTAATTAATCAATTTAACTGCATTTTTCCGGAGTCTTACGTTTCCAAACAGTTTGGAGAGGCGCAACAAAAACAAATGCAAAAAAAGGCAGTGTCTTTGTCTTTATTTGGGTCCCAATTAGGAGGTGTAAGAGATGATCATTATTTTTCAGCAACCTCCTAATTTTAGGCAGTTGGGAGCATGTAGCAATACATTTGCCCATTTCCACCCTAACTACCAACATGTAAGTCAAATTCCTGCCTTTCCATGAGGAGGAGAAGGAAAGTCGTTCATAATGTCAGAGTCCTCTTCTTCCCAGTCATTGAAATTGTCATTATCCCCATCGACTTCTAAGCCCATCTGCCCCCCTCCTGCAAACAGGCAGTCTAATGCAGTCGCAGCAACACTGTTTCTCCTGGCTAGCATAGGAGTTGTTTGCGACCACTTGTTGATCCTTGGGTCGTAGCGCTCCACTGAGCTTAAGCTTGAGCTCCCGTCGTTGCCACCAACAGCATAAAGGTGTCCATTGACTTGCACCAGTTCGTGTGTTGCTCTGTAAAACAAATTTTCTGAAGTTAATGCTTATCTGTGTAAAGAACTTTTGCAAGCGTTTCATTACCAAAAACAACATCATCTTTGAAAATAAACAATAATGACTCTGGTTTATACTTTCTGCATACATAGTATAGGGGAAAGTATTATTTTCATGAAAAAAATCGAAATTGAGATTTAAACAGAAATACACGTTTTGTGGTCCCTAGTACGTTTTTGACTATTTTTGCAATTATGTCAGTGTGTATGTGTGATAGGAATTTTGTGGGCGCTCTAACTTGAAAAGTATTTGCCATTTCAGTACAAAATTTCAAATATAATATTTTCATCATAAGGTCAAGAGCTGATTAGTTTTTGGAAAATATAGGTCAACTGGAAGTGGAGGTTTATTCTTGATGGGAAAAGTAAAAAAAAATCTGATGTGGCCAACACATGACTTTCTCCATATTTGGGGTATAGATATTTAAATTCTTTTTATGAATAGCATTATAAGGCAAAATTATTATTTCGTATCGTAAAAGTATACACTCGTCCTTATTGCCGTAAATTTTGAATATATTCACATAATCCACCGCTACATGGTGGTGGCGCTGTATACTGCAAATTAAGAAAAGGCAAAATATCTCCGAAATGGATGGTTCTACGAAAATTTGTTTAAAACAAAACTTGGAAAAATATTATTCTCTACAACTTTGGTCCTCACAAAGATTACCATTAACGAAGTTTTTAAGGAGAAAACCGAAAAACCGGTTATTTATAAATAACTCCTAAACAATAACTACAATAGAAAATTGTTTCAAATGAATGTTGTAGCAAATTACATTCTCTATAACTTTTGTATAGAATTGCATATACAATAATGATGTTTTAACGAAGAAATATCGCAAAAACTGAATCGGGTTACGAATAAATCTCGACTTCCGGTTACCCGTTATTGTCCAATATCTCATCAGTTATTTGTGCTCATGTTAAAGTGTAATATATGAAGTTTGGTAACGATATGGCGCCCACTTTTTGAGTTAGAGCGCCCACAATCACACACATGCACGTGCACACACACACACACAGACATCATTCCGAAAATAGTCTAAACGTGTTCTAGGGACCTCAAAACGTGTATTTCCATTAAAATCTCGAAGTCGATTTTTTCGTGAATACAATACTTTCCCATTACTAGGTATGGAGAAAGTAATTATACCACAATTAAAAAATCTGATGTGGCCAACACATGACTTTCTCCATATTTGGGGTATAGCTATTTAAATTATTATGAATAGCATTATAAGGCAAAATTATTATTTCGTATCGTAAAAGAAGACACGTCCTTGTTGCCATAAATTACGTATATTTTGAATATGTTTACAGAATTCACCGCTACATGATGTATACTGTATACTGGTATTAAGAAAAAGCAAAATATCTCCGAAATGGATGTTCTATGAAAATTTGTTTCAAACAAAACTTGGAAGAAATATTATTCTCTACAACTTTGGTCCTCACGAAGATTACAAATAACGATGTTTTTAAAGAGATATTTGACGGAAACCGAAAAACCGATTATTTATAAATAATTCCTACACAATAACTGCTATGGAAAATTGTTTCAAATAAAAGTTGTAGGAAATTACATTCTCTATAACCTTCGTCTAGAATTGTATATACAATAACGATGTTTTAATGGAGAAATATCGCAAAAACCGAATTGGGTTTCAAATAAACCTCGACTTCCAGTTAACTGTTATTGTCCAAAAACTAATCAGTTCTTTGTGCTCATGCTAAAGTGTTATATATGAAGTTTGGTAACTATATGGCAAGTACCTTTTGAGTTAGAGCGCCCACAATCACATACACACACATCCACACACACGCACACAGACATCATTCCGAAAAGTCTAAACGTGTTCTAGGTACCTCAAAACGTATTTCCGTTGAAATCTCGAAGTTGATTTTTTTCGTGATTACAATACTTTCTCATTACTACGTATGGAGAAAGTAAAAAATCTGATGTGGCTAACACATGCCTTTCTCCATATTTAGGGTATAGATATTTAAATTAATATGAATAGCATTATAAGGCAAAATTATTATTTCGTATCATAAAAGAATACAGTCATCCTTATTGCCGTAAATAATATTTTGAATATGTTTACAGAATTCACTGCTAGATGCTGGTGCTGTATACTGGAAATTTACATCTGTCTGTTTTAGCAAACCTTCAATATCTGTGCATTCATGTTCATTATTTAATTTTATTAAAACCCTATAAATATAGATCTATATAAATAAAATTGTAACCTCTGTCTGTACATTTGTTTTTTTGTCGGGGTTTTACTTTTTTTGTGTGTTTTGCATCACAAGAAGACATTTGAACCGGTTTGCACAATTGTTGTCTGTCTGTTTGTTTGTTACCGCATCACGCAAAAACGGCTGGTTACACTGGTCCAGCTTGAAATATAGGCTATGCCGTGTATCTCAAAAAAAATTTTAAGTGGGGGTTTAGGGGTGTCACTGATTTGGTTTTTCGACGATAACTCTCGAGTGAATTAACTTAGGAAGTTCAAATTTTAATATTTGTCACTTTCAATACAAGTATAAGATAAAGTTTGTAGATAGGCAAAATCAGACCAAGGGGAGGGGGGTTATGGAGGGAGGGCGCCAGTAAGAGAAATTGCTGATTTCAAGATAACGGTTGATTGATTTCCTGATCTACCTGATTTTCCTGAATTTCCTAATTTTGCTGATTTTCCTGATTTTTCTGAATTTCCTGATTTACCTGAATTTCATGATTTTCCTGAATTTCCCGATGTTCCTGAATTTCCTTATTTACCTGATTTTTATGATATTCCTGATTTACGTAAATTTCTCAATTTCCCGATTTACCTGATATTCCTTATTAAATTGTTTGAAATAAAAGATGTAGGAAAATCAGGAAATACAGGAAAATCAGGAAATTCAGGAAACTCAGGAAATTCAGGAACATCAGAAAATACAGGTAAATCAGGAAATTCAGGAAAATCAGGCAAATCAGGAAAATCTGGAAATTCAGGAAAATCAGTAAAATCAGGAAATTCAGGTAAATCAGGAAAATCATCAAATTCAGGAAATTCAGGTAAATCAGAAAAATCAGGAAATTCAGGAAAATCAGGAAATTCAGGAAAATCAGGAAATTAAGGAAAATCAGGAAATTCAGGAAAATCAGTAAAATCAGGAAATTCAGGAAAATCAAGACGTTCAGGAAAATCAGGAAATTCAGGTAAATCAGGAAAATCAGCAAATTCAGGAAATTCAGGTAAATCAGAAAAATCAGGAAATTCAGGAAAATCAGGAAATTCAGGAAAATCAGGTAAATCAGAAAAATCAGGAAATTCAGGAAAATCAGGAAATTCAGGAAAATCAGGAAATTCAGGAATAACAGGGAAATTATTTTCCTGAATTTGCTGATTTTCCTGATTTTTCTGATTTACCTAAATTTCCTGATTTCCCTGATTTTCCTGAGTTTCCGGTTTTTACTGAATTTCCTGATTTTTGTGATTTACCTGAATTTCTTGATTTTTCTGATTTACCTGATTTTCCTGAATTTCCTGAATTTCCTGATTTTCCTGAGTTTCCGGTTTTTCCTGAATTTTCTGATTTTCGTGATCTACCTGAATTTCTTGATTTTTCTGAATTTCCTGATTTTCATGAATTTCCTGATGTTCCTGAATTTCCTTATTTACCTGATTTTTATGATATTCCTGATTTACGTAAATTTCTCAATTTCCCGATTTACCTGATATTCCTTATTAAATTGTTTGAAATAAAAGATGTAGGAAAATCAGGAAATACAGGAAAATCAGGAAACTCAGGAAATTCAGGAACATCAGAAAATACAGGTAAATCAGGAAATACAGGTAAATCAGGAAATTCAGGAAAATCAGGCAAATCAGGAAAATCTGGAAATTCAGGAAAATCAGTAAAATCAGGAAATTCAGGAAGTTCAGGAAAATCAGGAAATTCAGGAAAATCAGGAAATTCAGGTAAATCAGGAAAATCAGCAAATTCAGGAAAATTAGGAAATTCAAGAAAATCAGGGAATTCAGGAAAATCAGATAAATCAGGAAATTCAGGAAAATCAGGAAATTCAGGAAAATCAGTAAAATCAGGAAATTCAGGAAAATCAAGACGTTCAGGAAAATCAGGAAATTCAGGAAAATCAGGAAAATCAGCAAATTCAGGAAATTCAGGTAAATCAGAAAAATCAGGAAATTCAGGAAATTCAGTAAAATCAGGAAATTAAGGAAAATCAGGAAATTCAGGAAAATCAGTAAAATCAGGAAATTCAGGAAAATCAAGACGTTCAGGAAAATCAGGAAATTCAGGTAAATCAGGAAAATCAGCAAATTCAGGAAATTCAGGTAAATCAGAAAAATCAGGAAATTCAGGAAAATCAGGAAATTCAGGAAAATCAGGAAATTCTGGAATAACAGGGAAATTATTTTCCTGAATTTGCTGAATTTGCTGATTTTCCTGAATTTCCTGATTTTTCTGATTTACCTGATTTTCCTGAATTTCCTGTTTTTCCTGAATTTGCTGATTTTCCTGATTTACCTGAATTTCCTGATTTTCCTGAACGTCTTGATTTTCCTGAATTTCCTTATGTTCCTGAATTTCCTTATTTACCTGATTTTTATGATATTCCTGATTTACGTAAATTTCTCAATTTCCCGATTTACCTGATATTCCTTATTAAATTGTTTGAAATAAAAGATGTAGGAAAATCAGGAAATACAGGAAAATCAGGAAATTCAGGAAACTCAGGAAATTCAGGAACATCAGAAAATACAGGTAAATCAGGAAATACAGGTAAATCAGGAAATTCAGGAAAATCAGGCAAATCAGGAAAATCTGGAAATTCAGGAAAATCAGTAAAATCAGGAAATTCAGGAAAATCAGGAAATTCCGGAAAATCAGGAAATTCAGGTAAATCAGGGAATTCAGGAAAATCAGATAAATCAGGAAAATCAGTAAAATCAGGAAATTCAGGAAAATCAGGTAAATCAGGAAAATCAGCAAATTCAGGAAATTCAGGTAAATCAGAAAAATCAGGAAATTCAGGAAAATCAGGAAATTCAGGAAAATCAGGAAATTCAGGAAAATCAGGAAATTCAGGAAAATCAGTAAAATCAAGAAATTCAGGAAAATCAAGACGTTCAGGAAAATCAGGAAATTCAGGTAAATCAGGAAAATCAGCAAATTCAGGAAATTCAGGCAAATCAGAAAAATCAGGAAATTCAGGAAAATCAGGTAAATCAGAAAAATCAGGAAATTCAGGAAAATCAGGAAATTCAGAAAAATCAGGAAATTCAGGAAAATCAGGAAATTCAGGAAGTTCAGGAAAATCAGGAAATTCAGGAAAATCAGGAAATTCAGGTAAATCAGAAAAATCAGGAAATTCAGGAAAATCAGGAAATTCAGGAAAATCAGGAAATTAAGGAAAATCAGGAAATTCAGGAAAATCAGTAAAATCAGGAAATTCAGGAAAATCAAGACGTTCAGGAAAATCAGGAAATTCAGGTAAATCAGGAAAATCAGCAAATTCAGGAAATTCAGAAAAATCAGGAAATTCAGGAAAATCAGGAAATTCAGGAAAATCAGGTAAATCAGAAAAATCAGGAAATTCAGGAAAATCAGGAAATTCAGGAAAATCAGGAAATTCAGGAAAATCAGGAAATTCAGGAAAATCAGGAAATTCAGGAATAACAGGGAAATTATTTTCCTGAATTTGCTGATTTTCCTGATTTTTCTGATTTACCTAAATTTCCTGATTTCCCTGATTTTCCTGAGTTTCCGGTTTTTCCTGAATTTCCTGATTTTTGTGATTTACCTGAATTTCTTGATTTTTCTGATTTACCTGATTTTCCTGAATTTCCTGATTTTCCTGATTTTCCTGAGTTTCCGGTTTTTCCTGAATTTTCTGATTTTCGTGATCTACCTGAATTTCTTGATTTTTCTGAATTTCCTGATTTTCATGAATTTCCTGATGTTCCTGAATTTCCTTATTTACCTGATTTTTATGATATTCCTGATTTACGTAAATTTCTCAATTTCCCGATTTACCTGATATTCCTTATTAAATTGTTTGAAATAAAAGATGTAGGAAAATCAGGAAATACAGGAAATTCAGGAAACTCAGGAAATTCTGGAACATCAGAAAATACAGGTAAATCAGGAAATACAGGTAAATCAGGAAATTCAAGAAAATCAGGCAAATCAGGAACATCTGGAAATTCAGGAAAATCAGTAAAATCAGGAAATTCAGGAAAATCAGGAAATTCCGGAAAATCAGGAAATTCAGGTAAATCAGGGAATTCAGGAAAATCAGATAAATCAGGGAATTCAGGAAAATCAGATAAATCAGGAAAATCAGTAAAATCAGGAAATTCATGAAAATCAGGTAAATCAGGAAAATCAGCAAATTCAGGAAATTCAGGTAAATCAGAAAAATCAGGAAATTCAGGAAAATCAGGAAATTCAGGAAAATCAGGAAATTCAGGAAAATCAGGAAATTCAGGAAAATCAGTAAAATCAGGAAATTCAGGAAAATCAAGACGTTCAGGAAAATCAGGAAATTCAGGTAAATCAGGAAAATCAGCAAATTCAGGAAATTCAGGCAAATCAGAAAAATCAGGAAATTCAGGAAAAACAGGAAAATCAGGTAAATCAGAAAAATCAGGAAATTCAGGAAAATCAGGAAATTCAGAAAAATCAGGAAATTCAGGAAAATCAGGAAATTCAGGAAGTTCAGGAAGTTCAGGAAAATCAGGAAATTCAGGAAAATCAGGAAATTCAGGTAAATCAGAAAAATCAGGAAATTCAGGAAAATCAGGAAATTCAGGAAAATCAGGAAATTAAGGAAAATCAGGAAATTCAGGAAAATCAGTAAAATCAGGAAATTCAGGAAAATCAAGACGTTCAGGAAAATCAGGAAATTCAGGTAAATCAGGAAAATCAGCAAATTCAGGAAATTCAGAAAAATCAGGAAATTCAGGAAATTCAGGAAAATCAGGTAAATCAGAAAAATCAGGAAATTCAGGAAAATCAGGAAATTCAGGAAAATCAGGAAATTCAGGAAAATCAGGAAATTCAGGAATAACAGGGAAATTATTTTCCTGAATTTGCTGATTTTCCTGATTTTTCTGATTTACCTAAATTTCCTGATTTCCCTGATTTTCCTGAGTTTCCGGTTTTTCCTGAATTTCCTGATTTTTGTGATTTACCTGAATTTCTTGATTTTTCTGATTTACCTGATTTTCCTGAATTTCCTGATTTTCCTGAGTTTCCGGTTTTTCCTGAATTTTCTGATTTTCGTGATCTACCTGAATTTCTTGATTTTTCTGAATTTCCTGATTTTCATGAATTTCCTGATCCTGAATTTCCTTATTTACCTGATTTTTATGATATTCCTGATTTACGTAAATTTCTCAATTTCCCGATTTACCTGATATTCCTTATTAAATTGTTTGAAATAAAAGATGTAGGAAAATCAGGAAATACAGGAAAATCAGGAAATTCAGGAAACTCAGGAAATTCAGGAACATCAGAAAATACAGGTAAATCAGGAAATACAGGTAAATCAGGAAATTCAGGAAAATCAGGCAAATCAGGAAAATCTGGAAATTCAGGAAAATCAGTAAAATCAGGAAATTCAGGAAAATCAGGAAATTCAGGTAAATCAGGGAATTCAGGAAAATCAGATAAATCAGGGAATTCAGGAAAATCAGATAAATCAGGAAAATCAGTAAAATCAGGAAATTCAGGAAAATCAGGTAAATCAGGAAAATCATCAAATTCAGGAAATTCAGGTAAATCAGAAAAATCAGGAAATTCAGGAAAATCAGGAAATTCAGGAAAATCAGGAAATTCAGGAAAATCAGGAAATTCAGGAAAATCAGTAAAATCAGGAAATTCAGGAAAATCAAGACGTTCAGGAAAATCAGGAAATTCAGGTAAATCAGGAAAATCAGCAAATTCAGGAAATTCAGGCAAATCAGAAAAATCAGGAAATTCAGGAAAAACAGGAAATTCAGGAAAATCAGGTAAATCAGAAAAATCAGGAAATTCAGGAAAATCAGGAAATTCAGAAAAATCAGGAAATTCAGGAAAATCAGGAAATTCAGGAAAATCAGGAAGTTCAGGAAAATCAGGAAATTCAGGAAAATCAGGAAATTCAGGTAAATCAGGAAAATCAGCAAATTCAGGAAAATTAGGAAATTCAAGAAAATCAGGGAATTCAGGAAAATCAGATAAATCAGGAAATTCAGGAAAATCAGGAAATTCAGGAAAATCAGTAAAATCAGGAAATTCAGGAAAATCAAGACGTTCAGGAAAATCAGGAAATTCAGGTAAATCAGGAAAATCAGCAAATTCAGGCAAATCAGAAAAATCAGGAAATTCAGGAAAATCAGGAAATTCAGGAAAATCAGGTAAATCAGAAAAATCAGGAAATTCAGGAAAATCAGGAAATTCAGGAAAATCAGGAAATTCAGGAAAATCAGGAAATTCAGGAATAACAGGGAAATTATTTTCCTGAATTTGCTGATTTTCCTGATTTTCCTGATTTTTCTGATTTACCTGAATTTCCTGATTTCCCTGATTTTCCTGAGTTTCCGGTTTTTCCTGAATTTCCTGATTTTTGTGATTTACCTGAATTTCTTGATTTTTCTGATTTACCTGATTTTCCTGAATTTCCTGATTTTCCTGAATTTCCTGATTTTTCTGATTTACCTGAATTTCTTGATTTTTCTGATTTACCTGATTTTCCTGAATTTCCTGATTTTCCTGATTTACATGAATTTCCTGATTTTACAGAATTTCCTGATTTTCTTTATTATCTATATCTAATACACAGTGAGAAAGGTGACAAAGGACTACTTCCTTATCTGTAATTGGACGGCAGGTACTGATTAGACTACGCATATTTTCCCAAGTAGATCTGAATCAAATTTGGTACGATTCTGGAGGGCTCCCTGAAATAATTCATACGTAGTTTTTGTTTCTCTCTGCCCGTTGTATTCAACACGGCGGCTGAGTTAATTCTTAAATAACGTATGATCTAGAATTCCGATCGGATTTGAAACAAATTTTCCCGGGCAACGCCGGGAATTTCTGCTAGTAAATAAATAAACTAGCCTTATATTCATTTTTTGAGAAATATGAACTACTGTATCTGCCCGAATACAAGCCGATGTTTTTTGTCAAAATCTATCATGAAAAAATCACCCGTCGGCTTAAATGCGAGTCCGAGGAAAACTTGGGTTATGGTTAAATCTCGAAGTCTCTCATTGCCTTCGCGTTCAAATGATAGTACTACATTTTTCATAAAGTAAATATTTGACCTACGATGAATATATATAAAATATCTTGGCGAGATCGCTTACGTAAATTGACGGTTACACAAAATGCATTGACAGCTTTGAATGCTCAACTGTTTGTATTTCGGTAAAATTTTACATGGAACGTGTATAATTATAAAAATGCAGTTTCTTAAGGCAATGTATATGCTAATTTCATTGGAAATAGACTTGGATGAAAAAATATCTCGGCAAGATCGCTTGCGTAAATTGATGGTTACGCAAAATGCGTTGACGGCTTTGAATGCTCAACTGTTTGAATTTCGGTAAAACTTTACATGGAACGTGTATAATTATAAAAATTCAGTTTCTTAAGGCAATGTATATGCTAATTTCATTGAAATAGACTTGGATGAAAAAATATCTTGGCGAGATCGCTTGCGTAAATTGACGGTTACGCAAAATGCGTTGATGGCTTTGAACGCTCAACTGTTTGAATTTCGGTAAAACTTTAGATAGAATGAGTATAATTATAAAAATGCAATTTCTTAAGGCAATGTAAATGCTAATTTCATTGGAAATAGACTTGGATGAAGAATTTCTTGGCGAGGTCGCTGTTACTATATTTGACCTTTTGTGAAAATGAAGATGAATGAAATTATTGTTACTGAATGTGAAACATTATTCAACGATGCAAAATTATTAATTGGAGTAATATTTCAAAATGTCAACAACTAAACCATTTCCCACACATTTCTTTGATCTCAAATAATGTATTCTAATTGTAAGATGCGCATGAATGCCTGGTACACTTCAGCATAAAATCTACGAAATTTACGTTTTTGCCAAAAAATTGTGGAAATTTTTGGGGAGTCGGCTTAAATCCGGGGTCGGCTTCTACTCGGGCAGATACGGTATTTGGTATTATTGAAGACATAAACTCAAGTAACTGTACAAAATTTGATCAAAATCGTTAGAGCCATTTCTGAGAAAATCAAATTGTTGTTAAAAATGCGTAGAATAAACTTCCCTTAATTATTGAGGAATGTCAACCATATCTTCAGCTACTATTCTGTATGATAAAATGCCTAAGTACGAGATTTCCTTCATTTTCACTCTACCATTTAGGCTCTAGAGCCAGTAACAGACAGATAGACGGCATTGCAAAAATCACTTTTTCGGATTTAGCTACACCTAAAACGTATATTTTCATTAACATCTCTAAGTCAAATTTTTTTGCGATTGCAATACTTTCTCAATATACTTCGTATATGAGAAAGCAAAAATAAAGAAATGATTAGGGTAATTTATCATGCACCTTAGCAGATAGATCATCAATTAAAATTGAAGATTTTCAGACTTAGAGGGCAGAATTGTTGTAATGGAATGTTTGATTTTATCCTTGCACCATCTTACCTGTTATTATACATTAGGTGTGTCAATGTTTTACTTGATGATTCCTTTTTGTGGATTAATTTTTGTGATGAATGAACTCATTGCTGATGAATGAGATGTCTTACCTGCGAGTAAGCATAGGGGCAATGGGCTCCCATGCATTGCGCCTCACGTTCAGCCTCTCTCCACTTGACATGCACATGGTCCCATCATTGCCACCGACGCAATACACGGCAGCACCTCCTCCACCTTCATCTCCTGACAAGGCTGCCACTCCACTACTCGATCGGCGACTGCTCATTGCAGGTAAAGTTATCCATCGGCCTTCTCTTGGGTCTAGCCGCTCCACACTTGCCTGGTAATTGCTTGAATCAAAACCCCCTACAGCGTAGATGCATTTTTCTGGGAAATGAAATTAGTATGTTGTTAAACTGTATTAATTTCTTTTGTAATTATGAGTAAATATATAAACCTTTGATTTCAGGTGGTTAAGTGTTTCAAATTTACTAATTTGACAGCAGTTTCAACACACACCTAGTACTGCAAGACGACAGTAGCGGCGCCTTGTGACCATAGCAGGACATGAAGTCCATACTGCTGTGAGTGGATCGAATCTTTCCACACTACTGAGGCAGGATGCTCCATCATATCCTCCGCAGACGTAAGCTAATCCATCAAAACTGCATATACCTTTAATAAACAGCAACTTAAGAATTTAAAGGGACATATTTTAACCAAAAACAAAACAAGCAATTAAGAATTTAAAAATAATTCAAAAACAAAATCTTTTTCTTTTGCAAAAACTAATTTACCTTAATCACTGTCTTAAAGTGATCCAGACATCTGATGTCAAACTTGTCCTTTGTCGTCAGAAATACTCTCTCAGGAAATACAATTTTCATATGAAATTAAAATTTTGCAGATGCCTTTCTACCCAGAATCCATCTACCCCAGCGTGAGGAATGAAAATACTTTCCCAAAGGAACCATTGCTCTATCTTCTACTGGTTACTAGTTATCAATGATTTTATGAAAAAGTTCAAATTTTTAACTAATAGTGAACATTGTACAGGCATAAAATGGCAAGCAAAATACGCAAAAATTTTTGCCAATTAGGCATTATCACTTCGTTTGCCATCTATTGGTCAAAATGACAACTCAGGTGGAAATCTGTATTTTAGCTATTGTTTCTACTGTCAGAACACAACATCAATGTTATGATTATGAAGTAGTTCAATTTCTTAGTGCTAAAGGCAGGGCAGTGTCGATTCAATCAAAATGCTCCTCGCTCAGGGGTCAGCAACCTTTTTGACAAGAGGAGCCATTTTTTCCAAATTTGTATAGAATCCAACATACGAAGACCCGCAGAACATGTTAATCGAAAATATTTATTAAATATATTAAAACTACATTTAATGATATCTATTCATTTAAAAGCTGTGCACACATACCCATAAAATGATGTTTTGGAGATAATTCGTAAAACTCTGATGTGGTCAACATATGCCTTTCTCCATATTTGGGGTATAGATATTTAAATTATTATAAATAGCATTATAAGGCAAAATTATTATTTCCTATCGTAAAAGAATACAGTCGTCCTTATTGCCATAAATTAGGTGTATTCTGAATATGTTTACAAATTCACCGCTGCATGGTGGTGGCGCTGTATACTGGAAATTTACGAATAAGCAAAATATCTCCGAAATGGCTGGTTCTACGAAAATTTGTTTCAAATGAAACTTGGAAGAAATATTATTCTCTACAACTTTGGTCCTCACGAAGATGACCAATTACGACGTTTTTAAGGAGATATTTGACGGAAACCAAAAAAACATTATTTATAAATAATTCCTAAAGAATAACTGCTATGGAAAATTGTTTCAAATAACAGTTGTAGGAAATTATATTCTCTATAATATTTGTATCGAGTTGTATATACAATAATGATGTTTTAACGGAGAAATATCGCAAAAACTGAATCGAGTTTCGAATAAACCTCGACTTCCAGTTAACCGGTATTGTCCAAAAACTAATCAGTTCTTTGTGCTCATGCTAAAGTGTTATATATGAAATTTGGTATTAATATGACAAGTACTTTTTGTGTTAGAGCGCCCACAATCACTACATCCATCCACACACACACACACACATCATTCCGAAAATAGTCTAAATGTGTTCTAGGGACCTCAAAACGTGTATTTCCGTTGAAATCTCGAAGTTGGTTTTTTTCAGGATTACAATACTTTCCCTATATTACCGGGTTATCGGTAGTTATAACAAAGTATTGGTAGTTATAAACACAATATCGGGAGTTATAAACACATTATCGGCAGTTATAAACACAATATCGGGAGTTATAAACACATTATCGATAGTTATAAACACAGCCTTACCCATTAATTAGTGCGGTTCAAGATGGAAGGAAAATTGTGCGTAATTAGCGATGATGACTCCAATGCCAGTGTAAAGGAATTAAATGAGGTACCTGTAAAGTCAAGAAAAAAAAGAACAACTGTTACTGACGAGAAAATAGAAATATTTCACAACATGAGGAGAGAAGGTGAGCCTCCAACTAAAATGGCAAAACATTTAGGTGATTTACAAACTCTTGCAAAAAGTGCATGAGGCAGAAGAAGATTCAAAAGAGGTTGATTTGAAAAGAAAAAGGTCTGGACCCAGAGCACAGCAGGTGACGAATTTATCTGACAAAATATGTGAAATAATCCAAAGTGACTGCTCCTTGACCCAGAGAGGCATACAGGAAAAATTAAGAGAACGTGAAGCGATCTGTTCCCAATCTACAATATCTGAAAACCTAAAAAAATTGGTATTACACGAAAATGCTTAAAAAGAAGAGTTATGAAAACAATAACTCCAGAAATTATTTCAAAAAGACAGATGTACCCCTGTGAAACTGTCTGTTTCATCAGGTAGAATTTTATTTCTTGACGAAAAAGGATTTAATTTACATAGCACAAATAATTATTGGTATTCACCAAAAACACTGAGGCTATCAGAATGGTTCCTACCAATTGGGGGAGAAACATCAGCTTGATCGCTATAATCACAATTAACAGAATTGGAAATTTCAATATAAAAGACGGATCCTATAACACAGATTTTTTTATTGAATTTCTTGAAGACTGTAAATCTAAGGATATATTTAAAGAAGGTCACATTTTAGTTATGGATAATGTAAAATTTCACCACAGTCAAAATGTGATTTCTTGGCTTGAAATGAATGAGGTCAGCTACAAATTTATCCCTCCATATACTCCACAGTTAAATCCGACAGAAGAAGTTTTTAGTGTTCTCAAATCTAGGTATCATGCAATACGTCCCATTCCTGAATCATTCACGCAGATTTATGAGTACATAGTAAGATGTATAGAAAATATGAATAGTGACAGAACATTGAGATTTGAAGCATTTTGTAACAACATGGAGAAGTATAGCGATTTGGCGTTTCAAGGCCTTCCCTTGTAGGTAAGTTTGAGTTTTTCCTTTTTACGTGTCATTAGTTTGCTTTGAATAACGTTATTTTAAAGTCATTTTTAAAAAATTTAAAATTATTTTAAAATAAAATTTGATCTGTGATAGATTTGTGTATATATGTATTCATCTGAAGCTGTGGTTCTCCGACAGATTCGTCAGGCAACTCCTCTGTACAACTGGCATTTGGCCGCGGTTAGCGATCAAAAGAATACATGACAACCAAAAAAGAAAGATTTCTCGGTAAAGAAGACCAAGAAGAGATTGTTTTTATTTTACTTATCATTCGTAATCATTTTTTGTTAACAACTTTAAATTGTTTTATGAAGTTCTAGTTAATAATTCTTATAGTGTTGTAATTTAAGGATGATTTATTGTCTTAAAAAAGGTATTACCAACTAAATGCTGTCGTGTTTAATTAATTTACGAGCTAGCCTCGTAAAAGCAAAAATATGACATAGACATTCCTTCCTATCAAGAATTATTCCAAGCTATTACTAATGTAATACAATGTAGTTCCGAAGACCATGTTCCGTCAACTCATACTTTCTTCTTCGTAAACACTTTAATCTTATCATCTACGACTTCTCTCTATAATACATAATAGTCACATCATTTCTTGAACAATTAAGTACACATTACCATTAGAATACCTAATTACATACTAAGAGATTGTAGTACTGTCTGTATATGTAAGATGCGAACACTCTTCCTTCATCCATTTTTCACTCATTCTTATTAATTTAGTAGTTATCATCGCTTTCCACTAGTAATTAGGTTTTGATTTATGATTCAATTTCATCGGGTACTGTCTTCGCGAAGCAGCAACTACCGTATAAAGTAAGTATAACGAAAGAAATAACTTCGAAAAAATACATATTATTTATATATTTTTATCAGGAACCTCATTTCTTTTCATTGTTAAACTAAAAATTATATCTTCACTTTTATTTACTAATTAAAATCACCTATTTATTACTATGTTTAAATGGCTTTCCATATTGAAAAATTACTTGTTAATGCATGGGGGTATGGCTGTGTTTATAACTATCGATAATGTGTTTATAACTCCCGATATTGTGTTTGTAACTGCCAATAATGTGTTTATAACTCCTGATATTGTGTTTATAACTGCTGATAATGTGTCCATATCTACCGATATTTTGTTTATAACTACCGATACTTTGTTTATAACTACCGATACTTTGTTTATAACTACCGATAATCCTGTATGTATGGAGAAAGTAAAAAGAACTTGAGAAACAAAAGAATATTTTACATAATTTTTTATTCAATGAAAATATGAATAAACATTCAAATGAAGCAAATAAAGAGATTCTTTCAGAAAATGAATCTAGAACTATAGATGAAAATGAGAAAGTTATAAATGAAATTTTTACTCAACAGCTCATACTGGATTCTTCTATTGAAAATGATTATATTATTATCAACTGAGACCGTCATTGTCATCTGGTATGCTTTAAGTGGGAGAGTGGGCATCGGGAGCCACAGGTCATTCCTCAAAGAGCCGCAGGTTGCTGACCCCTGGACTAGAGCCACCGCAACCAAATAGATTTTTGGAAAATTTGAACTTTTGCAAGGGAAAATACAGTAGTTTTAAAATATTCACCCTCTATATGTAATTGGCAAAAATCATGCACCCAAAATCACCTATTATAAAAGGAGTTTTCTAATAAATAGTCGTCTTGCTCTCGTCTGAACTTGATGCGCTCATGATTCACAAATCACAATGTCCCCCGACTAGTCTGAATACTCTACCCATGCCGGTCTGTCAAGTCGGGTCTGGTCTGATCCACTTTCAGCATAACCACTGAACAACAAAAAAGTTATCAATTTTAATATTTAATGTTCCATTTCATGTTTTATTTACGAGACCATTTGTTGATGGAAGCCAACAAAGCATAATGTACCTTGTTTACAGGGGTTTCAAAGAATTTTTTTGGCAGACAATTAAAAAACATGAAAATGACACAAAGTAGAAGCTTTTGGGCAGAGGCCCTTCCTCAGCGATGGAGAGAAACGTACTGTTTGAAGTGACACACTGGGAGAGATATGGGAAGGTGAGAGGGGAGAATAATGTAAGGAGTTTGGGGATAGGAGGATGCAGGGAAGGGAGATGGCCAATAAGGTTAGCCGAGGTTGTGATGGGGGGGAGGGGAAAGAGACGAGAAGTAGAATGTGGGCAAGTTCCCACTGTCAAAGTAGGGAGGCGAGGGTGTCGTCCGGTAGAGCACAGATGTTCCTTACAATGTAGCAATTATTAAAGCTTACATTGTGTAAGTTAGTGTGAGAGGCCACCAGAATGGGATACCTGTATATACACGCATGCATGCGTGCATGCACGCGAATGAATGATCACACACACATCTTGTGTGTATCAGTTATGCCAGGAAGACCAAAATGGTTATTAGTTCCCTGGGCCCTCCAAAGTATTTATCTCACCCAGAATTTAGTATGATTGGTTGAATGGCAATTTTACTTCATATGAGTGGATGTGGAAACAATTCAGTACTGTATGACTTAAAAATGCTTTTGAATATTTTTACAATGAGCAATTATTTTACCCAGACAGCTTCTTTTGGTGCCCATTGGTGTCACCGGTGACCACTGATTTGTGAGAGGGTTGTAACATTCTACAGTTGCCAGGTCTGTTGCTCCATCGTACCTTTAAAAGGAAAAATAGCAGCATTTAAATTTTTTGCAGAAAGATTATAAAAGTAGTAAGTTGCTGATATCTATTATGACTTTATTAACCAGTAAACAAATAATTGTTTATTGATTTCTGATATTAAAGAAGGGTTTTATACCTATACTTACGTCTGCAGTATTCAAGCCTCGTTTTTACTTTCTCCATACATATTAGAGGGAAAGTATTGTGATCACGAAAAAAATTGACTTCGAGATTTCAACGGAAATACACGTTTTGAGGTCCCTAGAACACGTTTAGACTATTTTCGGAATGATGTGTGTGTGTGTATGGACGTATGTGATTGTAGGCACTCTAACTCAAAAAGTACTTGTCATATTAATACCAAATTTCATATATAACACTTTAGCATGAGCACAAAGAACTGATTAGTTTTTGGACAATACCGGTTAACTGGAAGTCGAGGTTTATTCGAAACCCGATTCGGTTTTTGCGATATTTCTCCGTTAAAACATCATTATTGTATATACAACTCGATACAAATATTATAGAGAATATAATTTCCTACAAATGTTATTTGATACAATTTTCCATAGCAGTTATTCTTTAGGAATTATTTATAAATAGTGTTTTTTCGGTTTCCGTCAAATATCTTACAAACGTCATTATTTGTAATCCTCGCATATAATCCTTTGAGTAAGTTCTGAGGTAAACTCTTATCCAGCCTGCCGAGGCACTCGTGACTTCTTCTATGGCTTGACAAAGCACTCAAATATATGAATGGGGCCCGCCACGTAAAACAGTTGCACTCCCCTGTCGTAAAGTATTGGTACTATCAAAATAGTTTACAAATAAAACTTGTAGAACTAGTAAACTAGAGTATTTCTTTTCCTACACATGTTTATTGTAGGAGTATCCCTTTCCAAAACTAAACATTTATACCATAATTAGAGATTTTATAATATTTTTTGGCTCTCTTGGAATGGAACCCCCCCTATAACATGTAAATCTATGTTCGACTTTCGTACATTCCACTTTCGGACACGTTTTCAGGAACGCATTATATACGAATGTTGAGGACTGCCTGTACTATATTTTTTGTAAAGTAAATATTTGACCTACGATGAATATTAACCTCTCATGACCAGCCACCTGAAACTGCCCGAAAAATATGCTTTCAAATTTACCTCCAAAAACTGCGACTTTCACTTTTCCTCACGGAAATGACATCGTATACCATAGAAACACGAGACGTAGCGTATGTTTAGCGTACTTTTTCTAAGAGTACGAATTTGCTTTCCGAACTTTAAATCAAAGTTTTTTATTTTTTTCAGTATAAAAACCACCTCAAATGGCAATAGTAATTCTTCTACTTCCAACTATGATGTAAATTATAGTTCAGGTAGTGAATTTTTCGGATTTGATGTAGAAGACAAAGTTTTCCCGAGAATGAATTCTTCTGCAGGACTTCGCAGTGGTTTACAATACAAGTCAGATACTGATATTAGCAACATTTCAGATGACGAAGTTAGTATATCCGGGGTTGATGCTGAAAATGTTTTTTGGATGAAGAAACGGAAGAAAATATCCAGTGGAGTGATTCATTAAAGTCCGTAAAAACATTATTTCTCAATAAATATCTTTAAATTGTGAATGTATAACTATTTTAGTTAATGTTTCCCAAAATTGGAGGCCATCTTGGATTATTTCAGAATTTTGGGGTCAGCAGCATGCAGGATCTTTGGTCGTGAGAGGGTCAATGAATAAATAATAAAGGCTAGAATATTGAATTTAGCACTACCTGTGCTTTGTTACCGTTTAAGGCTGAGTTTTTCACATTATTTGAGTGGTCACATTATTTGTGTACACTGACAATGCAGACAATTACACAAAATGTGTTGACGGCTTTGAACGCTCAACTGTTTGAATTTCGGCAAAACTTTACATGGAACGTGTATAATTATAAAAATGCAATTTCTTAAGGCAATGTAAATGCTAATTTCATGGGAAATAGACTTGGATGAAAACTTATCTTGGCGAGATTGCTATTACTATGTTAGACCTTTTGTGAAAATGAAGATGAATGAAATTATTGTCACTGAATGTGGAACATTATTCAACAACGCAAAATTATTAATTGGAGTAATGTTTCAAAATGTCAACAACTAAACCATTTCCCGCTCATTTCTTCGATCTCGAATAATGTATTCTAAGCCATGCATGAATGCCCGGCATACTTCACAATAAAATCTATGAAATTTACGTTTTTGCCAAAAAATTGTGAAAATTTTTGGGGGGTCGGCTTAAATCTGGGGTCGGCATCTATTCTGGCAGATACGATAGTTTCTTATAGAGGACAGTTTGATGAAGCTAAAGCATCAGCAAAAATGCTAGCTGAAGGTTGGGGCATAGAACCATGTTTTATTGAAAATAGATCGCGCCGTAAAGGTACTATTGTTGCATGTGAAGTTGAAGTATTAAAGAATACAGAGCTTCACTTCATAGTATCTGTATTTTATGTAACATTGGACATTGTAATTAGTCAAATACAGAATAGATTTAAGTCAATGAAAGATATATCGAGTAGATTTAAAATATTAAGCCCTACAATACTGGCTAACATTGCTGATGAGGAATTACACAAGAATGCGAAGGAATTATGGTCTGTTTACCCTGCTGATCTTTCCCCTCAGTTCCCAGAACAGATGCAGTTTTTTAGAATGGCACTGAGATCAGCTATACAAAAACAAAGTAGTCTTAGAGACCTTGCTAATCTGCTAATGGTAGAGAACACTGTGATAGCTTCCAGTCTTCCAGATGTGTGTACCTCCTTCATGCACTTTTGACATTGCCAGTCACCACTGCGAGTGCTGAGAGATCATTCTCAAAGTTAAAATTAATAAAAACTATTTATGTAACTCCATGAGTTAGACAAGACTAAGCAGCCTCGCAATTTCGAGCATTAAGAATGAACGAGCATCCAAGCTGAATGTTGATGACGTCAGAAAAATTTGCCGATGTCAACGCAAGACGAAGACAACGATTAAAATAAGGTAGGGACATTTATCACTCTATTACATAAGAGATCGCTCTAGGATTGATATTTTCTATGATGCATGCGGAAGTTGAAATTTCTTTTTCCTTTGGATTTAGAATTTGATATCTCAAGCATTTCAGAAAATTAAATTTATTTTTCTAACTGCAATAGTGTCCAAGTGGTTCAAATTTTCATCCCATGAGAATGAAAAAATGATGCATTTATATTTTAATGTTTATATTTTTTTATATAATAAGCCTTGTTAGAGAATTGCCACCAAAAATTTAACTATGTTAATTTTCTGAGTTTTATGCATTGAAACAGATAAGTTAATAAAACTTCACGGTACCGTTCGTGACGGCACTGTGAAGCTATTATTGTTCAATGTATTTACACATATCCAGCGCCATGGCATCTGATGACAGTGTCCGTGCCGTATTTTCAGATATCGTCAGCTTTTTTCAAGTTTTCATGGGGGGAGGGAGGAGGAGGGGGGAGGGGGTCAGAATGGTTCTGCTATGCCACTGTTCTTGAGCATTCCATGTGACAGATGTTTTAATTTCAACCAATAAGAAACTGTTAATCTTGGAGAGCTTGAACTACTAAATAAAGTTTCCTATAATGTGATTGATGACAGCTGCTAATAATATGTACTATCGAAATTAACTATACCTAGTGATCACAATTAATATCTACGGTGGTGAAACTCAATAAAATATCGCAAATGTGTACCCCGCAAACCTTTTTTCCCAAAATGTCAGTAAAAAAAGAGACAGTGTGTCATACATGAAGATTTCTGACCAAGTTTTAAAAGTTGCGAGTTTTGATAGTAAATTTACTGCAACAAGATTGCATCCACATTTATACTCGCAAAAGATGAAGAATTCTACGAAGTTTACGTGTATCTACACAACCAAGAAACGTTTAGGGTTTACATGCTTGGTTTATACTGCCGTTAGTACTTCTTCAACATTGAGATGACGTAATATTTTTATAATATTAAAACTATACCTTTTCATTGAGTTTTAAGTTTATTATATTTACTAAAAAAAGAAGTTCTGTCATTAAAAATTTACTATCAGTTCCTACCTACACTTTGTGCCGGAATAAGTTGGCACTTAGTATCTGCATTCGCTGAATTCACCGTGAGCTGCTGATGCTCCTTTAACCCAGGAGAGAACCATAATTCCCTCTAATTTTTTTCATCCATGGGCGGAATGAATATCACTATGCGCGCCTACATGATGCTAGTGCGTGGATGTGCACCGGGGTTGATGCGGCCCTGTTCCGATATATTCTAAGATACACACTATCGTGCATGCTTGAAAAATCTAGTGCACAGCACTTCAAAAACTGCTGCATGGCCGCACATTCGAGCAGCTTAGAGGGAACCGTGGAGAGAACACACCTATGGGGAATCCCCATACTTTTTCATTTTTTTTCTAATTTTCCACCACCACAGACGTCAACTTTTTAAAGCATGAATTTTTTTTTTCTCCTCGAACTGGTCCAATAATAGTGGTGCACGTGGTACACGAGGATGCAGATTACATGAGTAAATACAGTATTAAAATTAATTATTATAAATATTCTAAAATAAATGTCATAAAATATAAACAATGGAACAGCTGATTCAAAATAGCGATCACCTCCATTGAAAGATCAACGGTCTTCGTAAATATCGATGTTATTCACCTACAATTTAAGGCTCACATTTTATGTTCGGCGTATAAGTTGACTCTAAGTTTTTGGAACAAATTTTTAGGCTTCAAAGGTCGACTTATATGCCGGAAAATATTGCTTTGCTTATGTTAAAAGTACGGGAAAATATTATCACCTAAAGACACTGTTGGAGGGTAGTGGTGATGTTGGCAATGGCGTATTGTCACCGCTATACATCAGGTTGGCAGTGGTGTCATGTGACATCGCCACTGCGGATGCATCTAGGAACGGCAGAGTATTGATTTTGTCGCTCGTGTAAAGACGCTGTTGCTTTCCTTGTAGTGTAATTTCAGTTGTAACAATAAAACGTGGTTACCTTTGTTATTGCGATTATTTACTTGTGCCCACTGCAATACCAGTTAACTCTCTAACAGACACATTAAAATATTAAGAAATCTTTTGAAAAAAATGCAGAGAAAGTAGAAATTTGCTCCATTTGTGTCCTTTAATGGCATAAAAGTGAACTACTAGCTGGCATAAAAACAACTCAGCCATGATCTGCTAGAAGCAGAATGTTAGTTTTAGGATGAATTAACTTGGCCTCATCAGAATTTGACTTCACTAGACGAGTTTAGAAATTGTAATTTCTTATTTTTGAAGACGGAATTCAAATCCCTGTAGATTTACTGTAAATTTTTAGTTTTGTCATAAAAAAGGGGGAATTTTTCTGGGTCTCAGCAATCGACTACCATGGCAATGAGCTCAATGCTTTTATATGGGTAAGCTTTTAATGGGAATCAGAGGATATATATTATAATATCATTAATATTAACCCTTTTTCTCTCAGTCCGTTTTTGATATTTCATCCGAAAAATCTCAAGCAAGTTTGATGAACAAGAGTGAAAAGATGGAAACTCAACTTATATGCATGTGTGCATAATAATGATCACAAATGTGAAGATTGAGAAGGAGAAAAATTCTGAACTTGACTGGGACTCAAACCGGGATCTCCCACTTGCCGGATAGGTGCTTTAACCATCTCAGCTACCAGGCCAGACTAATTCTCCATTCTCGAATTGATGACATTTTTCATATTTTTTTCTAAAAATTACTGTACCTATAATTTTTCTTTCCAAACTTTAGGGGTTGTTTTTACCCCATCATACAGAATAGGCTGAAATGCTTGCAGAATGAAAGCACCATCTACTAATATATATTTATACCACCAATGGATTGAAAAAGGCTGTTAATTTCTCTGTTAAACATACCCTCCAACAACGTAGAGGAGATGTCCGATTGCTGTGACCCCAGTCCGACTCCTTCGGAAGATCATGGGTGCAATGGGCTGCCAGCGATCTGCCCGGGGACTGTAACGTTCGCATTCATTGTGGGTCGCGAACAGATTCCCACCACCTGTCTCACAATAGAATCAGTTTCATTAGTTGAGTTGTTTTTGCATTTCAGGCTTTCCTGTAATTAAAACTAACTCTTATGATATAATTACCAGCTGGTGATTACCATGACATTTCCATAAAAAATTAATCAAGACAACGAAGGGTGAATGGACATGTAATTTTGCAGTTATAGACTTACCATTTATTTGGTTGTTTTTTCTGATATTTTTTATTACATTGCTCAGTTGCCTACAGGTCCATTTGGCATCTCATCTTGAACATGTTTACACATCACACCTTGAGATCATTACTAAGCCAACAAGAGTAATAAACAACTTCTACAAAGCGAGCTACTAAATTTTTTTAACATATACATTAGGGCAGAGAAAATAGCAGGACCCGATGCAAAGTGTGCACATAAAAAAATTTTAATATTCAATTTTAATAAATAAAGCAATCTCTCTTGCTATGACACATTTTTTTCAGATTCGCTTTTAAAAATGCATGTGCCTTATAAGTATGTCATTTTTTTAGAGAGAGCAGGCCCTCTTAAGTAAGGGGCCTCACACTGTTTGTAATGCCATCAAGCCAGCCCTGCATTATGGTATTGTAACTATAAGTTAATTTTCAGTTCTTTAGCTTGTAAAAATGCTTCCTAACAGCATTTTAAATCATTTGTTCCTTCTGAAACATCAATTATGCATCATAAACTGCACCAAACTGATACTGCACCACCTTAACACTATTAATTTTAAATTCCTAAAGAGTTTTCAACAACGTTTTTACTGAAGAATTTCTCAGATAAAAAAAATCTGCCATCTTTGTGTAGAGCCAAAAAGCACATAAATTAAAGGCGAGCTTCCAAAATACGAAATCAGCATGTCACCAAGTATTAAATGAAATTTGTGTTAGCAACATGGCATAAAGCAGACAGCGGCAACCTTTTCTGCATGGCAGACCACATTCGTTGTTGTGTGTTTCGGAGGGCCGCATTGAGAGCATTTAAACAGGAAATTACCAAGAGGTTCCATGTTCTCATATTAGTGAAAATAAAATAATTTACTAGCTTTAAAAATTCACCAGAAATGGTTTCAATGAAAAAATATGAAATTGTCTGTGTTAAATATGAATCACATTTGAATCACAGATTTGCATACTGCATGAAGTGCTACATGGCTGACCCCATGGATAAAGAAAGCTCGTCAATTAGAACGCAAAATTAAGGTCATATCCTTCTTTGAACTAGCACTATTATTGTAACCTTGGCTACAGCAATCATTAGTAGGTGGTTCGAAATCGATGTTTTTTTATTATCGAGTCATCCAAACCACTAACTGCCTGTACATTTTTTGGTGGAAACCATGCATCTCCATTGATGATTGCAATTTATCGTGGATTGGAGCTCATTCAAAGTACGACTGTCACTCACCCACTGCGAAGAGGTAAGGCTTGGTCCCCTGGGGCCTCCGGTGTGCCGTCCTTGGCGTCGCCAAAGCGGCTCGTTGCTCTGGCAATAAGTGGTATTTCATGGCCTCTAGTACGAGTTCTCGCACCTCAGCACCTCCTCTGCGTACCAGGGCCTCACCTTCCACCCGTGACATAAGAAAAGAACGGCCCACTAAGGCAAGCCGAACATGACGCAGCAACTGCAGGAATGAAAAACAGAGGAATGTGTTAGTGCAAATGCGGGCCGCTTTTAAAATAAATTAATTGTTTGGGTTATTTGGCGCAATATAATAATTAATTTATATAATGAGGAGACAATGAAATTTCCTATTAAGAATAGATTTTAAAAACTATGTAGAAGGTATTACAGATTAAGAGAAATCGTATTGTAAACGTTTTTGGTCACTTGTAAACTCTAGGCGGTGAACATCTCAGATACCTGATCTTGTGAAAAATCAAAATATTGCTACATCTACATGTTAACCTGCAAATCACCAGATTTATGGATGGCAGGGGGTGCATTGCACCAAAGCCTACCTAATATTTTCTCTTGGGGTTCTCACTCTCTTGTTATGGTCTCGTATGGTACTTGGGAAAAACGAACCTTGATATCACTTGGTCTCGTATTTTATCCTTGTGTTTGTGCCTACCCATTAAGTGGGTGCACCTAATATTCAGCAAACATCCTCTGATAGACCTTCCAACCTAAATTTCTCCAAAAAGCCATAACGTAGTGCTAAGTCTTTTATCCTAAAGCAACATCAAGTTCAACTCCTTCAACAATGTCGTCACACTTAGCTTTTGCTCATATATTTGTTTTATGAATCTGGCTACTTTTTCTTGTCCGTTTCATATGGATCCCATATGCTGAGATTTGACCAATGATAAATAACACATTTCTCATACTTGTTCTGTGCTACTTCTTACTATTCTGCTTACGAAGCCTAATTTCTTGTTGACCCGACTAATATGAATATCCCACGATAGATCACGACAAAAGGTGACTCCTAAATATTTAACGTATTCCGCAGATTGGATATTCAATCTATCAATCTAATACTCTGAGTCTAATTCATTGTTCTTGCCCTTCCAGAAGATGAAGAGGGAAAATTTTCTGTGATTAATTTCAATTTACCATTCTAGGCACAGCAGAAACGACGTTTAAATCTTTCTGGAGCAAAATGTGGTCATCCTGGCTCTTTACCTCCTTATATAAGATGGTGTCATCTGCAAAAAGTCTGATTTTGCAGCAAATAAACTACTAGATATCGCAATGGTTCTCAAACTTTTTTTGTCTGCATCACCATATGTTCGGTTAATTCAGTTATGTGTCACTCCAATTACAGTTCCATTACCTCAAAGTCACCTTTAAAGATTTCCTCGACTTCAAGAAGGCTTTTGATAAAGTTCTGCACAGTAAGTTAGTGAAGAAATTAAATGACCGTGGAATTAATCAAAAGATAATCGAGTGGATCAGGGACTTTCTTAATGAGCATGAATAAATAGTAGTTATAGATGGATTTAAATCAGATTCAGTCAGCGTAGCCTCAGGCGTTCCACAGGGAAGTGTAATCGGCCCCCTACTATTCCTTTTATATATAAATGACTTAGATAAGGTTATTAAAAGTAAAATCAAGTTATTCGCGGATGATACAGTAGTTTACAGAGAGATTAACAGTCCTAATGAACAGAGATTACTTTCTAACGACTTAAATGCAATTCTCGAGTGGTGTAAAGAGTGGCAGCTAGTATTGAACTTAGGAAAGTGTTCCTTAATGAGATTCTGGAGAAACAAAAACAATGACATGACGAATTACCCTGTTGAAGGCATCCAGCTAAAACTAGCCAATTCTGTCAAATACTTGGGCGTTATTTTCACAAGCAACCTCTCATGGGATATTCACATACGAAATATATGTGGGAAGGCTAAACAGAAACTACGATTCATCAAACGCATAGTAGGTAAAAGTGAGGAAAAAGTCAAAGAGACATGTTACTTCTCGTTAGTAAGACCGCTATTAGAGTACGCATCGAGCATATGGGATCCGTACGAGAAAGGATCAATCTCAGAGTTAGAAAGAGTGCAGCGAAAAGCCGCTAGATTCGTCAGAAATTGTTACGATAGAAACAAAAGTGTTACAGGCTTGATACAGGACTTAGGATGGGAATCACTAACTGAGCGCCGATCACACTCTAGGTTAAAACTTCTTGAAAGATTTAGAACGCATATATTCTCCAGTGATGTCGAAGAAATAATAAGAGCGCCAACTTATATTGTAGAATGGACCATCCTCGTAAAATAAGAGAGATAGCCTGTACGACAGAAAGGTACATACAAAAGGCTCCTTTTTCCCTAGAACGATAGCTGAGCAGAACAGAAGTTACGAAAAGAAATCAGCTGACGTATAGTGATACTATTCATTATTATGCACTTTCCCTTGGTGCTATTGCACCCCCTGCCACACACCATTGCGGTGGCTTGCAGGGTGAACTGTAGATGTAGATATAGATATAAAGATAAGTCGGATCCCCTCCAGGAGGGAAACACTGAGTCTCAATTGTGCTTTGAAATTGACTGTGGGCTGAGGAACTTAGCTGCGTAATTTGTATGTCCCAACTTTATGGAATTGTACTAACAGAAAATATGAAGAAATTGTGCTTGTGGCAGAGAAAATTTAATAGTTTAACTGAAGTTTATGTACCTCAAACTTTTTATTTAGTCCCGTTTGACTTGGTCTTACAATTAGTCTGTTAATGTTCTCCCCACCACCAGAATAGTTTGAGCAATGTGAGGCGACTGTAGTTTGCATTTACCTGCGGCAGGTGCTGCTCTCTTTTCACCACGTCATGTTTCACCCAGCTTAGAACCGCGAGAAACACCATCTCTTCGGAGGGAACATTTAGCTGGGTGCTGGATATGAGGCCCTCCACCTGAAGGACAGACAGACAGAACCACTATTAAAGAATAATAAAGGAAATTGCGTGATTTAAGTGCACTCTATTGATGCTCCTTTCTCTGTAGTGGATAGCATTGCTATGAAATGCATCAATATCTGTAAGAGAGAAAATGAGAATAATTATAGACAAATATGTGTGAATAGTTTTTAAACAATGAATCATTTTCACAGTGAAAATATTTTGAATCACTTTTCACGTCAAAAAACAATAAGTAAAACAAGGTAGACTTTGATTTTTGTCTAAGAATTTTGTCGACAACTCTCACTTAGGGCAGTTAATTTGCAGTCCCAAGGCATATACGGATTACTTAAATAATTATTGGCTAAATAAATTTCCTAGCCCCTGTCTATTATATGTTAGCGACAAGGTGAACTCATTATTTCAGGGTTTCCCAAACTTTTTTCATTGCATACCCTTTTGAGTATTATCAATCATATGAAGTACCCCCTAAAAATTGCTACAAGTTATATACGTCAAATTTCTTATTTTAAAAAATTATTATTCATTCTCTTACTGGAATTTCATAGAATAATGCTGGTGTTTTACCAGTTTCAGTAGGTTTATATGTATATTTCTGAGTTCACTAGTTTTAACCAATTTATCCATACTTAAATGGGAGCATAATCTAATACTACTAATTTCCTTTGTGACTTCCAAAAAGTAAAACAACAGCAAGGTTAAGGAGGGGAGAATCGTCCCCCCCCCCCTCAATGACTGCAGCTCTTCTAATGTTGCGTTTTATACACAATTTGAAAAAGTGGCTCTTCTTAGGAAAAAGGTTGCCAACCCCTGGGTTAGGTGGAAGCACTGCAGCTGAAACGCTGAGGTTTCCACGCTTCCAGGAGAGGTGGTTAGGGGGAGGGCTTATGCGATTCAGCAAAGATGAATGGGAGAAGGAAGGCATTTCGGTGATGCATACTTACCATAGTTAAAGTACTATATTCATAACTCGATAAAAGGTTACGATCATAGGAGAGAGCTGGGAGAAGGAGGAGTCCGCCATTACACAATTTTTTAGAAATACCCCCTCGTAACCATCAAAGTACCTCAGTTTGGGAAACCCTGCAATAGTTCATTTCTTAATTACTTTTATGCAACTAAATTCATAATATGGGATGTTTTAACTTAACCCCTACAGTATTTATCTTCATTCTTTGCAATTTCGTCGATATGTGACCGAAGGAGTGTATGTATTACCTCGTGGAATGGCAGCATTAGGAACTCTTCTGTGTTCATCACTTCTTGGAAATTCTGCAGAGCAAATCTATGTGACCTGCGGTGGAGTTCCTTGCACGAATGAGCGTCTGGAATGAATAGGAAACAATTGCAATTTAGCTTTCAATAATAATTCCCTTATTTAATTAGTATTTGACTTTTTTAGTGTTTTCTCAAAAAAAATTTTGCTATTTCATCAAATTAATAAAACAGCTCAGAGCTGCTTCCGCACGCTACGTGAGTAAACCCCACACCGTGCCTCGAGCATCACATTTGCCTGCTACATTTCGTAACTTTTCAAGTGTTCAAACCTACTTTTCACTTGACCTTTGCTTTTGAACAAGATATCACTCATTTAATTCAATTAACCATTCTGGAAGGTGGTAACGTGCACAGGTGCAGAGATTTCATGTTTAAGGGGTGTGTAGAGAATCCTTGAGTTTCTAATAAAGTATGCAAACCATTTGACATGAGAGTGGACTATCTAACTCCACTCCATCAATTCCAATTCAGCTCAAAAGATCTAATTTAGAAATTGTTGATTGATTGGGCGATTCGTAGGATGAATTGCCTATGATAACTCCTTTGTTACAAAAGTTTATATATAACTCCTTAACTGTACAAGGCAAAGTGTGAGTGAGTGAGTGTATGAGTGATTGACAACAGGTCCCTGGTGAGGATTAATATCCCCCGTAATCCTGTGTGCCCCTTTTTTAAATATATTTTTTCCTTTCTTGCCCACCTTTTATCTATCTCTGTTGTGTTATGTAAACATTGCAAGAATAAAATAGTATAGAATTTTATCCATCGAATGAAGCAAAAATGAAGAAAATCAGTCCATATTTATGTATTTTGATGAACGAAGGAAAAAACCTTACACTCTGAAAAATCAAAAATCCTGTGTAAACTTGGGAAAATATAATTGTTTCCTGGATTCAAACCTGGGACTTTATGAAGATGAAAATAGTTTTCCTGGGACCACCTATCCAGTAGAAACAAAATGCTGTTTACTTAAGGTGACCAGATTTCCGATCAGCTAAACTGGGACAAACTCTGTTTGCCCCTGGAGTATAGGCAATTTACCATCGAATCACCTCCGTCCGATCAAGTGAGGGGTTGGACACCCTCGTCTTACAGAGTTCTTCACGACTTCACTTCTCCTTTTCCTCACAGGTGCTATTTCCTGCTGCTACAAACATAAGAGCTTAGGATTTAATCTCACCCTCCCCCTTCCTGTAGATCCTCCATTGATTGGAGGTGTAGTAGGGGTGTGTAGTCTAGATAGGTGGTCAATGCGCTACATTCCCTCACGATAAATAAAGAAGCAAATATTAAATCAATAGTAGTATAGAAGAAATCAAAGATAAAGAAGGAAAAGAGATGTTTAATTAATTACGAAATTTTTAATTGCATTTTTAATTGAGATTTTATTTACTGGACAACAAAAACTTGTTACATCCAATTGAATTTCACAAAACTCATGCTTTAATTATTATACTTTTCAGTTGAAAGAATTTTTTTAAGAAAAATTTTATTCTTGGACACTATCAAAAAATGACAACTTTCATCTTTAGAATTCACTCTTATCGAAATTATTGCTTTTACTGTATCCACTTTCATACGGCTTTTTTCTTCTGACCAAACACTGTTCATGATACTAAAGACACATTCAATATTGCTATTAGATCCTGGTAAGCAAAAAGCAAACTCGACAATTAACTTCATGAACTGACAAGGGATAAAGTTTTCATGAAAATGTTTAAAAATGTCCTTTCATTTATCACTTGGAGAACTCGTTTTCCACTCATCTATCTTGAATTTTTCTTCTAAGAACTTCTGTAGTCTAGAAATTTCAGTAAAGAGAGTCTCTTCATCTATGGAAGACACTTGATGTACTGCAATATTCAGGTATTTATCCACTAAGTTCACTGATTTCGAAACATCTTCCCACGTTGGAGTTGCATTAAGTAACGTCCAAACAAATTTAAAGTTTCTTGTCCATTCTTCTAAATAATTCAATGCAGTCTGGAAGAAAATACAGACTGTCTTATAGAATGTCTCAGACATTAATTCGCCTTTGTCTTTGAGTGATTCAACCATTGTTGACACCTTCATTCCAACAAACTTGGCTTCTCTTCTTTCTATCAGCTGATTTCTAAAATCGGCCAGGGCAGTAGATATTTCCATTAACGAAATATTCTTCTCTTCAATTTTTAAGACAGTGTCATTAAATAATTGCAATTGAATCAGTAAAAAGTGTAACCATAATTCGGATGTAGCATCTTTAAAAAATTTACAAATAACAGCTGAGTTCGTATCTTGACGGGAAATCATTTTAAAGTGCAAATATAAAAACCTCTACACCAATTTACGTTTTCTTATGGGCCAAAAATGGGACAAAACGGGGCCAAAATAGCCCCTCAAAGTGGGAATTTTGAAAGTTTCGGATTTTTTCCTTCGGCTATGATCAAAAACCTATAATACTAGCAAATTTCAAGTTTTTTAGGCACATCTGGAAGTGCCTCAATTTTGTATCCTGCCAAAGTGGTTACAAACCGCTATATATATATATTTTGAGTGAGGTTAATATAAAAGTTATTAAAAAATGCCTAAATGCACATTTCGGAATCAACGAATTCATCCTCTGTAGGCCGATCTCTAAACTGTGCCATGATGCTTGGGATATTAGTTGAGGTGGTCTCCCATTGCCTTCCCCAACAGCATTTTTAAGGTGACCCCATCACTTAATTAGGCTGACCCACTGGGTACAAACACCTTTTGAAGTACACACACTATTTGGAATATTCTTTTTCTGGTTCTTACCTATCGACCTTACTACCATGAGCAAATGCTCCAGCCAGTGTGTCTTAAGATGTGCAGAACAGTCAAGCCATTCTACCACTTCAGGATAGTAGTCCAAAGAATGACAACATAAGTATTATTATTTACTGCATAATTATTTTATTCCAACATATTTTGCAAACTGGGAAACAAACCCTATTTTTGCATAAACTTTTAATCTCGGCTTTCTTGAGATTTTCGGGAACGTAACCCTTGCAGTCGGCAAGATTCTACTTTATTGGAAACAATACAAATGAAAGGCATCACCTGCAAAACTTCGTATCCCAAGGCAGTTGGAAGGATGGAGTTGGCGCAACAGGAACTTGCAACAGGCATCCATGACAGATGCCATCTGTAGCAGACTGGATGCTGGAAGAAGAACCTGCAAATGAAAAAGGAGGGAAAAGTCATCTACGCCGAGATCTGCACAGCTAATTTGCTCTATATCTTTTGGGGCCTCTTGGTGGAAAGGTAAACAAGGATATCAAGTGCAACTAGGTGTTGAGTGAGGGAAACCAAGTGAACACTTACTAATAGAAAAGCTGCTGGGATACCAGAGAGACACATTTACAAACATCAATCATGGGGCTAACAAGCTTCAACCTCGCACGAATAAAGGCATTTGTCTGTCTGTCAGCATATATATCTCTCTATATTATAAAATGGTAATGGTCATCATGATGTGTAAAGCTATAATTTTGGGAATAACTCGATTAGAAATAAACTTAGAAGCCTGAAATTTCTCAGGATTTCAGTGTTGATGAATCTTTACGTTATATATAAAAAAAATTTGTAAAAAGGTCACGGGTTCGACTCCAGAGGATGAATGTTGTTTCCCATAAGACAACACATAAAAATCACCTTTTTGGTATGAAGGTTTTTATTCTTTTACTCTTTTAAATATTTTAAAATTAAGTTATTGATGCAAAATATGCTCTAAAACATGCAAAAATGAATGAGGATTCTTATTCTTACAGTTGAATACTCAGTCTCATTCAAATTCGCTCATATTTTGAATTTATACTCGAGTATTGGTAAATTTTTTAACATTTCAATAATAAGATTCTATGGTTACCCGTATTGTTGTCCTCAGTAATTTCCATGCATATGCACTTAAATAAAGGCTTAAAGATTGAAAATACGATTAAAACTTGCTCCAAATGACGAAGATATGAATTTAATGCAAATAAATCAAATGCAGTATTCATGTTATTTATATTTTTTATCTATATTACTAAAATCCTATTTCTGTTTGTCTTTCTCTCTCTTTAACACTCTATACCTCAGCCATTTTTAATCTCCGGGAATTTCAGCCCTCTAAGTTTATTTTTTATCGAGTTATACAGCTAATTTTCTTAATTTGTTATTAAAAACCAAACATGCATCCCTTATAATATATATTCATTAAACTCATATTGAAAACATATTCCCGTTAAACTAATCTAAATCCAATAGGTGCATGGTGGGAACAAGAAACAGTGAGTAAACGGGGGGGGGCGTGGGGTGTATATGTGTGTACATATATATATATATATATATACACACACACATACACAAGTAGAAAATACGGTATAGAAATTAATACAGAAAAATCCAAGGTCATGCGAATATCAAGTAAAGAAGAAGAAAATTTGAACATAAGTATTGGAGGAAAGCCATTAGAACAAGTTTCAGATTATAAATATCTTGGAAGCATCATAACGACAGAAGCACAATGTACCGATTAAATCAGGACTAGAATAACAAAAGCAAAAGCCGCTTTCAGAAGAAAGAAACTCCTACTAACGGGAAATATAAAGCAGGAAATCTGCAAGAGGTTGATAAAATGCTATGTATGGAGTATAGCTTTGTATGGGGGAGAAACGTGGATGCTGAGGAAAAATGATATTAAATACTTGGAAAGCTTTGAAATGTGGACATGGAGAAAAATGCTGAAGATAAAATGGACAGAAAGGGTGAAAAACGAGGAAGTACTACGAAGATTCTCTCTCGATCCTTGAATATCGTGGACACTGTTGTAGGAGCGATTCCTAATTCTCTCACGATAGCCACTTGTTTTTTTCCACTGTCAATTTCTTTTAAAATATTAATTTTTTAACTTAATGAAAACTATTTCCATTTGTTCGCCATTTTGTTGAAACTGCTCATGTTTGTGGGAATAACTAAGGGTGTTCAATGAACAAATTCACTTTAAAACCAAAAAGTGAGGTTATGATCTGAATCGACTGGATGCACAGACAAGTAAAGACTGCGTCTCTCTGGGAGCTGAGGACTACAATAATGAAGGGTTGGAAAGTAACGACCAGGAGAATATACGAGCATTTTCCAAAAATTGGAGTATGAGAGACCCTTAATGAGTTTCTTGGAAAAGGAGATTAGGAAAAGGACGTTTAGGAGCAAGTGGGGGAGATCTAGCATCTAGTCTGGCATCATCTCAGTGGGGAGGGGTCGGCATTCTCGCGAACTGAAACCTGCGAGAATGGGAGTCTCTAAAAAAGAGAGATAATTCCTAGAACTTAAGATTTTATCTCAATGCTATTGTGAAAATACGAGAGGGATAAATGACCCTCGAATCTAAATTTTTCAGTTTGGAAAATCCCTTCTTTTGAGATTTAGGCCGATTTCTGCAGATCTTTTCGTACTAAAGACAGAAGATGCCTTCAAAAATGGTGTAAAATGACTTGAATGAGCAAGAATTGGTCATATATATGTTCTTGAGTCATTTACGGATGAAAGCATATGTTAAAAACACAATTTTCTTTTTTCGGGACTTCTGAAGTTCATACGTAGTATTGAAATGTACGTTAAGTCGAAGTATGTTATTTTGAAATATTTATAGTATTTATATGGGAAAATTGACGGGAATTAAAAAAAAGTACGTTAATTTGAAACATATGTAATTTTGAAGTACGTAGTAACGAGATTTCACTGTAGTTATTTAAGATGATGTGTATAATGATTCTACATAGTTCATATTTTTCAAAAGATAACTAAATGAGGCTTTAGTATATGAGAAAGTTTGTACAATGTATTTTGAACAGATTTTTGTGTTAGTTTTCTCTTAAGATGCCTCCGTCGTAATGATGGTAGATTCATTTAGGTATATCTTACCTGTACATTATCCTCCGTGATCAGTATCTCCCCTGAGTAGGCATAATCCACGAGCAGCCGAAGGGAAGTGGCATCCACATCATATAGAGTAACCTCTCCGAGCCCCTTTTCCGCCATGTCATCTGAGAAATAATAAATCGCTCATCTTGCATCATCTGTACAAGTTGAATTGATCATATAGATCAGTGGTGTCAAAACATTTCAGCTCAAGATTGTGAGCTCCACTTCTGCCTTCTTTGTGGGCCATACCCACTCCAAAATAGAGTTGAAGAATAATTTTATGAAACTAAAAGTTTTTATCATGGGCCAATATGACTCGATTTGTTATAAATATATTTATACTAGGGGCTCCGCCCCTGCTTGCTGTGCTCGCCAACCCCGATGGGCAGGGGTTATTTTAAGAAAAATTTAGAACTGCACAAGCAAGTTCAAGTAGGAAAATCAAAAAGGAAAATAAAATCATATGATTATATTATGTTTAATTTATTGTAAATATAAATTATTTATACATATACAGTAACTTAAGTAAAGAAAGAAAAAATAAAATAAAAAGAACAAAATGTATGTGTGTATATCCTGAAGTTAAAATTTTTTATTTTCGCGTTCACTTTTATCCTCATCATTATTATCTTTTTTTGCTTCTGGAAATACTCCTTTCAACCATCTCTGTTTCAGAGTGGATTCATTGTCGCTGGTTAAATTCACATTTCTTCTATTTTTTTCTTGCAACCACATAAGAACTGCCGGTCTGGGATTCCAATTGACTAGATTGGGTATGTTGTGATGGACGTATAAGTATTTTTCTTCTGTTGATAACAACAAATTCCCTCCACGAAGTGATGTCTTTAGTAGATTACTGGCACTTATGCACCTCTTCTCCACATCTGCAGAATGCGGTCGGTGTCAGTGCCTGTATCCTGGATAATATATAATTATTACCTCTTTAAAAACCTTGATCCCCGATTCACTCTTTACAAGTTCTTTGAGATCGGGTTTTTCGTGACAAATATCGTTATATTGTAAATATAACACAGTCTCATCCATATCTTTGCCTAATAAGGAGTGGATTTCTTTTATATTATAAAATTTCACGTATAAATGGAAGCGATTTTTATATAATTATACTGCACAAACCTAATATTAGAACTGCACATTTGGATTTTAGAGCTGCACAAACAAGTCAGAGCTGCACAATAAAATAACCCCTGCCGATGGGGGCTCCACCCCCAGACCCCCCGGCGGTGCTCCCTTCGTCCATTGTGAGCGGATTGCACAATATATTACTATTACTCCGCCAATCTTTTATCTACGCCAATGTACTAAAGTCACCATTATTTAAGTTATAAAATTATTACAATTTTTCATCGTACTATATATATGGGCCAATCCCTCGGGACCTCGCTGCCCATCCTCCTCCATCACTGAGGTGAAAATATAACTATTAGGGATGCACTGAATATCAAAATTGCCGAATAACGAATAAGTAACGGAATTCTTTTACAGCCAAATAAAAAATACCAAATAAATAACCGAATACTGATACTGCTGAATACCGAATATTCAGCCACCGAATACTCACATAAAAGAAACCTACTTGTAAAATTGATTTCAGTAAAATCATTATTATTGGAAGTTTCTAAAATACCTATTAAATCAATACCACAAAGAACCTTTGGTGTTTGGAAATTAGAAACTTTACTGTGTCTTATTGTGTCCTAATTATAGAAAAAATATTTTAGGGGGTTTTAATTTTTGTGTGATCATTATTATGTGTGGTTACTATGTGATGGAAAACATTTCACTTCAGTTATAAATACTTGTATTTGAGTGTTGGTTCTTGGAATTTTCGCTTTCAAGCTTCAGCTTTTTATCAAATTTACCTTCCTTTCCAGTAGTTTCGAGAATCAGTTTTATAGTTTTTTTATTCTTTCTCGTTTTTAATATTTTGTGTTTTTCAGTCTGTATTGTAATTAAAGTTTAATATTTTAAGAAGTTTACTAATTTTATGATTTCATTTTCAATTTTTGCTGCTCATCATTCGATTTGATATTTGGTAAATTTTAACCGAATATCCATTTTGTCAAATTCCGAATATTACCGAATTCTGAATAGTGAAAAAATGGCCGAATACCAAATAGTTTTTGAATATCCGGTACATCCCTACTATCTATTGATTTCGTAATACTTCATCGTACACAATATTTTGAATCGTGTGAGTTTCCTGTGATTTTGATTTTGAGACTGGCCATGGATGGACACCGAGAGAGGGCCATGTATAGCTGACCGTGACCAAATATTGGCTTACTCTGATCGATGTGAATGTCCACTCAGTTAAATGTTTGGCCTTGAGATTTATTAATTGTCATAGCAAAGGCTAACCATACGGGGAATTGTTTACTGTTAAGAATAAAAGGTAACTCATGATTATCTTGAGTATTTAAAGAGATTCAGGGTATCATAACAACATTTAAGCAGCTGTCAGTTCCAAATGGCCACCATGAATCCCACTCTTACTCATGTGATTTGTATAATCATTTACTGATTTTATTGAGACACCATAAGATGTATTGCCAATAACGAAACTGCTGATTAATTTCACAGATTATGTTTGTGGCTGTATGAATGGAAAACATCAAGTCGATGTCATATATACAGATTTTCAAAAGGCTTTTGATACAGTCTACCTTGGAATTTTATTAAGAAAGTTGGATTGTACTGGTAGCTCATATTCATTACTCAAATACAATCATATCTGAATGAGAGGAGACAATATGTAGTATTCAACAAGTGCCTATCTAAACAATACACAGTTACTTCAGGTGTACCTCAAGGCTCAAATTTGGGTCCACTGCTGTTCCTAGTCTTTATAAATGACTTACCTGGTTATGTTCTTAATTCCAATATTCTTATGTTTGCAGATGATGTCAAACTTTATCGTTCCATAAATAGTATGCATGATTGTATGTTACTTCAACATGACTTGAACTGTTTAATGGATTGGTCACAAAGAAATAAGCTTCACTTCAATATCAATAAGTGCAATATAATGTCCTTTGTACGAAAAAAGAATGTTTGATTTTGCCTATAGTATGGGGGGAACATTACTAGAAAAGGTGGAACAATTTAGGTACTTAGGTGTTCTGTTCAAGAGTAATATGGACTTTCAGACTCACACTGAAGATATGGTATCCACTGCTATGAAAACCTTGGGATTTATTTTTTGGTCCACAATTTGTTTCTCATCAACAAAGCCATTAATATTCTTGTATAACTCATTAGTCAGAACTAAGTTATGACTAACTATGATATGGTCTCCTTGGAGTAGTAAAAATATTAAACTAATTGAGCAGGTACAGAAGAGGTTTTTAAGGGGTGTACACCATCGTGAATATGGATACTACCCATTAAGAAATCACTACATTTCACATAATGAATTACTTGCAAAACATAAAATAAATCAACTAGAAAAAAGAAGAAAAATAAGAGACATGTTGTACCTATATGACACCATCAATAGTGGTGAGAATAACCTACTAATTAGTAAAATATTCTTCTATATCCCACAGTTTAACTGTAGAAACAACAGAATGATAGTACAAAAGAATTATAAAACACAATATTGCAGTAACTCTCCACTTAACAGAATGTTCCATTTATTAAACAAATACTCCAAGGATATTGATATATTTTTAAGCAGGAATATATTCTTAAACACCCTGAACAATATTATTATTTGATTGCTGACTTGTTATATTATATTATATATTGGTGTTGAATTATGTTTTTAATGAGTTCTTATATTATTAAAAGGTTGTATACTTAATCCAATCTAGAGTTTTAATGAATATCTATTTGGAGATAATGTGCAGTGCATTTTAGCTTTTAGTCTTCTATACTATTATTTTAATATTTTCTGTATTTTGTACTATGAATTTATAATAGTTTGCTCTGTAATTCTATAGTTGAGCAAACTTTAAACAACATAAATAAATAAATATGTCCAGTTGTTAGCAACGTGGGTTACTATTCGACTGCATACCAACGCATGCTCTTCCCAGAGTCCATATAAGCCATACAATAACGCTCAAAAAAGACAATTTCCATCTCCAATGATGTGATACACTCAAGTCAATCCCTACAAATTTTTGTGACTGACCTTGGGCCTTCGTAATAGTCATTGCAAAACAAACCTTTACAGGAAATGAAGTCGTTTGAATTTAAAAGGAATCATAGGGATGCGCGGTATGAAAACACTCTGTCCTTTTGCGCATCCTGTCAAAAATACTGCTTCAATAACATGGGGATATAAAGTTTGAATCTTCAAATGGCAGGTCCCATTACAAAGTTTTGCAGCATCTAAATTCCGAAACAATATAATTGGGGCATCAACCTTTAACAGCAATTTATGAGAAGGAATCTCTGGTGGGTTTTGTGAATTTAAAAACTCAACAGGATAATTTACTGCTTTGTCTACATTAGTTACGGTATCCAGAGAGTTATAAAGTATTTCTTCAGCGAGCAATTGGCTTAAAAATGCTCATTGATTGAAGACCTCATTTCATATTTTGGGGCAAGAATAGCTCTTTTGCATAATCATTATACATATTGACTTTTCTCTATAGTGAGAGAATTTTTTTAGCCATTTGAAATGCTTTCTCATAAAAAATTAACACCAACCGTTTAAATTAATATTAAAAAATAAACTTTTAATTTTTATTGATTGAATGGTGATGCATCCAAACATTCAGCAGCAATAATAAGATGTATATATACCTGATATGAAGCAATTCCTTACCATTAAACATGGCGTAGAAGTAGGGACTTACTGAAGCTAGCACCACTTTATGGGCTCGTATTTTTTCACATCCAACCTTAAGCACGATGTCACATAGCTGGAAACAGAATTGAAATAAAGGATCAAAAATCTAACAAAGGAATGATCGCATATTAATTAATGGGGAAAACATATTTTACCTCTCATTAGTAACTAGTGCAACTGCCTTTAAAAAATGACAGGAATGAATGAATTATGTATTAAATAAAAATTAAAGCACTTGGCAATTCTCCCTCCCTCTCTCTCTCTCTCTCTCTCCTTCAACTGGTGGTATGCAAACCCATAGTGTGTGCTACGTCTAGTTTTTTGAAGGGGTACACAAAACTTTTAAAGATTACTAGTGGTACACTCATAAAGTTTTGCAAAGTCAGTCAGAAATCTGTATTTAAAAAGTCATATTAGTGAGGAAATTAATGCTACACAGTAATTGATCGTGAACTTTTATATTTTTAATTTCATTTGTTCCTTTTTACTTTCTCCATATGCAGTAATGGGAAAGTATTGTGTTCACGAAAAAAATCGACTTTAAGATTTCAACGGAAATACACGTTTTGAGGTCCCTAGAACACGTTTAGACTATTTTCGGAATGATGTATGTATGTATGTGTGTGTGTGTGTGTGTGTGTGTGTGTGTGTGTGTGTGTGTGTGTGTGTGTGTGTGTGTGTGTGTGTGTGTGTGTGTGTGTGTGTGTGTGTGTGTGTGTGTGTGTGTGTGTGTGTGGGTGGACGGATGGATGGATGTATGTATGTGATTGTGGGCGCTCTAACTCAAAAAGTACATGCCATATCGTTACCAAACTTCATATATAACACTTTAGCATGAGCACAAAGAACTGATTAGTTTTTGGACAATAACGGTTAACCAAAAGTCGAGGTTTATTCGAAACCCGATTCAGTTTTTGCGATATTTCTCCATTAAAACATCATTATTGTATATACAATTCTATACAAAGGTTATAGAGAATGTAATTTCCTACAACTTTCATTTGAAACAATTTTCTATCGTAGTTATTGTTTATGAGTTATTTATAAATAACCGGTTTTTCGGTTTTCTCCTTAAAAAACATCGTTATTGGTCATCTTCGTGAGGACCAAAGCTGTAGAGAATAATATTTCTTCCAAGTTTTGTTTGAAACAAATTTTCGTAGAACCATCCATTTCGGAGATATTTAGCTTTTTTGTAATTTCCAGTATACAGCGCCACCACCATGTAACAGTGAATTCTGTAAACGTAGCTATTCAAAATATACCTAATTTACGACAATAACGACGACTGTATTCTTTTACAATACGAAATAATAATTTTGCCTTATAATGCTATTCATAATAATTTAAATATCTATACCCCAAATATGGAGAAAGTCATGTGTTGGCCACATCAGATTTTTACTGAATTAGTATGTGAGTGTGTAAAAAAAGTTGATCTCAATAATTAAGATTTAGCTATACTAATGCATTTTCCAGGTATAGGTAAGGTTTGCGGGTTCGAATCTCGTTGATGGCATACTGACAATTTATTATGCGAAGTCAGTCAGAAATCTGCATTTTAAAAGTCATATTAGAGAGGAAATTAAAGCTACACAGTAATTGATCGTGAACTTTTATGTTTTTAATTTCATTTGTACCTTTTATTGAAGCATATGTCCTTTCTTCTGTATATAACAATCAATGCAACCATTTATTTTGATTATCTATGAAGAGAAGATAACCATGTAACCAGTGCCGTACAGGCATGGGTGAACTGGGCCCAGCATGAGAGGAGCAGGGCCCGGGAGAGAAATTTTGGGTTCCACATACTTTTGAATATCTTGGACATTTAGACATTTTTAGGCGTTTCACTTCCAGCGGGAGTGCCTATTATCGTCGGTCTGTCCATCTGTCTGCATGTTTGTTTTCGGCTTCTACTGAATTGACTTTCATGAAATTTGATATTAAGGACTTACAACAAAAAATAATAAGAAAATCGCAAAAATGAATCACGTATGCCAATCAGGGGTACCATTTTACTGGATACAAAAAATAAAATTTTCATTGTATCTCGTCAAGTATTGCTCATATCAAAATATATTTGAAATAAAAGTTGTAGAACTGGTAAAGAAGAGTATTTCCTTCCGTATACATTTTTATCATAGGAGTAGCCGTTATCGAGAAAATCAAACTAAAATGTGTTCATTCGAATTGAACTTAGAAATTCTCTTGCATGGTTACTTCTTCATTGTTGCCTACATAAACAATCTCACAAACAAACATTTAATTTCCTTACATGTGCATGTAATTTATTATTAGCGCTAGGTTAAGGCTTCTGGAGAAATTTAGGTCGGAAGTTCTATTAGAGGAGGTTTCAGGAATATTAGAGGCACCTACGTACATGGGCAGGCACGATCACGAGAATAAAATACGAGAGATCGACTGTAGGACCGAGCGATATCAGAGCTCGTTTTTCCCAAGGACCACACGGGATCATAACAGGAGAGTGATTCCCGCGAGGGACTTTATTAGGTAGGTTTTGGTGTGCTGCACCCCCTGCCACCCACCAGTCTGGTGATTTGCAGGGTAACATGTAGATGTAGATAATATTATTAAATAGGAAGAAAATGGATTATATATGATGAAGAAAAGAACTTTAAAATGCAATTTCCCTTACGTACAGGTAAATAATTTCTTTCTAATAATCCATTGCACGAAACGCACCCATTTGTGATACGTTGTACACTTTCCTAACTTGTTAAACTCTTTTTTATTAACTCCATTCAGATATATAGATGCTTTCAAATCCAAAATATAAATGTATATTAATAAATTTTTATCAAGAGTTGTAAATAATAAAAAATATTAGGACGTCCCACGATTAAAAATATTTAAACAATTTTCACATTCTCGGTATTTTAATTTACTTTTGAAATTTTAGAACAAATTGATTGCTGTAGTTATTGCACAGCTAGTGACACCAACCAGCAAGAAAATGTTGATTGAAAACAAACTTCACCATGTTGAGTTTGATTCTAAGATTGTAATTGTATTTTAATTCATAGAAACTCAAGACATAGGAAGAAAAGTTATCCATGAAATGGAGGAAGGAAGGCTAGTGAGATTAGCGAGACAAAAATTATATAGGTACTACAAGAAAAGAAAAGAATAGAATAGAGAGCAGAGAGAAAGAATAGACTGGAACGAATGAAAAACAAGGCTTATATAACAGTAGAGGAAGAGAAAATGAATGTAGAAAGAGGGTCTGGAACGATTCGTAAAGTTCAAATTAAATTATGAATTTTGTGTAAATAAAAAAACAAGAACAACGAGAAGAACATTTAGTTAAGCTAGGAGAAAATCAATCATGACGTTTGGCAAAAGAAACTGAAGGTGAGAGAGGAAAACGTCTAAATCAGTTAAGATTAAATTGATCTCCACATCTTAGCAATAATATTCTTATCGACAAATATAGTCGTTTCAAGGCTGACATCCACAAACTCGCTGATCAAATTTGTTGTGCTTGCAGGAAATATTGTTATGAATTCCAGTTAAGAAACCTTTCTATTTAATATAAATAATATAAATTTTTGAAATTGTTTGGATGTTTTCTTAAACATCATCTATGTAAAAATTTAATAAAAGTTTTCTGATAGGCTATAAAAATAGAGAGGAAATTTCCTGTGAGTAGATGCATTTCATTACAATGATGAGCAATGCATCCTATGCCAGTTTTAGTTCCACAGTGGTAAATTCTTCTGCTTTTTATTAAAATGCTGAATTTCAATGACCTTTCAACTTACATTCTTAGTGAATTGTTAAAAGAATTGTTGAGCATAAATTAATAAGAATTCACATACTGAATCAATGGACAACTTTGTAAACATGAGATGTGTTTTTTGGTAGCCAAATTGATAGATTTTATGGTATGCATGAGAGTGAAAAGTAATTAATTTTAAATTATATTAAAACTTGAATTCAGTTGATAATTTACTGGTAGACTGAGCACCTCCAGTTTAAGTTTTGTATTTTTTAGTAGTGTTATCTGCTATTTTAAAAGTCCAGAAATATTATAATCATTTCATGGTTAAATAATGTCTTAGTTCAGTTCTGTGGAAAAAATTTTGAAGAGAGTGCATAGAGCACAGCATAAAATCATAGTTTGGCAAAATGTTACCATTAAAAAAGTTCCTATGAAAATTTTATAACAATATTAGCTACAATATTAATTTTAGTGTGAATAGTAATGTTTGATGCAAATTAATAAATCACAATTTGATTGTCATAATTATAAATTCCTTTCGCTAAAAAGTATAAAATAAAACTATAAAAAAACTTTACAATTATACTCTTTTTTTTAAAAGCGCACTGAAAAATATAAAATAAATTTTTGGGTTCAAGAAAATATCGTGTTCTTAAGGAAATTTTTCATTGTATATGATCATGAATCTCTTTTAAAAAAGAGGTATGGCATATGATGATTAAACAAGAATTTACAGTCTATTTATATGACAGTGAATAATTTAATCAACATATGCCATACCTTTTTTTTAAAAAGAGATTCATGATCATATACAATGAAATTTTCCTTAAGAATCAGATATTTTCTTGAACCCAAAAATTAATTTTATATTTTTGTGCACTTTATAAAAAGAGTATAATTTAAAAAATCTGATGTGGCAGCAAAATTAATATAAAAGTTATTAAAAAAGCACAAAATAACTTAAGAATAAAGAAACAATAAAATTAAAAGAATTTTCATACCTTAAATCTTTTTCAACTGCGCTTACTGGACTTGGTTTATTAACTGAGAAGCTGGAAGATTTTAGTTGGAAGAAGAGGAGCTATTGGGTGGGAAACTGTTAATTGTTGTTATCAAATTACCTGAATTAATCACGTTCTACAATTTTCTCCTTCTGTTTCACATAAGTACTAATAGTTGAACGACACATTCCCAACGATCGTGCGATTTCAGCCTGGCTTTCACCTTTCTCAACACGCTTTAAAATTGCTAATTTCAATTCATAACTATGAATCTTATGCACTCTTTTATTTGATTCACTTACATTATCACTATTGCATTTCCTTTTAGATGCCATGTCAAGTGATAAATTTATAAATAAATCAATAAAATCAATAAATTTAAATAAAAGATTAACAGAAAAAAGAGTGAAATCAGCACAAATTCAAACAATTAGAGCAGATATAACTACGTCTACACCGAAACTAAACCTTGCGTGGTTGGTCAGAACCAATTACTCCGCGAAAATTATTCCACGTAAAGTAGTTCCCAATTCGATCGGCTGTGTCGAAATATCGAATTAATCGAATCTCGAACGTTCGAAACTCGGGAGTTGCCTGTACTATGTATGGAGAAAGTAAAAAGTTTTTTAATATATTTTTATTCAGATTGAATTCCTTACCATTGCCATAACATTAATACAGAATGCTCCATCAGCAAACACTACTAATATATTAAAAAGTAACAAGTCCCCTTGATTAGGGAATCAGGCCATAACGGGACCTGCTAATCACAGTTCACCTTCCCCCACACACATTGTGGGGGTTGCAGGGCTCATTGAGATGCTACTGTGAGGAACAATGGTACAAAGTCCTTTTCGAATTCCAAATTCTATATCTATCTAAATTATCCGTCCATCTATTCTCGAGATTTTAAGATGGAAAATTTTGATGTATGAGCCAACAAAATATACTTTCATAGGAGCTAATATTACAGAGAGAAAGAGAAGGATGGTTCAACTATGTACAAAATCAAAAATCCCCTGTAAACTTATGGGAAAATAAAATTGTCTCCTGGAGTAGAGCCTGGGACTTTTTCCAGGCTATTTTAATTTTCCATGCCATGATTTGTTGAGGTTTAAGTGTATTGAAAGTTTTGGATCTAAATTACATTTGGAAGTGACTTAAAATAGCGTGCCAGACAGAGAGATCATAGGAGGAAACTAACATATTCGGACAGCTCTCTTATTATAATAACGTTATTATAATTAATTTATTATTATTATTAAGTAGATTGTTATTATTTAAATTATTATATTCGATATACAAAGTTAGATGGCAATATGTGCACATTCATGGGGCTAGTAGCACATCCCCTAAATAAAGGATGCATAAGACTGGGGCCCGCGAAGCCAATCCCACCCAGGGAAAGTAGTGTCTGGCACTGCATAGAGTTCTCCAAAGCAAACTGTTTTTAAAACTACTTAAGTAGGTAACTTAAATAATTAGATGAAGATTGTCCAAAAATTTTGATTTCCACATCTTTGAAGATATCGTCAAGAAACTTTGCATAGGTATATAATTTTACCCTGAGGGTAACATAGCATATATTATGGTGATAAAAAAATTTGTGGGGAGGGGGTGCTTGATTCAATCATTATTTTCTTATAAGTTTACACGTAATTTTTGATTTTTCAGAGTGCAAGGTTTTTCTCCTTCATTTATGAATACCTAAATATGTTCCAATTTTCTTTATTTTTGCTTTTTTCAATGCTTAAAACTGTACTATCTTATTCTTGCGATGTTTACATGTTACAGGGTCGAAGTTTTAGATTCACAAAATCCGTTGAAATTTAATGGACACTTCCACTAGTAACAAATAAATCTTCATAAAATTAAATACAGTAGAACCTCATAAATCCGGCACTCGAAAATCCGGAATTATCAAAAATCCGGCACTTTTTGAAAAGTGCACTTTTTAAAATTTTTGCCGTGGGTAGCCTAATCTGCTATGGAACGATAAACGCACCGCTTCGCATCAAAATTCGCAAATTCTAGAACCAATTTGATGGCAGCAGTTACATTGTATGTGTGAGTGAGTCCAATTGTCAGCTGACCAATACACGTTGGTACGTGTTAGGGAATAGTTTCCACAGTCACATTGTATAACTTGTATACAGTCACGTGTTCAGATTCGTAGCGATCGCATGTGTCTTTCATTAGTGTGATATTGCTCAAGTTCATATTGGAATGTCCTCAAAAAAAGCTGAAAACCCCTCCAGTAGTATTATGAAGCGTAAACATAAATCTCTTTCCACTGAACAAAAAGTAGATTTATTAAGAAAACTTGAAAAATGTGCTTCAGTTAAGAGACTTTGTGAAGAATATAGTGTAGGCAGTTCTACTTTGTATGACTTGAAGAAACAAAAAAGTGAGTTGCTGACATTTTATGCAGACAGTGACACTTCTAAGGCTATGAGTAGCCAAAAAACATTACACACTTCCAGGATCAACGATATCGATAGAGTATTGTTTGAATGGTTTCGACAAAGAAGAAGTGAAGGTGTACCGATATCAGGCCTATTGCTAATACAGCAAGCAAAGAAATTCCACGATGATTTGAAAATCAATAAAGCTTGCGATTATTCGCAGGGTTGGCTTCATCACTTCAAGCTTCGCCATGGAATACGAAAATTAGCAGTGTCTGGCGAAAAACTTAGTGCCGATTCGGATGCTGCCGAAACATTTGTAGAGGAGTTTACCAAGTTAATTTCGAATGAAAATCTTACTGCAGAGCAAATATATAATGCGGACGAGACAGGATTATTTTGGCGATGTCTTCCTCGGAGCACACTTGCAGCCGCCAATGAGGATATGGCATTTGGAGTGAAGGAGTCAAAGGAGAGGCTGACGGTTCTTGCGTGCACAAATGCAGCAGGTACGCACAAACTAAAGCTAACTGTAATTGGTAAAAGTGCACACCCTCATGCTTTAAAGGGTGTAAAGAATTTTCCTGTCAACTACCGTGCTAATAAACGTGCATGGATAATATTTTGCATGTTTATTTACATACATTTTGTATATGTATTTCATATTTTTAAATGTTCTGGCATGATTTCTGATTAAATTTTGAAATACATTATAGTGTAGATTACAAAAAACTTTCTTTTGTTTTATCCAGCAATAGGCCGATTTGCCCCTGGATACTTAGGCAATGTGCAACATTTAAAAAACCAGAATTTTCTAAAATCCGGCTTGCGCTAGGTCCCGAGTGTGCCGGATTTATGAGGTTCTACAGTACTTTGTCACACAATTTTCATTTGCCCAAAACTTTGCTTTAATTTATGGAATACTCAATTGTGTGAATTATATATATTGATTACTTTTTAGTGCATGTAAGGGTTTGCTTAATTAGTTTTATTTACATTTTATTTTATTTTAATATTTAAGTTATGCATACCCTGTCATTTTTTACAGGCAACAACACTACTATATTGTTAAAAGTGAAAGTTGGTCATCCTGGTCAATGACCAGGGCGTAAAATTTATGTTTTACACATCTGTCAAAGGGTTGAATATATAAAGTTCTGAAATGAATAATTCCAGAATTTGCTGTCACGGTCGACTTCTGTGTGCTCACCTGTGAGTTGAGCCTCATTCTGCTGATGGCAGCCAACGAAGCCGCCGAATGGTCTGGATACCTGTGGAAAAATTGGCCATGGTGTTCTGAAGTGGTGGTGCCTCCAGAGGAAGAAGAAGAGTTTGAGGAGGAGGTTGGAGGCATGGCAGAGCCAAGGGTTCCCAGAAGCATGGGCAAAGAGCTCATCCCAGCAACGTCCATGCAAGCCGCAGCCTGGATGATGGCCTCTTCGTTTCTTAATGGAAGAGTGACTATGATGTGCGGTTGGCTGCGTGGTGCCACGGATACCCTGTGAATGAGACGCGTACTTAATTGAGATGGATGGAGAAGAGATATTAGAGGGCGATTAGCCATTCTAAATTATGTGTAAATCCATCAAAAGAATTTCATGACACAACACGCCTTGAAACAAGGCAGTACACTCTATTAAAGGAAAGAGTGGTAATAATGGTTTGCACAGCATAGAAAATCATATACAGTGGATCCTCGATATATATCTGACTAACGGGAGAGAAGGCCTGTCCGTTATTGCCTAGTGTCCATTATAGCCAAAGGAAACGTTGGCTTAAATTGCTAAAATGTGCATGTTATGAAAGATAATGTTTTATTCTGATATATACACTTGGTCCTTGAGTTATGAACAAGTTATGTTCCAAAAACTCATTTGTAAGTTGGAACGATTTTTCAGATTTTTCACGTTAGAAATAATGTAATAGCAGTAGTTGAGTACCTAAGCTTACAATCAAAGCATATTTAGCCCCTTATATGCTCGCTGCTGAATTGGAGGATGTGGCACCCCTTACTTTAAATGCCTCTTACAGATGTCGTACACTTCAAGGAATCAGGAGATTTGGAAGAGACGCCCATGGAGTATGGTCTACAGATCAGTAACATCATCTTCCTCCAATTGTAGCTCTAACTGCTTTCCCATTTCTCTGATACTATGAGTGATTTTTTCAGGCTCTCCTCAAACCCAGTGAAATACATGACAAATGGTGAATGCAGTTTTTTCCAGGCAGAATTCATTGTTGTGTTCTTTACCTCATGCCAAGAGTGTCCAATGTTGATGACTGTAGCACAGATATTTAAATCCTTCCAGAATTCCTTCAGGGTTCTAGGGTGGTCCTTTTCAATGGATTTCACAGCCTGAGAGAAGGTCTTACGAATGTAGAGGGCTTTAAATGAGCGTATTACACCTTGATCCATCAGCTGTAATATGGAAGTTGTGTAGGGAGGAAGAAACACAACTTTAACATCAGGATGAAATTCATCTAAATGAGGCGGATGTTGAGGAGCATTGTCCAACACTAGCAAAATTGTGAAAGGAATCCCCTTCTTTACACAACAAAGCTTCACTTCAGGCACAAAATGTTTGTAGAACCATTCTTTGAAATTTTGACATACAAATTACTTGCAAAGATGCTTTAGTTACATTTCTCAAAGCAAGAGGGATTTCTGAATGATAAACAAGCAGTGGTGTGAGCTTGACATCTCCTGCTGCATTGCTAGCCAGAGGCAGAGGCAATCTTTAGCAGCTTTGAAGTCTGGCGTGCATTTTCCCCCGCTGAACCTAGTCTTACATGCTGAGCAAAATGTGCTCTTAGATGCATTCGGTACAAAATATCTCAAATTTGCACCGGAGGTTAGTTCTAAGCAAATAGATATCCTTGCAGTGTGAGAGAAGATTTGTTGGTCGACAGAAGTTTGAGAGGAAGATAGGCGCAATTGCTCCCATTGAATACCACCTCTCTCTCTTCCACTTGAGAAGTTTCTGGATTCCATGGAGGTTAGGATACTCTTGAGTTTATGTAAACATATTCTTGAAAGAAACGAGCCACATCAATTCTTACTCAAAAATATTTGTTAAGTGGACACAATCAATGCTTTACGTCTCCCATTCTATATTATGGGCTCAGTCATCAGTAATATTAATCCAAAAGAGCAGGATGGCTGTCCTTGGGCTTTGAGAAAAAAGAACATTTCTTCATTAAAAAGTGAAAAAAATCTGAACAAAAATATAATATGTTCTCTATAAGAGAGACCTTCTGGTCACCCTACTTCTACATTTTACATATGCACACGTAATAATGCTTCATAGCACAGCGGTGTCAAACTCATTGAGGTTCAAACCGGACCTCAATATGCTTCATGCATACCAAAAAATAATAATCCAAGTGTACAAACAATACAGAGTAAGACTAAAATTATTTCAGGAACGACAGTGATAGTAACATCATTAATACAAGTAATAAAAATGATAAGAATTGATTATTATGAAATGCATCTGCAATTACTTACTTTATTAACTGTACTGCAGATTCCTGATGCCACCAAAAATCACCTACTGACTCTAACTCACAGTTCTTTACTGAGTGCCTGCCTACGCTGCCATATCAGTCTAGGAGAATCATAGGGGTATTTCCCTTACATCCCAAGTCATAAGGATGGCCAACATAAGGCTTTTTTAGAATAATATTACAGATGATTTTGAGCTGTCACAGAGGGGTTTCCCCAGCTTCCAGTATTCCACGTGTCCCCCATTCTTGAATAGGAATTTACTTCAGTTCTTTGTTTCCTGAATATGTTTACAGAACTCAAGAGTAAACTCACCTCCGAGGGTAGAAACAGAAAATGCTCAAGAGGGAGGTGTCTTGGAGTGGAAGACTGGAACTTCCAAAAGGCTATGCGATCGCCAGTAATTTTGGATCCGACGCTCCACCCAACACCATTACGATAAGTTCAAATAATATAAAGATTATGATCGAATAGGAGGGTGAATGCTCATTGGAAAGCAAGGCCATCATGCATTATGTTTGAGATCCATGTCTGCCCATGTCTTACTACCTATAACAAAAATAACCCATCAGAAAAGCTCCGACGGTATCCCTAAAACATGTAAATCCGTCAAATCTCCAAGTCAGATTTTTTTTCACAATTACAATACTTTCTCTTTGTACTACTACTACTATGTACTACTACAAGGAAGTAATAAAAATATATTAAAAACTTTAAAAAAATATACTTTTTTTAAAAGTGCACTGAAAAATATAAAATAAATTTTTGGGTTCAAGAAAACATCTGGATCTTAAGGAAACTTTTCATTGTATACGGTCATGAATCTCTTTAAACAAGTTAGGAAAGTCTACAGTGTATCAAAAATGGGTGTGTTTCATGCAATGGAGTATTAGAAAGAAATTATATACCTGTACGTGAGGGAAATAGCGTTTTAAAGTTCTTTTCTTCATCATAAATAATCCATTTTCTTCCTATTTAATAATATTGCATGTCCACATAGGGAAATTAAACGTTTTTTTGTGAGATTATTTATCTTAGCACCAATGAAGAAATAACCATGCAAGAGAATTTCTAAGTTCAACTCGAATTAATACATTTTTGTTTGATTTTCTCAATAACGGCTACTCCTACGATAAAAATGTATAGGAAAGGAAATACTCTTCTTTACCAGTTCTACAACTTTTATTTTAAATATATTTTGATATGAGCAATACTTTACGAGATACGACGAAAATTTAATTTTTTGTCTCCAGTAAAGTGGTATCCCTGATTGGCGTACGTGATTCATTTTTGCGATTTTCTTATTATATTTGATTGTAAGTCCTTAATATCAAATTTCATGAAAATCCGTTCTGTAGAAGCCAAGAACGAACATGTGGACAGACAGACCAACGATAATAGGCGCTCACTCTGGAAGCGAAACATGCCTAAAAAGAGGTTTGGCATAAGTTGATTAAATTATTCAGTCATATAAATAGACTGTAAATTCTTGTTTAATCATCATATGCCATACCTCTTTTTTAAAAAGAGATTCATGATCACATACAATGAAAAATTTCCTTAAGAACACGATATTTTCTTGAACCCAAAAATTTATTTTATATTTTTCAGTGAGCTTTTAAAAAAAGAGTATAATTTTAAAGTTTTTTTATAGTTTTATTTTATACTTTTTAGTGAAAGGAATTTATAATTATGACAATCAAATTGTGATTTATTAATTTGCATCAAACATTACTATTCACACTAAAATTAATATTGTAGCTAATATTGTTATAAAATTTTCATAGGAACTTTTTTAATGGTAACATTTTGCCAAACTATGATTTTATGCTGTGCTCTATGCACTCTCTTCAAAATTTTTTCCACAGAACTGAACTAAGACATTATTTAACCATGAAATGATTATATTTCTGGACTTTTAAAATAGCAGATAATACTACTAAAAAATACAAAACTTAAACTGGAGGTGCTCAGTCTACCAGTAAATTATCAACTGAATTCAAGTTTTAATATAATTCAAAATTAATTACTTTTCACTCTCATGCATACTAGGGATGAATACCGGTTATTGAATTAGACACCTCATACCAATATCGTGATTTACAATACCGAGTTTTCGGTATTGAAAAGTGTACATTGTGGGAACAGTGGCAAGTTACCAATAATGTATTTCTTGCCTGTGTTAGTATGTAGCAATGAAGTGGAGGATTCTTTCAAAAAGTGAGTTTTTACGGTTGGGAGTGAGAGTATTATAATATTACCTAGTTCGACGACAGAAAACGATTGGAAATAGTTTCGTTCCCCTGAAATGCATTCCTGAACCCTTTGGTCCCGGTGTGCATTATTTTTTAATCTCAGGTCCAGAAATTGACTCATTACTTTCATATCAAACATATAATTTGGCTTATAAATGTATGTTGTGTAGTGTTATCCTTTCTACTTACTTTTCCATTATTGTTTGTGGAGTATGAAGAGTTTTATTTTCGGAAAAAAAAAATGTTTTTTATCCTGGGGTTGAAAAATACCCCTCTTTTGAATGGGTATCACCGTTTTGAAGAGTGGAAAAAACGCCCTGTATAGGGCAACTATCTAGTTATAACCTTATTTTGAAATCAAGAGTGGTTTAATTTATTTATGTAAGTTTACATCATTGTTTTTAATTATTTGTTTGCTGTGCTTTCGCTACTTCAATTCTAAGTGGAAGCCAGCATAAATGCGTCTTTACATTACAGGAAATTCCTAATGAAGATGGAAGTGAAGTATATTTCTGGGAAAAACAGAACTTACAGGCATCTACAAGTAACTACTAAGAAAATGGTACCGAAGAAAAGATTGTAGTAGATGATCCATTATTGTGTGAATATATGCAAGAAATGAAGAAATTAGAAGAGTCCATTGAAAAACAATTCAACTAGCTTCGATGTTATCAATGAATTCAAGAGTTTGGAAGTTTCTCTGCAAAGAATTTAGAAAAGTTGTACAGGGCATTGCTTTCAATTAAACCTACTTCTGCAGAAGCAGAAAGAGCCTTTTCTGCTGCTGGCTTATTTCTCACAAAACAACGATCTAATTTATCCGAACAATCATTAGATGCTCTCTGTTTTCTGAAATGTTTCTTCAAAAACCAAAATAAGAAATAGATATTTGGGATTATCTGATAAACGTTTTGTTATTAAATTTTGGAAAATATTCATTTTTCTTTTTCATGTTAAAATTAAAGAATTAGTAAATTTTTATGTATCTACTTAAATACCAGAAGAAATGTTGTTCAATATCCCATGCCTGGGAAGGGACTGTACATATAACCTCCCAGTTTTCTGCATGTTTAGGAGATGCAAATAAAATATGTAATGACATTGATTTCTTTCATTCTATTTTATTTTCATTTCAGAGAGGTATAAAACATTTATGTTTATGATTCAAACACCAGTTTACCTACTTTACTTGTTATGAATGTCACTTCTTTCTATGAATATGTTTGTGACTTTCTGTAATAGTTAAATGTTTCGTCCATTGTTGCAAAATTACTATGTAAAATGGAATTAAAATTAAAGTTGATGTCGATATTTTTATTCCTATTAAATATTTTGTTTTTTATTATCTATCAATATGTTTTAACTTTTTTATGTCTGATCGTATACCATATTTTTTATAACCATCCAAACAGTGTTTGAAGTATTTTAGAGTGAGATTTGATCTTATGGTTAATGTGATGAAGTCATGATATGCGAACTATTTTTACTAATATATATTTTGTTCTCGGCACAATACCGGTATCAGCAAAAAACTGTCCCAATACCGGCATTAGAAATTGTCGGTATTATTTCATCCCTAATGCATACCATAAAATCTATCAATTTGGCTACCAAAAAAACACATCTCATGTTTATAAAGTTGTCCATTGATTCAGTATGTGAATTCTTATTAATTTATGCTCAACAATTCTTTTAACAATTCCGGAAACTTAGTAAAATTGTGCTGAGATGATGTTTAAAAAAATGCAAACAATTTCAAAAGTTCATAAAGATTATTATTAGCAATTAGAAACTTAAGAGCATTTTTAATTGGAATTTTACTTATGTTAAACTCCCGTACACTATTTATAACTTCCAATGATTCTACTATAAGTACTAAACCACTTGAATCTAATGTCCTCGGCAGTATTTCTGGAAGTTTGACAGTAATCTCAAATATATCTTGAGCAAACTTTATTGCCTGTCCTTTAAAACAACATTGCCCAAATCTGCCATATTTGATAATTTTTATAAAATGAATTGCACGGGAAATCAAGGGTTTTTCTACGCCTGACAAACTTAGTAGGACATCTGGTATAATTCTAGGTTTCATGTTATTACAGTAAGCTCTTGAAGGACATTCTTTTGGATTACTTTGATAAAATGTATTACCTAAATCGGTTGCTTAACAAATGTGTCTGTATCAATAAGCGCAGGTGGAAATACGTTATACAAGTTAACTCTATTATTTTCTCTTGAAACTAATAATAAGAAATAGTTACATTGGAAATGATAACACTGTTTCTTGCAAATGCAACAAATTCGATCGGCGAATTTGTAAGTCTGCCGTAAAACTACTATATTTGTCGGTATTGTTAAGAAGTTGAGATCGATTTAAACAACTGGTTTAGACGTTTAACTCGCTCACCTTCTGTTTCGTTAGCCAAACGTCGTGATTGACTTTCCTTCAACTTAACTACACCTGCTTCTCGTTGTTCCTTTATTAATACAAATTTCATCATTTACTTTCAACTTTTCAAATCGTTCAAGACGCTTGTTTTTATATTCACATTCTCTCCTTATACTTGTCACGATTTTTACTCGCTCGTCTATTTTTTCTCTGCTCCGAAGTCTCCCCTTCTTTTCTTTTCATGTAGAATCCTTTCTGCCTCGTTAATCTCACTTGCCTTTCTTCCTCCGTTTCATAGGTAACTTTCCTTTTCATGTTTAAGGCTTCTTAGAATTCAATAACAAGGACCAATACGATATTATAATCAAACTAAGATGGCTCAGTTTGTTTACAAATGTATCGTATTCTCTCGCCGCTTGGTGCCACTAGGCGCGCGATAACTACAGCAAACGATTAGTTCTTAAATTCCAAAATAAAATGAAAATACCAAGAATGTGAAAATTGTTTCAATATTTTAAATCTTGGGACGTACTAATATTTTTACTATGTACACATTTTGTTTCAAATTTATTAATACACACACACATACATATATATACATATATATGTACTTCGTCGGTGTTACGTGCACTAAAGAAACAAGGAGTAGAAGAAACGTACATAACCTTGATCAAGAATATCTACGAAAATGCAACAACATCTGTCCAGCTGCATGAAGAGACGAGTGCCTTTAAGGCCGAAAAGGGAGTGAGACAAGGAGATACTATGTCCCCTAAGTTATTTACAGCAGCTCTAGAGGAAGTATTCAAAAGGTTAGACTGGGAGGAAAAAGGCATAAAGGTAAATGGAGAATATCTGAGTCACCTGCGCTTTGCAGATGATATCATACTGTTCGCAGGAAGCCCAGAAGAGCTCCTTAGAAGAACTGAAGAGCTTGAGCAAGCAAGCCGAGAAGATGGACTTAAGATGAATCTTAATAAAACAAAGGTTATGTACAACTCCTTCACAAATTCTGAGAAGATACATATCAACGGAGCAGAACTTGGAGAAGTAACCAGCTATGTTTACTTAGGTCAACTCATCACTACTGATGGTTCGCTTCTTGGAGAAATCAACCGGAGAGTGAAGATGGCATGGAGTGCTTTTGGCAAGAATGCGAACATCTTTAAATCAAATATTCCAGTCTTCCTAAAAAGGAGACTGTATGACCAATGTGTTCTGCCTGTTCTGACATATGGTTGTGAAACATGGACCATGAATGCCAGAATGATACAGCGCCTGCAAACAACACAGAGGGGCATGGAGAGATGCATGTTAGGGATCACCTGAAGAGACCGCAAGAGGAACGACTGGGTAAGAAAGAAGACGGGAGTCTGTGACGTGATTAGAAGAGTGAAGGTGTTAAAATGGCAGTGGGCAGGCCACATTGCTAGAAGAAATGACCAGCGTTGGACGTCCAGTGTCATCGAATGGATCCCAAGAAACATCAAGAGACCAAAAAGAAGACCGAAAGACAGGTGGGACAGAGAGCTTGTTAAGTTCTTGGGGCAAACTTGGAGGAGGGAGGCAGTTGACAGGGAAAACTGGAAGAGTCTGGGGGAGGCCTTCGTCCGTCAGTGGACTGAAAAAGGCTGATGATGATGATGATGATGATGATGACACACATACATACATTTATTATATATATATATATATATATATATATATATATATATATATATATATATATATATATATATATATATACACCAGCCCCTCAACATCCGCGAGTTCAGCATTCGCGAGGTAGCCATAAAATTTCATTATTTCAAAAAGGCAACCGTTCTCAGGTTATAAAATTAAAATTAGACAGTCAACAATCCCATAAGCTGTGTGACTATCCAAAATATTACTAATCTTGCGATAAAAGCGCTTAGAATTGTTGTAATCAATAAGGTATTAATTGATGCAAGTAGAATCTAAGTAGTTGGTGTTAACCGTATAAATACTTGAGGACAGTAGATGTTAACCTTTAAAAAATGCAACTCATAACGTCCTACCTACAATAAGCTATAATTCCGAAAACTGGAATCTTTCTGTTACATAGTATGCACTATGTATGTAGTACATACAAAGTTACAAAACCGCGCCACGGAGTCGAACGCTACGCCACAACCATTCCCCACCTCCCGGGCATTTTCATTCTTGCCTGCATTTCGCTCAGACTGTCGCTATTACATACTCTTCATCAGCTTTTGCGCTTTGATTTACTTATTACTGTAATTTTTAATTGCGATTTTTACTTAAATATGTTTTCAAAAAGAAAATCATCTGTTAAAAGTGAATCAATTATAAAGAGATCAAAGAATATATACCATATAATACGTACTACGTGTTACTACGTTTTCATTTTGTTTTAACTGTTTTCTAGTTTTTTCGTGTTTATTATAGCCTACGAACTTTAATTTTAGGTTTAGTGTTGAGCACAAAGCAGTGTGAATGTTGAATATTAAGTTTGGGTAGTATAATCAGAGCAAAAATCTTATTCGCGAATTTCAACATTCGCGAGGTTATTGGGAACGTATCCCTCGCGAATATTGAGGGGCTGGTGTATACACACACACACGATAGGAGGGAGCCAGTGGACACTTGGTGTTGTGGACGTCCATGGCGATAGAGGAAGGCTTTTGCTTGGAGCTTTCGGGCATCCGCCCTTCTTCGGCACAAGAGTATTACTAAAATTAAGTGTCTCACTGGGGGGAGAGGGGATGGGAAGAGGATGGGGTTCGCGGGAAGGAGGCTAGGGTATTTGAGGTGGGGGTGTCTGCGAAGGTTTAGACCGGGAATGGAAAGAGAGCGGAGGATTTCTATATGAGCCAGCTCCCATTGGCGGAGTTGTGGTGCGGGAGAGTCTTTTGGGAGAGCCCGGATAGTTTTGACAGTAAAACATCTATTGAAGGGTAGGGAGTGGCTTACCGCATGATCGGCCACTGGAAGGGGGCGCCTATGAGCGACACTGTCCCGATGGCCGTTCATGCGGGTGTTTAGGGGTGTGGTGGTAAGGCATTGTGTGCTGTTTAATAAATAGATTATATTTCTGGAAGTGCAGGTTCCGTGGGACGTAATCGGGTTGGTGATGTCTGTTATCGGGCTGGTGAACGTGGAGGAAGTCTCTATGATGGGGCAAGTGAGGCACCGTGGTCTTTCGCATGGGAAAAACCCTGCGGAGGGTGGTGTTGGACCTGTAGAGAGTTCTTTGCGCCACAACAAGTCGCTTAGATTCCTAGTTCGACGGAATGATATGATGGGTGGCTTGGGGAAGAGTGTAAGGGTGATGGGTGAGAATGGGGTGGGTGGCGGCAAGGATGCTTTTCAGGGCTTCGTGTAGCCCTGGGTGGAAGGTTGTTGTGAGAGTCAGGGGGGTGTCACTTTGAGTATGTGAGTTTGGGTTCGGTGTTTTTCCGGAGGCGGGGGAAGGAGAAATGGCATGGTGTATTTGGTGGCGGGTTAATTCTGGAGGATAGCCTCGGTTGAGGAATGCCTCCTGAATTTTTGTGCAATATTCAGATAGCGAAGTGCTATCCGAACATATCCTATATCCTCGGCGGGCGAGGGAATAAGGAAGGGATGTTTTGGTGTGGTGTGGGTGGCAGCTGGTGTAATAGATGTATTGTTGGTAGTTGGTGTCTTGGATGTGCACCGAGGTGCTTATGCGGCCATTCGTAAAAGATAGATTAACGTCGAGGAACGTGGATTCTGTCGTGGAGGAGTGGTGGGTGATGGAGAGGGTGGGGTGGGTGGAGATTGTATTTAGGAAGCAATCAAGAGATTCCGCCCCATCGGTCCACAGTAAGAAGATGTCATCGATGAAGCGGAGCCAGATGAGAGGCTTTTGGGGAGAGGATTGGAGGAGCTGGGACTCCCATTCTCCCAAGTAGCAGCTAGCGTAAGAGGGCGCCATCCGTGTGCCCATTGCAGTTCCTTTGGTTTGTAGGTAATGGCGCCCTCCAAATATATATATATATATATATAAATTCTTCACTGAAATTGACATTCTTATGCTAATTAAAGCAATTGAAAGATAATTTTTACGTAAATTTGGTGTGTTACCAGTTTACAATATTGAAATAAACTGGCGATTTGTTTTCGTTAAGTGTTTTCAAAGAAATTATTCCGACTACTGATTAATTAGTAAGCTCAATTTTTATTTCAATGTCCCAAAAAAATAAGCTTTACTCATTCATAACAATGGATGTAAATGGTGAGACAAGCAGATAGAAAACGAAGATTAGCTAGAGAAAGGAGACAGCGTTGGGTTGTAAGGGAAAATCAGGAGACGTTAGAAACAATCAGAAGAGAGAACGCTGCACGGTATGCATTGAACTGTGCAAATGCAAGTCAGCAAGCAACCGAAGAACGACGAAGATTAAATAAAATTATTAAAAATAAATGATTGGTCTTTTGAGAGAAAGGGAGTGAGAAGGGGAGGGAAGGAGGTAGGGTAGGGGCGAGAGGGGGAGGGAGTGACGGGGAAGGGAGAGAGAGAGACAATTAACCAAAGAGATATTGCACAACACCTTTGTTTTCAAAGAAATGTTCAATTAATTATAAAAGACGGTGAAGGGAGAGAGAGAGACAATTAACCAAAGAGAGATTGCACAACACCTTTGTTTTCAAAGAAATGTTCAATTAATTATAAAAGAAAAAGAATGTGAAAACCGCCGTTTGCATTGAGCGTCATTCAAAGGAGCATCAAAACAATTTCAGTCCAGGAAGGATTTTCATAGTGCGGAAGACTACAAAAGGAAGCGGCTAACCAACTCTGTACGTGAATTTTCCGAATTTATGCCAACTCAATACATTTTTAGGCGCGTTTCGCTTCCAGCATGAGCGCATATTATCATCGGTCTGTCCGTCCATCCGTCCGTCCGTCCGTCCTTCCGCATGTTCGTTCTCGGCTTCTACTGAACGGATTTTCATGAAATTTGATATTAAGGTCTTAGAATCTAATATAATAAGAAAATCGCAAAATGAGTCACGTACGCCAATCAGGGATACCACTTTACTGGAGACAAAAAATTAAATTTTCGTCGTATCTCGTAAAGTATTGCTCATATCAAAATATATTTAAAATAAAAGTTGTAGAACTGGTAAAGAAGAGTATTTCCTTTCCTATACATTTTTATCGTAGGAGTAGCCGTTATTGAGAAAATCAAACAAAAATGTATTAATTCGAGTTGAACTTAGAAATTCTCTTGCATGGTTATTTCTTCATTGGTGCTAAGATAAATAATCTCACAAAAAAACGTTTAATTTCCCTATGTGGACATGCAATATTATTAAATAGGAATAAAATGGATTATTTATGATGAAGAAAAGAACTTTAAAACGCTATTTCCCTCACGTACAGGTATATAATTTCTTTCTAATACTCCATTGCATGAAACACACCCATTTTTGATACACTGTAGACTTTCCTAAATTGTTACATTCTCCATACGTAGTATGGGCAAGCATTGTGATCACGAAAAAAATCGACTTGGAGATTTCAACGGAAATACACGTTTTTAGGGCCCTAGAACACGTTTAGACTATTTTCGTTATGATGTCTGTGTGTATGTGATTGTGTGCGCTCTAACTCAAAAAGTACTTGCCTTATCGTTACCAAACTTCATATATAACACTTTAGCATGAGCACAAAGAACTGACTAGTTTTTGGACAATACCGGTTAACGGGAAGTCGAGGTTTATTCGACATCCGTTTCGGTTTTTGCGATATTTCTCCGTTAAAACATCATTATTGTATTCTATAGAAATGTTATAGAGAATGTACTTTTCTACAACTTTTATTTGAAACAATTTTCCATAGCAGTTATTGTTTAGGATTTATTTATGAACAAGAATCGGTTTTTCGGTTTCCGTCAAATATCTCCTTAAAAACGTCGTAATTGGTCATCTTAGTGAGGACCAAAGTTGTAGAGAATAGTATTTCTTCCAAGTTTTGTTTGAAACAAATTTTCGTAGAACCATCCATTTCGGAGATATTTTACTTTTTCTTAATTTCCAGTATGCAGCGCCACCACCATGTAGCGGTGAATTCTGTAAATATATTCTTTTACGACACGAAATGATAATTTTGCCTCATAATGCTATTCATAATAATTTAAATATCTATACCCCAAATATGGAGAAAGTCATGTGTTGGCCACATCAGATTTTCTTCATGTTGTGCCCATTAGCATTATAAGGCAAAACTATTACTTCGTATCGTAAAAGAGTACAGTCTTCCTTACTGCCGTAAACTATGTATATTTTGAATATGTTTACAGAATTCACCGCTACATGGTGGTGGCGCTGTATACTGGAAAAAACTATTACTTCGTATCGTAAAAGAGTACAGTCTTCCTTACTGCCGTAAACTATGTATATTTTGAATATGTTTACAGAATTCACCGCTACATGGTGGTGGCGCTGTATACTGGAAATTAAGAAAAGAAAAATTTCTCCAAAACGGATGGTTCCACGAAAATTTGTTTCAAACGAAATTTGGAAGAAATATTATTTCTCTACCACTTTGATCCTCACAAATATTACCAATAACGACGGTTTTCAAGGAGATATTTGACTGAAACCGAAAAACCGATTATTTATAAATAATTCCTAAACAGTAACTGCTATGAAATATTGTTTCAAATAGAAGTTGTAGGAAATTATATACTCTATAAGCTTTGTATAGAAACTGTATATACAATAACGATGTTTTAACGGATAAATATCGCAAAAACCGAATCCGGTTTCGAATAAACCTCGACTTCCGGTTAACCGTTATTGTCCAAAAACTAATCAATCTTTGTGCTCATGCTAAAGTGTTGTATATGAAGTTGAGTAACGATATGGCAAGTACTTTTTGAGTTAGAGTGCCCACTATCACACACACACAGACATCATTCCGAAAATAGTCTAAACGTGTTCTAGGGACCTCAAAACGTGTATTTCCGTTGAAATCTTAAAGTCGATTTTTTCGTGAATACAATACTTTCCCATTACTACGTATGGAGAAAGTAAAAAGGGTGGCCATGTTGTGTGTGGGTTACTCCACTGCTCAGCCCTTTCTAACTGAAAGCTATTCCACGATGTCAAAAGTTACTGAAATGCGTCTGCTTATAGCCAGCTGGAGATACAGGAATCTTCTTCTAATTTCAAATCTTTTCGGAGAGAGAGAGAAAGGGGAGGGAGAGAGAAGGCGGATCTCTCTCTCCCTATGTTTGTAAATAAATTCCCCACGGGATCTCCTTTGTCTTGCGTGACACAACGGTGTTAACCCCAACACGAAAGGGGAAAATAAAACGACTCCTCAACCCGTCACAAAAGCTCACCTCACTCTGCAAATCAGGCGCCGCGGCGGCGCTCCTTCATTGTTTTCCAGGTTTCCAATCTCGAAGCCGCCGCCTCTTCTTCCTGCTACTCCTCCTCCACCGCTGTCCGGTGTCTTCCTCGTGGTCCTCCACGCCTTCCTTCCTCTACTATCGATGTCTCGGACCCCTCTTCGGTTCGATGACCTCTCTCTCTCTCTCCTGGTCTTATAAGACACAGAGAGAGATGTACACTACCCCCCCGCCACCCCCACCTTTTCCACCTCCCGAACGCCCCTTGCAACCGCCGAAACGGACGCGTTACTACTGGAAGCCTAGATACAGGCCCTCGCCCCCCCCTCCCCCCCCCTCTCTCTCTCTCGTGTTATCGAGGTGTAAAGACCACCCTCACCGAACGAACTCACCCCATCGACGAGTAGTTAAGTTCTTCGCCGCCAGATAACGTCCGTGGCGGCACAAGGGGTTCGCGATCGATCACCCTAGGTCGCATTCCGAGACTGTGCTACGAGGGCTTGGAAAATCGCGGGGCAAAGTGTGCCTCTTATGACGCAAATATTTAGGGCCTGCTTGAAGGCGGTGCCCAAAACCGGGCCCCGCGCTTGAGAAGGCCTAGCAATGCCAACGTTTAAAATTATTATTATGTATTAATATTAATTATTGTAGGAGTCTAGAAAAATCGACTGTATGATTGTTGCGCGACGGTAGTATGATTGAGAGAGAAAGCGAGAGAGAAAGCGAGAGAGAGAGAGAGAGAGAGAGAGAGAGAGAGAGAGAGAG